>JBAMAX010000988.1:0-98075 GCA_037043745.1 Chymomyza amoena
AATTTGTTTGGATTTACTTGGTACAAAGTAGGCTCTGAACTAAGTTTGTTATTTACGAAATAGAACTTGATTTTAGTTTTAAAATCATAAAAAATCTAAACTCAGACACGTATAGACGTGTATTTTACTTGCTAAATAAAATATTTATTTTAATATTGTACATACTAAATAAAATATACCAAACTTTTTTTAACCAAGATGGCAGAACTTTCCCAGAGTGAAGTTAAGCGATATAGAAAAATTTTTCAAGTTTATGATCGGGATAATTCGGGCAAGATTGATGTCATGGAACTGTCGCTGGTAATGCGTGATCTTGGTCATAATCTTACTGAGGCAGAGCTTTACGAAGTTCTAGAAGACGCGGACAACGACGGAGATGGTGAAATTGATTTTGATGAATTTTTAAATATTCTGAGCGCCCGCATTAAGCAAATAAAAAGTGAGCTGAATTTGAAGGAAGTATTCGATATATTGGATTATAAAGGCAGAGGTTTCTTTGGCGAGATCGAACTTCGGAGTGTAATTTCGAGCTTGGGCGCGTCCTACGAAAAAATTAATTTTCAAAAATTAATGAAAGCCATCGATAGAGACAAGGATGGAGAAATTTCTTTTAAAGACTTTGTTAAAGCTTTCAATGCATAGCCTGAATTAAGCTGTATCCTCGATTGCAAGAATGTTTTATTTTATTTATTTCAATTGTTTGGAAATATAAAAATGGGATACACACCAAAAAAAAAAAAAATGTTTGTAAACCTATTCTAATGCTCATTATACAGGTAATTTTAGGGTGGCTGATTTTTAGCAACTTATTCGTTTTTCAAAATGTCGAATCCAAGATAGCTGCCGAAGATGGACTGTTTTGAAATCATGAAGGCTTTTCCAAAAAAGGAGTGGCTACTCCATCAACGTCTGATTTTGCCCATTGTAGAAGAGATTTATCAAAACAAACGCACCGAAACTTAGATTTTTCGTGTATACAAAGTTTCAAGTCACTCCTTCGAATTTTTTTTTTGATTTCTACAATCTTAAACATCTTGAGATATTGAAAGAAGCTTTGAGTAGATTTGCCAGACAGCCTAGATCTGCGAAGAAGAGTTTTCAGATAGAAGAGCTTCAGCTTCGAATAATCTCCCCAGAGGATAATAGAAGAAAGAGGTCGTGATCAAGAACGTGCTTATTCTTGATCTTAAGGACCAGGACTTGTACTTTCTTAACCTTTACCAGGGTGCCTGAGTTATGTAGTAATCAAACGCAGTTCATTTGTCTAAGTATCTTTCTAATTCTCATATTGACTCTTGGAAGGGGTCTTCTTCAACATCTGTAGAGACAAGAGCCGCTTTTAGTGCTTCTTCCTTTTTTAAAGCTTCTGCTTTTGTTTATCCGACACAAACTTATCAAAACAAGAGCTCAATCTATTATCTGATTAAATTTTTTACAAATTGTGTTCAGGAAGTTATCTATCTAAGTGCTCCTCCATTATATTTGTCCACCCCAAAAAATGGTCCACATTTTTGAAACACTTAATCACTTTGATCATACGCACGAGCTCATCCAAACAGTCAATAAAATAAAACTTCAATTAATCGAATATCTCACAAATTAAAGGCAAAAAAAAACTACAAAAAGAAAATTGTTTGTCGCTTGGCTTTTTTTTCCTAATGGCCAATGGTTAAGGACTCTCTCTCCTTTGTCCTGTGTACTCCACACTCAATCACTCAAAAGCCACATTACAAAGCAAACAAAGTACAAAATGATATAGTATAGTAACTGTCAGACAGGAAGCACGAAACAAGCCACATAAAACTTTTATTTCCACACATGCAACAATAACAACAACAACAAACACAAAGTAAGGACGACAAAATGGCGAACAGTTGGGTCATTTTTTTTGCCATTTTTATTTGACCGCAGCTAATTGTTTTTCGTTACGCTACGCATACCAATGCATTTAGCAGAACTCTCAAATGTTTTATGGCCTCACGCACGGCAGGACAATAACTTACTTTGCACGGCAAGGCAAGGCAGTGCCATATGTACTAGAAGAGTATTTACAGGATACATATTTCCTAAGAGCAACAAAAACGCAATCATAAACTGTACCTAAAGGCATCCGCAAACGCTTGAAAAATGTATTAATGTGACGCAAACGCACATGCAGGATCATGTAGGATACCCAATACAGCAACAAGGAGAGACAGTGAGTTAAAAAAGTTTTGATATAGTTATATTTGTAAACATAGTATGTCATGAAATGTTGGGTATAATTAAATTGAGATGTTAAACCCTTTCTTGAAATTCTCTTTATTGCTTGGATCATTTTGTGTCTTTTGTTTTTTGTTCGGAAGTTCCTGAAGGTTCTTTTCGGAAATTTTTCTACAAATATCTACTACACTGTTCCTATACGCATGTACATACAGTTCGCGTTTTTTAGATTTATTTCGACGATCAAATTAGCACAGTTAGGATTATCCCACAAGGTCAATTATACCCCATTTTGTTCGATAACTTTTCTTCATTTTGAAGGCAATTTCATAATTCTCAGATTAAAGGACCTTAACAATTCATTTTTCCTATGCTTTTCTTGAGGTCATGTTTACCATGTTCATAAGAATCTATACAACAAAATATGCTAGGTGTAGGTTGTATAGGCAGCTCAGATAGTGACTGAGATCACCCGAAAGCCATGAGGTCCAATGTGTTGTCTCATTTCAAAAGAGAGAGGAAAAGAATTGCAGAAAGGAGGGATTGTGGAGGAGGATCAAAAAATGTGCATCCCTAATCGCCTAAGTCTCTCACGTTGCAGAACCATTTTGGGAATTCGACAAAAGCAACCCGATTCACTTTGGCACATAGGCTGGACTTCCCAGTTCCTCAAAGAATGGTTTACTCAGAAACTGGGTTTGTCTTATAAAAAGTGTCGGGCATTCGCATAGCAGCTGTTGGATGTTTTCTGTCTCTTCCTCATCTCTGCAGCTGCGACAGAAATCGTGATGGGGAACGTGATATATATATCAGCCATATTGCATATGATGTAGTGCCCCGTTGCTACGCGTACCACCATCCTTCTTCTATGGCGCAACGAACCCTATGTGGGTTTAGGCCTGTATCACTCGCCTCCATTCTTCCCTGTTCTTCGCTTTATTTTTCCAGCCGTGGATGCCCAGGCCAACTATATTGCTCTGTACAGCGTCAAACCAAAGCTGCTTTGGTCTACCACAACGTCGAGCGTCAACTGGGTCTCTATACAGAGCACGCCTCGTGGGGCAGTTCTCCTGCATTCGATGCACATGCCCCAGCCATCTTAATCTCTGCTGTTTGATTTGGGCGACAATTTTGATGTTGTTGTAAAGACCGTATATTTCGTGGCTGAAACGTAGCCTCCATTGATCATTCTCGCAGATTGGGCCCAAAATCCTACGCAGAATTTTTGGTTCAAAAATATTTAATAGCTCCTCATCTGAAGCTGTCATATCCCAGATTTCAGCGTCGTAGGTAGCGATGGGCACAACCACCTTCTGGCACAGTTCTAATCGAGTTTTTATCTGAGGTTTTTTCGATATTTTCGTAGTCATGGGGTTTGAAAAGGAATGACGGCTGACTGAACCTTCGACTCCCTTGCATGGTAGTAGATGTCCACTTACGCTTCCACGCAAAACATCCTCAAACGCAGATCGCCTTAAGGGTCGCCTTCTCACATTAGCTCACCCCTGGAAAAGGGGTATCCAAGGCTTAACATGAAGGTACCTAGCGTAAAGCTGGAGGTTGTGAGCTTCTCGGATCGGCCAGTTAGGGAATCGTCGCCCGTGTCTCCTTGACAATCAGACAACTTTCCTCGCAAGGATCATATCTCGGCCAGAGTGCTCGGGAGATGCGACAGCCGGACACCACGTCCCATTCCCTTTCCGCCAGAGCTATAGCCGTCTTTCTGATTTTCGATGCGACGTCCTTTAATTGTCTTTTTAAGTCCGGTTACCTTAAGACACAATCATCCGCCACCTCGTTACCAGGAATACCTGAGTATGCGATGACAGAGCTTTAATTGCAGCCTGACTATCGACAAGAATTACAATATTTCAAGGTGACCAACAAGTCTAGCCGCTTCCGGTCGAAAAACAGGCGGAGGCGGAATGAAAGCGTCGTCCGAAGCTCTTCCGAAAAGTTGCCTGCTCCTGTGCCCTCATCCATCTTCGAACCATCAGTATAGATCGTCAGCCCGTTCCATTTTTAGAGAGTTCCTTGCATCTATCTTCCCTCAAAAAATTATGTTGCTCTGAGGGAAAAAATATGAATTTTTTTAGTTTAAAATTTATATATATATATTTTTTATGAATAATTCTTAATCTTGAGTTATGATGGAGCAATCAATAATTTACATAACTAATTTCCAATTTTTGAATTCTTCGCTGTGCTAAAACTTTTTTGCCCAACTGTATGTGCAATGAAGTTTGCAAAAGTAATCTAAAAACTTAAGCGAAAATTTAGCGATTTCCGTTTGGTTGATTTAATTGCCTCGGCTTTGAGCGCGTTTCAGTCAAAATACATTTTAATTAATCAAAAATAAAGTCGCCATAATACATAAGCTGCAAAGAAACGAATTGAAAAAAAAAATGTAGCATACTTTTCTGCATGCATTGAAATTTACAAAGGCTGAAGGCTGTTTCCTTTTCCGGTTGCCATAAGCTTGAAACAATAGACGACGCATTCTACAAGTGTGTGTGCGTGTGTATGTGTGTGCGTTTGTGTGTGTGTCTGGTACATATGTGTGTGTGCATGAGTGGGACAAATCTGAAGTGCATGGCTCGTTTGCTTTGCTTTCTTTACTCTTTACTTCTCATATTTTATATTTTCTCTCTTCTGGGCTAAAGAATCTGGGAAATGAGCCATAATAAGCCGCTGGCCAAGCATTAAATTGCAACATGACAGGCTTCATCCGTTTGCCATATTATCCAAGCAATTTTGTATGGCAAATCGTTAGTTGGCTAATATGCATATTTTATATGCATCCATCCAATTAAACGCAGGCAAAGGAGTTTTAAATCTTAAGGCATGTTTTTCGTCGCATTAAGGTGAAGAGATTTGAAAGATTTGGAACAGCATGTGTATGTATTTTTGGTAGTTCAAAATTTTGCTAGTGTGGTAAAGTCAAAAATTCTACAATCAGCATGAAGTGAGCATAAAGTAGTAGTGCTAGGACATATGTTTATGTGTATTTATAGTAAGCTAGCACCGATTTCTAGGAAAAACAAAATTTCCCACAGTTTTTATTTCTAAACTGGATAAAAAAGTAGTACATATTTTTTAATATATATATGTATACCTTCATAAATTTAATAAAAAATTTAGTGTGGTACCAATTGTGTTCGAATATGTAAACGTATCGAGGTAAAACTTTCACTATGTGACAGCCACAACTCATAAGGAGTGCACAATGTTAGTATCACCTCAATACGTTGAAATTAAGTAGCTGAAAACTCATAGGAAACCATAAAATGTACAATGAAAGGTGGCAACCAGCGGTAGCAATTGCAACCCTTAAACAGCAAATTACTTGACATTATTTCAATTTTGTTATTCACATTTGTTTCAATACTTGCTGGCATTAATTCCAAGTTGCAGTTCTTTTCAAGAATAGATTAAAATTTTGAATAAATTGCAATTATTTATAGTTTTAATTAAGGCATTTATGCAGTGCGAATCTAAGAAAAGTATACCAATAATGGAACATTTGGAGAGTAAATAAAACTACAAAAAAAATGTTACAGAACAGTATCAAAGGTGCCATTACCAAGTTCCTACTCCTGTTGTGAATCATAGCAATCAGCTTGCAACGGAACCTCATGGAGCAATGCCTTCAGCTCAAAGTTTTCCAAGGTTTTTGGCCCTTCTACACGGGGAAGATTTTCAACATGTAATCCCCATTTTTGAAGCGACGGAACTAACTACGACACATTCATTCATTCCTTGTGTGGCCATAACAACCCGTTCTTGGGTTACGGCCGACCTCAGGAGCTCTCGCCAGGCGCCTTCTCCAATTAAAAATGCCAAGGGAGGCAAGGTATCCTATACTTGATCTTTCCATCGGAGTCGTGGTCGTCTCCTTCGTCTTCCTTCGTCGGCTTTCGATTCGAATACCTTTTTCGCTGGAGCATCGATATCCATACGTACGACATGCTCGAGCCAGCGCAGTTCTATTGTGATGCGCTGGACAACATCTATGCCATCGTAGAGCTCGTAGAGATCGTGGCTTACCCGCATGTGTAAGTCGTCCTCAAAACGAACGGGACCGAAGAATTTTTCTCTCCAGCACCTCAAGAGCAGATGCATCTCTTCGCTACACAACCCATGTTTCAGCACCTTATAAGAGAATGGGCTAGAGGATCGTCTTGTAGAGTGTTAGTTTTGTTCGTCGAGAGAGGTCTCTGCTGCACATCTGCTTACTGAGACCATAGTAACATGATTCTTCGTTTTATCTCCGGGCTGATGTCATTCAACCACCATACATTGTTTGACTTAAATAAACATATCCGTAAACTTTTTTCACAACTCGATGCGCCTTAGATGTCTTTTTGTTTGAATTACCGAAATGACTCCAAATCAGACAATTTCACAAAATCAGACAATTTCACGCAATCAAAAGCAAATGACACCAAACACACATTTTGTAGTGTGATAAAACGGCTTGTTTAAGCTTGCTTTGGATTTTTTAGAATTAACCAACACATATTGCTGGAGCCATCTATCGACAGAAATTGACAACTTAGCTGCAAACTGAATACAAAATCAAAGTACACCTTGTGCTACTTGTAATGGGCCGTATCTAAATTACGTGACCCAATTTTGAAAATTTTTAACCCTTCCCACTCCTTGGTGAACCACCATAAAATTAGGGGAAGACACCCCACCCACCTTCTTCCCCGTGGCCACGTATTAAACCAAGTAAAAACCCGAATTGTATAAAAATGGTCCATTATTTCTGGACCCTAGTTAAAGGAATAAAAGCAGAAAATGAAAAATTTCTGGACCCTGCAATATGGGTTACAGCCGACCTCATAAATGTAGTCTTCATCCCCCCGGATGGAGGCAGAGCCGATTTTTGTTGCTCACATGTTTAGTATGATACTTCTGCATTGTTAAGGTTATTCACGACGTTAGTCGTGTATTTATGCACATCAATGTAAACTGCTTAAGTGGCATGGCCAGGCTGACTGCGTCTGCAGCTGTCCCATTTTTATAATAATCACGCACATACAAATGATCATCTGGACTTAATATAGTTAATTTTAATTTAACATAATACCAATTTAAGCCATGCTTAAATTTGTTTAAATAATGGCAACAATGGTTCACAGATGGGCAGGGTGTGAACAGAAGCTCTACTGCAATGGGCACATCTGGAGATCTGCGCCCATAGAGTATCCTTCACAACTAGGGAAGCAAACAGCTGTATTTACTCAGATAGCCAAGCTGCTATTCGAGCATTATTATCTTGGAGCATCTCCTCCAGGATTGCTAAAGAATGCCATAATCACCTTCAAACCCCCTCCTCTCGGATCAAGGTGGTGCTATGTTGGTTACCTGGACACTCAGCAGTGGATGGTAACACGATCGCTGACGATCTACCACGACAGGGTGCCTGCACCCTGATTACATCTCCTGCGCCTTTCTGTGGTATTGGTTGGTCCACAGTCCAGAATGGGCTGCAGGAGAACATAGGAGTTCCTGGTTCTCCTCACCGGGGCTGCGTCAAGCAAAAGCGCTTGTTAAACCTCTGGATATGATCAAGACAAAAGGTCTTAAAACTGCTGGTAGTATACCTATCTAGCCACCACATTGTTAGATACCATCTACAGAAAATTGGCCTATCGGTCTCTTCAGAGTGCAGACTTTATCTCGAGGACCATGAAACCACCAGACATATTCTCTGCGACTGCTGGTATGGGACAAAGTCAGTCTCATGGAAAAGGAACGTATTCGTCCCTTCCATCTTAGGTCAATACAAACAAGAAACCTACTGTTACTCATGCGGAAAGCGGAAAGTCTTTTGCCATAATTTATGGGTATGGTACAAAAGATCTTATGGTCGAGGTGCCCCACCTCTTTGTGAGGAACCCATACGAGAAAAAAAAGCCATGCTTTAAAATTCAAGGGTTTTCTTCAGTTTTTATGTACATATGTTTAATATACGATATTATTGGTATATTATTTAACAATTAAATATTAACCTAAGAAATATGATGCCTTCTCACATAGTCAGGTCAGGTCAGTTAACGTCTAATGATAAAAGGACATCACCATTCCATTACAAAACAATAAAATGGGCACTTCCACACGATGTACAAAAGTAGGAAATCTTCGCTCAAAAAACTTGTAAAATTCATTATTATTTATAAGGGTGACCATGTTTCAAATTATTTTTTGGTATTTTTTATTGCTTAGTGTTAGAAATCTGAATAGTTTGTTGTCTGTCAACAACTGTCAAAACTATGACATTTGTAAAAATATAAATTAAGTCGCCATTTCTAATTTATTATACAAATATGCAAAACTTTTTAAGCTGTTAAATTACCTTTTTCTCACAAAAATTTCCTAACAAATCTAAACAAAATTCTTGATCCTGACATTGTTTCATAATCAACCGAGCCATTTTGCCTTTATAATTGGATTGCTCACTGCGTTACGTGGGCATTAAGATTTTTGAAGTTGGAGAAATAAGCTTGGTCCTATTGGCATAAGATTCGTTCCTGAAGCAGCTGACAACGCCACTGATACGAATTCGTTTTGCTCTACGACGTCTAGTTTACGAATTATGTCCATTTGAAGTATGAAAAATGACCTTGGTTCGATTGCCATAAAATTACCGAGACCACTGATACGAATCTCGGTTCCTTTTTGCTCTTTTGAAGCAACTTTCTTTGTTCCCTAATTTTGTATGACAACTACATTTGAATGTTCCAAAAAGCTTCTTAGACAAGTTGCTTCTTATATGCTGGCCCCTGGGCCGTGGCCCTATGATTGATTCCGGTCCTGTGTTGTATGGTCCAACTAGGTAAGATTTTTCGCTAAATGCGAATTCATATTTTTTTAATTTTTATGGTAATTTAGATTTTCCATATATCAGCAAAGAAGGCACTTTATAGCTGAATTTCGTCCTTACTCCTTTCCAGTTTAGTTCTTCTCTATATATACTACTTGGGATGTACCTGTTCGAATCTAGAGTAAACTAGTATGCAAAATTTCGCATTTCATCCTTTTGTGAACAAGGTTTATTTTTTTTTTTAATAGTGGATAGATATACATTTAAGTGGATGCGAACAAGAAATTCTTGTAATTAATTTTAAGAAAAAATTTCATATAATCTCGATTTTCCATAACTTGAGTATTGTCATCATAGAATATATATTTAAGCGGGCATGTGTTGAAAGAATTATATTAATTTGTGCATTTCATTAAAAAGAAATCCTCCTTGGTAGTTCTTTGCGCAGTCCAAATTCTGTAATTCTTTATAGTTCATAGTTTCTTATTTTTTAAATGCAATCTTCCATTTTTCATCTTTAGTATGATCCATGAAATTAAGGCTTTTAAGAACAGAGTAAAATAAAAAAGAAATGAAAGTTTCTTCCAATTTCATCATCAAAAGAAATCGAACATGCTTCTTATTGTTTTATGGTAAAAAAATGGGGTCTTATTCCCAAAATTGTGTAATTGTTCTGTAAAAGTTCTGTAAAAAAAAAGTTTGAATCCTCTTGCCTAGTTAAGTTAATAATTTCTTACGTTTTTAATGGATTTTTCAGATTTCCGTTGGATAGAAGATATTTTGGTTTCAAGCGTTGACTGTACCAATGGACTTTGGAAAATCTTTTTATTACAAATTTTTAAGCAGAGATTTGAAAAAAAAGGTAACATCTTATTGCAACAACTTGAGAGCTGCAAAATAGCACCCTTTTTCTAAAATCTTGCCTCTCCTTACTTCTTCTGTTGTGTACTTGGTCATCCTCCTCCTGAATTTCATTGCGCAATTAAAATTCTGTAAAAAAAGTTTGAATCCTCTCTAGACTAAGTTCATAGTTTCTTACCTTTGCGCAATGAAATTGGGGATTTGGATGTTAATTATAGTGTTTATATGATCGTCTTCCTATTCATCTTCGTCTACGCGGAATTTGCATATCTTAATATGTTCCTGTAAAGCATGGTTTTTAGTTGAAGTATATGAATATGTTCAAATAAAATACAACTTACCTCGATGATATTCGCCGGGAAATAATGGACGTCGCTATAAGGACATTTAGCATATCCCTTATAGGCATATCTTTTACGGCATCCAGGGACGTGGGTCACCAGCCGATGAGGTAGCATGTGGTGATTTTTGTTAAATGGGCAAATGGCGTTGCCTTCTTCATCGAATGAAATGTCATTTGGTATTTTCTGTTCGTCAGCCATTGTTTCCAAAATTTCCTTTTTTTTCTTTGAAATTAAAAAATTTTTTTGAAGCAAAATAAATGTTTTTTTTTTTGGAACAAAAAAAAAATTTTCCTTTTTATATTTTTTTTGAATAAATTTTTAATTGCTCCAAAAAATGTACAAGCTAGCACTTGCCTCGACGCTGCCAAATTAAAAGTGAACTAAAATGTTCAAGGGAAAGTTCTTAGGTTACTTCGATGTCAAAAATTTACGCCAACTATGATAAGAAATTTTTAAAAACAAGTCTTGAACAATTGTTTAAGAACTATATATGCATATAGATGATGGCTTTTGTTGTTTGGGTGTAAACCGCAGTTCGGCTTTGGGAAAAAGAAAATGCCTAGCTCTTATTGAAGTCTAGATGTTCCTAGATTAAAGTATAAGTTTCACGGTTTTCGTCTTATGATAATATGGAATCCCTGACGTGAGAGTAAAATAGGCTGTATGCTCGTTGGCGCAGACTGCTAATTGGGAAAACCATCGCATATATCGGATAAATAATAGGTTTTTGGGATTATATTTCAGACTACACATATTTTTTATCTTATTTACTCTAATTTTCTTTCTTATTTGAGGAAACGAAAATCCAGAATATGTATAACGACATTTTTGATTGGTCACTAATAGATTCTTATCACAAGACCGATATTTCGTGATCTTCTCAAACAGGGGATCTTATTTCCGTATGTCGTATGGATCCGAATATTTTTGTCTTCAGGAAGCCCTGGCGCCAGCTTTTTACGGCTTCTTAAAAGTCGCTCATTGTGCCGGAGGACATGATAGCCAGACCTTTCCGGATTTTACTTAACGTGGTATGTTCCTTTGCAGGATTAAAACCACGGCGTTCAGATATGCAACTTGAGTGTACATATAACACAATGAGTCTGGATTAATGCGCCAACTAACGCCCCTCAGAGCAACCAGCCGAGACTGATATTTCTTTGGTACCAATTTGAATGCATGTTGTCGGGCATGCAATTCCCCCTTGGTGAGGGGCGAAATGTATCTATCATCTCTTCTGCTTTATGGCTGGCAGCACCCGGTTGAGATCGCAACACCAAGCCGAGCCAAGCTGACTCTACCCGCGATTTGGGTTTCAACCACAGCCACCACGGGGCCGACCTCAATGAGTGCGCTCAACCCGTGGCTCGGTTTGCCCTCCCCTTTCAGTCCCGACAGACTCGGATTTGAGGAGCCCCGCCAGTTTTGGCATCAAATGCCCGGGACTGGTCACCCATCTGCCGTCTGTGCTCCAATCATCCGCCGACGCCGTATAAATACGACTTCGGCGAATGCTGCCAGCAGCCTCATCCTCTCCGGTGTTGCCAATACTCCAGGAAAATTTCCAGTGTCCATCCGCTTCATATATTCCTAGTCCATCAAGGCATCGCACATCTGCATACAGCGGGCATACACAAAGAATGTGCTGCCAATCCGGAGGACAACTGTACCCTTCTGAGGTCACTTCATTGTTCATTGTGTGCCCATGACAACCCGTTCTCGGGTTATGGCCGACCTGAACAGCTCTCTCCAGGCGCCTCTGCTTTGCGCGCGCCCTTCCAATTGGAAATACCTAGGGAGCATAGGTTCTCCTCCACTTGATCTTTGCATCGGAGTCGTTGTCGTTCCCTTCGTCTTCCTTCGTCGGCTTTCGCTTCGAATAACTTTTTCGCTGGAGCATCGTTATACATACGTACGACATGCCCGAGCCAGCGCAGACGTTGTATTGTGATGCACTGGACAACATCTATGTCATCGCAGAGCTCGTACAGTTCGTGGTTCATCCGTATGCGATTGTCGTCCTCGAAACGAACGGGACCAAAGATTTTACGAAGAATTTTTCTCTTAAACACCCCAGGAGTGACACAACCCATGCTTCTGCGCCGTATAAGAGCACGGGCAATATGAGCGTCTTGTAGAGTGTTACTTTTCTTGGTCGAGAGAGGTCTCTGCTACACATCTGCTTACTGAGACCAGAGTAACACCTGATGTCATTTTCGGTGTTAATTCCTTGACCACTTCAAAAGCATAGGGGTCCGCTGCAACCTGGGAGCCCAGACGCCTTGCGTCCCTGTTCGTAGACAGTCTTGCCCTCGTTAACCGCTAGACCCACTTTCGCTGACTCCTTTTCGATTGCGGAAAATGCAGCAGTAACATCTCGCTTACAACGCCCGATGATATCGATATCATCCGCGTATGCAAGAAGCTGGACACTCTTGTAAAAAATAGTGCCATTGGGATGTACACCGGCCTTCCGCAGTACCCTTTCCATCACGAAATTGAAGAGGTTGCGCGATAGAGGGTCACCTTGTCTGAAACCTCGAACAGTATTGAAAGGTTCGGAGAGGTCCGTTCCTACCTTGACAGAGCTGAAGGTGCCGCTCAATGTCATTCTGCAAAGACGAATCAGCTTTGCAGGAATACCGAACTAAGACATGGTGGTGTATAGGCGACCCCTTATCGGGCCATCGAATGCAGCTTTGTAATCGATGAAGAGATGATGGGTATCGATCTGTCTTTCGTGGGTCTTTTCCATGATTTGGCGTAGTGTGAAGATCTGGTCTATGGTGGACTTACTAGGTATGAAGTCGCACTGATAGGGTCCGATCAATGTGTTGACATATGGCTTCAGTCTTTCACATAATACGATCTCGATCGATATCTGAGGTCACTTCACAAGGTCGAATTTCAGCATTGAATTTCACGGTGCTGTTCTACAAGGTGGTCCATATAAAAATTGGAATTTAATTTTGCTATAAAAAAAGGAGGTTGAATATTTTTCAATGTTCAAAGTTTTATTTGAAAGGTTGGTTCATGACATTTATTTATGAAAAATAATTTTGGTCAAATGACCACCACCGCTGGCTTGGCAGTATGCCACTCGATCGGCCCAATTTTTGAGCACATTTTCAATTGTTTCGGCCCTTATCCTGGCAATAGCGGCTCCAATCTCGTCCTTCAGCTCATTAATTGTTTGCGGATTGTTGGCATAACATTCATCTTTCAAGGCACCTCAAAGATAATAGTCCAAACGCGTCAAATCGCAGCTTCTTGGTGGCCAATTCACAACGCCATTTCGGCTGATTATGCGATTTCTGAAAATTGTGCGCAGAAGATCGATTGTGGCGTTTGCTGTGTGGCACGGGGCGCCGTCTTGTTGAATCCAAATATCGTCCAAAGCTGCATCTTCCATTTGTTCGAAGAACCAGTCGGTCAACATTGCGCGGTAGCCCACGCCATTGATGGTTTCGGCGGCTCCATGGGCCGATGACGCCGCCAGACCAAATCCCACACCAAATAGTCACTCGTTGTGGGTGCATTGGCTTCTCCTGGAACGCTTGCGAATTTTCTGAGCCCCAGATGCGACAATTTTGCTTATTAACATAACGACCTAGGTGGAAATGAGCTTTGTCCGAGATGATTTTTCGATCAAATTCGCCATCTTCGCCCAAACGAGCTTCCGCCCAATTTGCGAACCGTAGCCGCTTCGGAAGGTCAACCGGCTTCCGATTTCGTAAATATCAATGTTTTTACTAAGTATTTACCAATATATAAATGACATTTGACGTTTTAAAAGTCAAATAATCGGTAGTTCAAATTCCAAACACTAGATGGACCACCCTTTATAGCGTCCAAAATTGCCTATTGCTAGATGATTAGCCATTAGAGCCTTACTCGTTTGTTTTTTTTTTTTTCTTCTTTTGATTATGAACTATTAATTTAATTATTGCCATTCACATTTTTCGTAAACACGTCATATGTTACAACACTAATATTAATATTATAAATAAGTACTCCGAATTATTATTTGGTACAGCAACTAGGTGGCAACGCCGTAGTTTAAAACAATTTTGCACGTTGACAAAGAATGGCTTAATTACAAAAGATTTTAATTAAGATGTTATTCAAATGAAAAACCATGAATTAAAGAATTACATTTATCAAAACTTAAAGATACAGATAAATCAGAAATTAAATAAATTTTCCAAATATATAAAAGTTTTTTTGAATAAATTGGTTTTTATTGGTGAGTTTAATCAATTCTTAGTCAGTTACAGTGTATTAATAGCCAAAAATAGTTCAAAAATTTAACTTTTGTATAAAAGATTAGCATTTAATTGGTAAAAGTAGCTAAGAAAGCTAATTTGACTAGTTCATTTAGTCCATCAATAGATCATTCATTTACCTAGCAACAATGATAACCGAAATCCTGAATCCCAAATCGAATTTAAAGCCCATTCAACATTTAAGCGCCCAACAACAAAAAACCCAATTACAATAAATGTGCCAAATTAAAGCAACTTATTGTACATGGAATAATAAATGCTCATTATTATTTTAAATACAATATTTATCGCTGGGCTGTTAAAAATGTTTTCACCAAAAAATTTTACATGCGGCGATAATTGTGCAAAAATAAGCAAAAATTTTGTGGTGCAACAAAGAGAAATAGAAAATGCCAAACATGGCGGCAACGGAAACGGAAGCAGCAACAACAAAAGCAACACAACAACCAAAAGGCAACAATAACAATAACAACAATAATGGCCAAAACCACATGCCAACACTTAATGCCAGCCGCGAGCTGGAGCCGAGCCGGAGCTGGAGCCTGGAACTGGAACTGAAGCTGAAGCGGCATATTATGCTTAATTATAAGCAAACGCACAAGGGTCGAGTATGGACATTGGACAGTGGGACAATGGATGACGTTGAAACAATAACAACAACAATAACTGGAACACAAATAAAACAACAACAACAGCAACAATGAGAACTATGGCAAAAGGAACAGCAGCAGGGAAAGGCGTGCAAAAATGCTGGGTATGAGTATGAGTGTGTGTTTGTGTGTGTGTGTGAGTACATATGGGTATGAGAGTGTGTGTGTGTGTGTATGAGTGTGCCTGTGTGAGTGCCGCAAACAACACGACGCATAACTCATATTACGCGCTAGAGTAGCGCTTTAATTTCGCATGCTATGCACACACACATGTGTTTGTGGTGCACACAAACTCCTTTACAGATATGGAACGACTATGGCAGACTTCGAAAAAAAAGGAATTCGATTTCTTTAAACGATAAGTGGAAGTTACTATACTCTATAATAAGCAACAAAGGTGCTTTACTTGCTTGTGTAGCAAAGAAAATGGGAAATGATTTAAGAATATAATTATCTGGGCTGAATCGATAAATCTTTAGGATAAAGTTTAAGAAATCTTGTACAGAGCTGAAACTTAATAGGATTGGTATCGTTACTTCTAATATTTTAAGAAAATATTTTAGATTGGTTAAGATCGACAAACTGAAGGTTAAAAGTCCATTTGAAGCTTCATTGCTTATGCTTAATTTTATTTAAACGTTTCGAAATATTGGATTACATACTTGAAATGTATATTCAAATAGAAAATACTTTAAAATATAATATAGAATAATTAAATATAGCTAACTAGCGGGCTCTGGTTTGCCGTAACGTGGACAGGTCACGTCCAATTTTTCTTCTTCTGCTATCCTTGACTGTCAGTAGAGCATAGAGCCACATACAATTGACCATGAGAAAAACATTTATTTTCTAAGTTCTGTCGACGAAGATTATCGTCGCGGCGGAATCGAATCTTGAATTCTTTAAACTCAAGGAGGCCGTCCGTTTCGAAATTTCGAAATTATTGGTATCAGAACTTCCTTACCTGAACATTTTCCACTGAGTATCGTTGCGTTAAACATTGAATCATAGAATCAGTTCTCTTATCTACAAAAGCATTCCATTTCACACTTTTGGTTGATATATATTTTGATGATGACTATCCACCTCAAAATCAGGAAACATAAATGGACATGGTGAAGCATATCCTTTCTCAAGCAGAATTGTTAGGATGGCACTAGACTGAAATAATCAAAGAAGCAGACTAGTAGGATGACCAAAAGCAACCTGGCTGCGAACTGCCTTTCAAGAACTGGCACAGCAAAACATAACATGGGTTACAGTTCGATGGAAAGCTCTTTTAGAGTGCCTAAGCTCCCAAGTGGAGTAAAACAGGAAAAAAATATTCAAATTCAAGCGTATCCAAGGAGCTGAGAAATTCAGTTCGATTGTTGGTAGTTTAGTCTACTTTTGTAACACAGTCAATAGATTCTTTTGATGAGCTAAAAGTACAAAGATTCGGAGAAATCGAAATCAATCCTCTCTATCTATGAAGCTATCTTACTTAATTTCATTTAATGTACATTTTTGCAAGATTTTAGTGGGTGAAAATGTATGTAACGGCTAGAAGGAGGGGTAACGGTTAGACCCTTAAAGTATATATATTCTTAGTCAGCATCAACAGCCGAGTTGATATGCATATATCTGTCCGTCCGAATGAATTAAAATATCTCAGAGACTTTAAGAACTAAGGAGCTCAAAAATTTATTAAAAGATGCACGCATATGAATATTATCGATTTTTGGGCCCTTCTTCTCGTAAGTGAATTTAGTAGTTTAATTATATTTATCTAATTTTTTTCGATGTTTTAATAGTTATTTTGTTAAACAGTGCGGAGACGAATCTATTAAACGATAGATCATCAAAATCTGTCAAGTATTTCTTGAGTTATAAATGGTTTAACTAATATAATAAAAATAAATGTAGGAATCGATTTCAAATTCTTAAATGCGCAATTTTAAAGCAAGTGCTTTTATTTTGTTTCGAGATACACTCCTCGCCAATTGATTAGGACACTTCTGAAGTTCGTTTTCTATTGCCCCCTGCCTTCAAAGTACGGTAGCTGGAGGTCTGATTATTTTTTTAGGCGATTCAATATTTTTATATGATGCCTTGCATAACTTCTCTTGTTGTCCTGCTGCATATTCTTGATGTTTCAATCGTACCCTAACATTTTTTTACATATTTAAATGCTTTGAGTTGGGTAGCTTAGGACCTTTAAATGTTAGAAAAAAGAGCTACACTCACCGAAATTCAATTAAGAACACCTTTATACCTTTGCAAAAAAAAAAATATGGAAAAAACACTAGTACTAAAAACACTAGTAAGTCCAGGCTCCTGACTTATTTATAACTTCGTAAATGAGGGTTTGCATCAAAGGAACCACCTTCTGAAAATCTGAAAGTAAGATCTGAGCCCATTCTTCGGTAACTGTCATGCGTAGATCCTGCATCGTCTGAAATTTGCGTCCGCCAGCGTACACGTTACGGAACAGGTTCCCCCACATGTTCTCAATGGGGTTCAAGTCCGGCGATCGATGTTATTGCTCTGGAACCAACAGCCATTGGCGTTTGAGACGTGTATTGCCGTCTTTGAATTTTTAAATATACGAACTCTTCCAATAAACCATTTTAAAGAAAGAAATTCTTTTACATTCACTATTTACTCTGTAGCTATATCCATCAGAATTTTGTCAAATAATAAAGTAAGTTTTTCTTATAACCTGGACTCCATACTTGGGCGCGACTTAACATAAAACGTTACGCTTTACGAACCGGTTTAAGTGAGGGTTACTTTTTGAGTTTTACTGAGACAGGCTTAATCTAAGAACCCCATTTAATTTCCTTGCGATTTATGCGTTCCACTCTAGAGTGCTGAAGTAACCTTTAAAATACCTAGTTTTTGAGATTACTTTAGAATACTGATGGTCTGGGTTTTTTTACCTCTGTTTCGGATTCAGCGGCCTAAAAACCCTTCAATATTTTTTCCAGACAATAACCTTCAAAATCCCTTTAAATTTCTTTGTGATCAATGGTTTCTATGTTAAGATTCCGCGAAAACGTCAAAAATAGCTAGTTTTTGAAATTATATTAGAGTTGTGGCGTGCTGGGTTTTTTCTTTCCTCATATTCGGATTCAGCGATTCCAAAAACAAAAAAAATTACTTATCATAATCTGATTTCCGAAATTACATTTTTTTTTCTTGATGGCTGTGTTAAAACATTATCTTAAAAAACGTCTTAAAGTTTTTTTTTGAAGACCTGATCCTATTTCCGAGTATAACATAGGGAAACCTCCTTCCTTGACGTTAATATCATCAGTTGTCCCAGATAGTCTTAAAAATACGTCTTTTATGTAGGTTATTGAGATAAGTTTAGAACTTGACAGTTGATGGTTTTTGAGACCTCGGAATTGGGGTTGCAAAGAGTATTTTCGAATATGATGTCGAAAAACTCCTTCAGGTGTCCTAGATAGACTCAAAAATTTTATTAGGGTTTTGAGAAAGGTTTATGTTGGAAGTTGATACTTTGGTACATCGGAATTGGGGTTATACAAAATATTCCCGAATATGATTCCGACAAACCCTCTACCCTGACGCTAAGCTCATCAGCAGTCCGGGATAGTCTTCAAAATATCTAATTTTAGGGGAATTTCGCAGATTAGCTTAGCAGTTGGGAGTTAAGTTTTTTGGGACCTCGAAATAGCGATTGTAAAGAGTATGTAGAAAATGCGCTATTTAAGTGGCGAGGACTGTACTACATTCCAGTTCGATATGTGATACGATAATTTTTTATCTTCAAAACGAATTTAAAATTAAAACTTACCTCGCTCCCGAACTTAAGCAAAATACTCATCAACTTTGTTCGCACAAATTATTGTCCGACTAGCTTCCAACTAGTCTTGTGATTCGTGGTTCAGAGGTCAAAAAAATATACTTTATGACCGACCCCATCAATATACTCCATTTATAAAAGCGTATATTAAAAGTTGAGCTCAACGTTCAAATGCAGTGGCAAAGTTTTTAGTGCAAAAAGTTTTTGCTGCGCCAGCTTTGTGTCAAAGCAAGGCGCCAGTTTTGGGCTGCCATTTGGGGCTACCACAGGCAACAGGACCAACAACAACAACAGCAACAACAGTAAACGACTTTTGGTATGTCTTCGACATGCATAAAACTTTTCGACTCCTGGAGCTCCTCCCGAACCGAACTGAACCGAACCGAGGCGAGGCGAGGCGTAACCAAAAGCCCGGCTGAGTCATCTTATCGGTTGTGCAGCCACAAAGCAAACACAAAAATGCTATTAATGTTTCCGGTTTTTGTTTGTTGTCGTCATAGTGTTGATAACTTGCTTGGAACAGTGTTGTAAAATATATAAAAACGTAGTTACATAATATGAAAGCAAAAAGGTATAAATGCAAAATTTATGAGTAGCGAATTTTAAAGTTCATTACCAACATGCAACAGTTTAAATTGCCTTCAAAAATGTTTCCGCCATTTTTATGCACTATGCAAATGCAACTCTGTTTCCGCTCTCTGTCACCCCCTCTCTCTCCTTCCGCTTATTGTTGCGCTCTTTAGCATCAATGCTGCAGATTTATTATTTATCAGTGCAGATTTTGCTGTAGTCCCTGCCAACATTACATACTCTACATACTAACATATATATATTATGTACTATGTGCAGTCATGCATAGCGCACATAAGCACACACTTATGTATATATGTGTAGAGCAACTCTTATAGTTGTACATAGTTGTAGATATATATATGTACAAATGCTTAGAAAGTCAGATGATATGGCATAGCATAACGGCAATAGTTTGCCTTATGCATTGTCTGCTTTTGTTGTCTCGAGTTTCCAAATGCAGATTGCTTACTGATTTTAGAAATACTTTGCCATCGATTCGAGCTCCTCCTGCTCCTGCTAGTTATCCTCCATCTGCTACTACTCCTTGCTCTTTTAGTTGGGAATATTAAATGAAATTGCCTTGATTTGTTGCTACCGCCACTTTAGCATATTGTCTGTAGATGGTCCCAGGAGGTCATTTAATGCTCCTCTGAAACTACTTAGATGCTTTTTTATATACATTTTAGAGCAATATCGTGTATTTTGATGTAATTTGATCGACTGCGATTTGAGATGTGTTTTTTTATAAATATTTTGAAGGGTTATTTTTTATTGTGATTGTATCTTTTAAATTATTCCAATATTTTTTTTTTAATTTATCATTTCAAACTTAGCAGTGTTGTCTAGACTTTCAAACTATATTTACTATGTTCTGATAAAAAAACTTTTATCAAAATGAAAGTTGATTCATGTTCTACGCTTTAAAGAGGGACTTTTCCATTAACTTTTAACATAAAAAAACCTGATCTCCAAAAAAAAAATAATAACAACAATAATTACGATTTAAATCAATTATCCCCTCAAAAAACTTTTGAAGAATCAAATCTAAGTTAATGGTGTCACTAAATTTGTTGTGTTTAATATGTCAAATAATATATTTTAACCAAAATTATATGTGTCCCTACTTGAGAGGTCCCCTATGCAATGTGAGGAAGCTATCCGGCTGCCTGAATGAACCTTAAAAGGCATTTTTGACTCCGTTCAGAGAGCTGAGATAGATCGTCTAAAGTGTGACTACGGGAACCTAAGTCTTTTACTGCCCAGTCCAGGGCAGTGACAGAAGAAGTGTTCCACCGTTTCCAGCTCCTTTTCATTGCCACAGCTTCCACAGAAGACATGGTGGGGAGCATTCAAACGGGATGCGTGGTTTCCTACCAACCATTGTGCCGTAATGGCACGGATAATAGATGAGCACTGGGCTCTATTCAGACAGCAACGGTTCTTGGTTCTTTTACTGCAGTACGTCGGCTAGGTTTGCCGTGAGATTCTACACGTGTTCGATATCCGATTCCACGTCAAAGTCCCTATATCCTGGGACACATATCAGGTGAATTTAAAAGCTGCTCAGCCATCTCCCCTAGAGAAATCCTCAGCGTAGACGCCTCCTCTACACGGTCGTCTAGCTTGGAACCGTCCGTGTATACCTTTATCGAGCCTGCTTGGCCTGGCACCCCAGTATACCACCTCTCTGGTTGGAATATAGGCTCTGAAGTTAGTTGTAAAATGTTCCTTCGAGTATGCAGTAGTCTGTGGAGCTTTCCGGGGATAAGTGATTTGATCATTCAATTTTTCGCCTTCTACCTGCCCTACCTTGTCATTAGTAGGAGGTTTAAAATAGCATCTAAGGCTTCGTTTGGTGTAGAGCGTAGAGCATCACTAATTGTAAATTCGGCGGTTCGCTAAACCTTACTTAACTTTTTGCATGGTTATCCTCTTATCTAAGGTAGGCCACCAGATCGAGACTCCATACATGAGTATGGGTCTAATAATGGCAGTGTACAGCCAGTGGACTATGTTTGGGGCATGCCCCATTTAAGTCCAATGGCTTCCTTACAAGTGTATAAAGCGATCGCGGCCTTTTTCTTCGATCTTCTAGCCTTCAAGTCTAGTTTGCTGTCTAGTTCTAACCCGAGGTATCTGGCTGAGTCGCTAAATGGTAAGGTAGTACCGGTTAGCTTGGGATTTCTGAGAGAAGGAAATTTATGCTTTCTGGTAAAGAGCATAAGCTTCGTCTTATATGGGTTTACCCCCAATCCACTAGCCGTGGTCCATTCTAAGAGCGTGGGCAGAGCGTAGGTCATTCGCTCGCAGAAAGTTTGTCGGTTTTTGCCCAAGAAGCAAACTGCTGCGTCATCAGCGTATGCAGTTATTTTGCAACCATCCTCATCCAGGGTACGCAGAAGTCCATTTATAGATACGTTCCAAAGGAAGAGGGACAGGACTCCGCAAATCTACGTACTCCTGTAAGCTCAGAAGCTCACTGCGATCAGCGAAACCGCTGCTGTCATCTTGGTTTTCATCGTCATAGATGGAGCTGCTTTCTAAATGTGTATATGATATCCATTATCTCCTGTTGGAGCATAGGGCCCCTTTTTAGTGCATACAAAACTTGCGAGCAAAAACTGAGCTAATCCAGAAGATAAGCCGCTCCCATGGGCTCCCACGACCAATTGACATTAGATGGCAGCCCGACCACTGGGATAAATCCTATATGTCTAATCGCAATTGAATAAAAATATCTGCTCTATCTCTTCTCGTTTAGAAGTTATGGCCATTTAAAGTTAAAAACATCATCTTTGTCCGATTGGCTTAAAATTTGGTACTATTGCAGCTGACAACGCCACTGATTCGAAAATGCGGTTATTTTTGCTCTATCTCTTCTAAAATAGAAGGGTTTTTACTCTCCTAAGAGAGGTAAAAAAAAGGAGGAAACAAACAGGTACATGGACTTGACTATAAGATATTTGGTAATTATCCTTTTTGATAGCAAATGCTTTAAAATTCTTTGACTTTCACTAAGTACTATGAAGTTAGCTATTAGTCTACGTTTTAGGAGCTCTCCTTGTTTGCTTTTACACAACTCCAAAAGGATCCACTTAATAACATATAAGAGTAACATATATTAAATATATGTACAAACAAACTTATAAGATACGCATATGTCTATAATTTCAAGACTACTAAGATGAAACTTGAACCCCAAAACATGAACCTTGATTGCTATTCTATTGGCGTGTCAATTGCTCATCGTCATTGAACAAATATCCATTACGGAAACACTAGCCATATATATTTGTACCAGCAAGTTGTACAGGATATGTTCATATATCGGAAGCTCCTGACATTTGTTTATTGAACACGGATGTTTAGTTTGATAGCCCTGTCATAGCTATCAATGGTTACTCAGTATGCCTGGCACATTTTAATTGTTTTGAACTAGTTGAAGCAGAATATTCAGCTCATAATTTCCTGTCAAGTTGGCAGTACTTGACCCTGTAAAGTTCTTAGAAACTCGAGAAATTAGAATTTTCTCTCTTCGTATAACTCGCATAACTTTAGCTTAGCCTACTTTCTAGCGCACTTTGCCATAACAATGCAAATAACAAACACTAACTTGGAAATTATTATACATAAGTCGGCGTAAGCGATTCTAACGTGTGTGTGTGTGTGTGACTACTAGCTAACTGTACATAATCTTAGTGCTCTCTTTAAGCACATGTGCACCGTTACCTCAGCGTAGGCTTTGCTCGACCCCTCTCTCTGTCACTCTCTTTGCGTTCTCCTTCCGCGGCATTGTTGCGTCATGTGTTCGCTTTTACAGTTTCAGTCGTTAGTTTTAATTAATTATCTCAATTAGTTAAATGCAGCTAAGACACAGAGAGTCAGGGAGACGGAGGGAGAGGCAGGGACACAATGCAATTGGGTTCGGCGAAAGACAACGGAGAAGGGAGTAGTCCAACTATGTGATAATGTCGAGTGACTGCGGCAAAAATGAATTCGCACGAAATGTAGAGATAATTTTTACTTGGTCTTCTTTGTTTCTTGGTTTATTTGTTCGTGTTTGTGTGCGTGTTTGGTTTTCATTTCCCTTTGGTAACTTTTGTTGTATGTGTTGTTGCTTTTGTTGTTTTGTTCTTGTAATTGAATTATTAGCAGATGGCATGATAGCTTAGGTCATAGGTCATGTGGCTTGGCTTACTGGGCGTATGTGGAATGTCTGATAGATGAATGAAGCAGTGTAAGCAGTGCAAGCAGTGCTGGGCAGCGATTCCATTGTCTGTTTGTCAAAAAAAAAGGAGGTCAACAGGAAATTTGATTAATATTTGTAGGATTGTTGGCAAATTGAAAATTGAGTGGGGTCTAGATAGAATTAGTTTACTGGTTGGATTGGTTGACGGGACGTGTGAAAGACGCAGTGGGTGAAAAAAAAAAATAATAATTTTCGTTATTATTATAATATGTGTGCCAGGCGCCACTGAGGGGATCTCTATTTATATATTTTCGAAGAAAAGCAGGGACCTAGAGCTTATAGCCGAATTCGAATTAGCGTTGAAATGGAGAAAGAACTATCGAGTTTGTAAGAACTTCGAAAAAAACAACAAGCACGGATTACATAGTGAGCTTATGTTCGTGGAGCTAAGCTCGAATGCTGCATGACCCAAAAGTGAATTTCGCAGTGCCTCAAGGAAAAAAAAAATGTATTGAGCTTTTCATTAAATTTATCGATTGAGCGTTATCTTACGATCAATGGCATCTGTATATCAAATTGATACAGATGCATCTGGATATGAAATTGATACCGATGCATTTCAATAGTATGCATTTCGAACAAAAACTATATTTGCCAGATTTGTATCCCTAGTTTTTTATGCCTACTTCGGTCCATAACGCGTGCAAAACATAATCAAACATATTTCCCTTCCGATACGAATGATGTCGGAAGAAGCTCTTGAAGCCAGAAATAATAACCTCAGAAAAAATATAATTACACCACACTCGAAAAAATTCGCGTATGGTGCTCTACGCGAAGATTTGACACATACTCTTTTTATTTCATCGCACCTAGTAATGACGATGCTATCAAAAGGTTCAGTTCAATTTTCCAAAAAGACGAACTGCTAAATCAAGACGTTATTAGTTATTAGTCTTATTCTAATAAAGATGTGGAGCAACTATTATCAGATTATTCCTCATCATTATTTCTTATTATTATTTTCGAATAGAAATGAGAAATGCGGAAACTGAAAAACTAAATCAATAAAAAGGTTAATTAAAAATCATTAATTTTGTATTAGTCTTTATTTGTAAAATATTTATCGATAAAATGCATTTTTTTTTTTTCAAAACTTTTAAATAAATTTCTGGTAGATTGACCATTTGTTGAAGTGCATACGCTAGTAAAATGGATTTTATTTGTCTATTATGAAATTTTATAGTCTACCTGTCCAATTTATACAACATTTTCTGTGAGTAATGTGTATTTTTATATCTTAAAAATTTTTATTGGAATACATTTTATTAAAATTGTTGGAAAAATGCATTAGATTCAGCCAAAACTGCCATATATCTAGTAGAGCAGTTTTACACAGAAATTAAAAAAAATGTATTGAAGATAAATCAAAAAATTAATTTCATATTAATTTTGATTCGTAATATATTTATCTATAAAATAAAATTATCTGTACAAAAATAGCTAAATTTTTTCAAAAGTTCACTGCAATTTAAAATTAAAATAAAATCTGGCGTGACGTTATATAGGTTTTTACTAAACTTACTTTCTTAATTAATAACATTTGTTAAAAATAAATCTTAAAAAAAATATACTAAGTATTTGACTTTAACACTCATTTTTAATTTAAATAGCTAGATAATAGATAGAAGATGCTCCCGAAATTAAATATTTAACTCGTTTTGATCAGTTCTATCTATACACCTTATAGATTTTTAAAACCAAAACTGTTTCCAAGTTCTAAAATAATCTCCAAAAACACTAATACAACGAGTTATTGTGAAGACTATCTCGGACACCTGATTATATTAACATCATATTCGGAAACAAAATCAATTTGAAAAAAATCTGCAAAGAACAAAAAGATTTCGAAAAATAACTTGATTTTTTTAAGTTTATTTATTATTTATTTGAAAAAACATAAACTTTTAAAATCGGATTATTTTTGCTGTAAATTTTTTTGAGGTCGCTGAAAAAGAAACTGAGATTAAAAAAAAACACAGCACGTCTGGATTTTAATATAATCTCAAAAACTAGCTATTTATGAAGGATAAATAACAAAGAAATTGAATGGTATTGTTTAAGGTTATTGTAGTACCCTGTCTAATTAAAAATCAAAAAACTCTTGTGAGCTCTACATTTAACGTTTTTTGGGATATTTGTGGCAAGCTATTTTTTTTAAATCGACTTTGTATGTTAATTAAGAGTGGGAATTAGAGAGTAATAAGTTTCATTTGCTATGATATGGTTATTTTTCTAGACATGGATTAGCCAATAGTATGCTTATGATAAGCTCGGGTAGACACTAAGCCATGTCAGACGGAATGAAAACCTATTTTTCGGAGACCACAAGAATTGGAGGAACAAAACTTAACCCTCATCAGGTGAAGTTATGGTCCTTAAACTTATTCAATGGAATTTTTGATTTCATTTTTAAAGGTATCAAAATCGGCTTAAATTTTCATAAAAAAAGGTTCCGTAGAATCATCATCATTTAGCTAGTGTATGGTTTTTCCTCCATTCGTCTTGATCTTGTCCAAGGTCCTTCCTATTTCTTATACCGATTGTTATGTCATTTCTTATGCAATCGATTAGTCTTTTTTGCCGAAGTCCCATTTTTCACGTTTATTCGAGAAAAAATATTAAAAAAGAACTACCTGCATGCATCCGAAGGCGGTACTGCCTCCGACTTACTTGGTGAATTTTATTTTGAATTTTTTCGCCATTCCAAAACTTAGAAAAGCGTCCAATAAGTGAGAGGTCTTAAAATTAGTGAGATCCAAAAACCATTCAGAATTTTAACCATTTACCACCAAGGTAAAATTTTTGGGAGAACCTATTTTTTTTTAACAATCTCGCATTGTGATTTATAGAGCGATATCAGTTTTGCAAAAACCAAGTAGATGAACAGCTTTTTCAAGGTGACCCGAATTTAAAAAAAATTTTCGTGTATCTTGAACCGAAATTACCATAAAAAACACTTTTTTAGGAAAATTCACTCGATGGCCCTTAAATTTGTAAACTACGGAAATTTAAAACGAGACAAGCATTTGTAAGTTATATTGGACAAAGGCTTCTGTTTTAGATCTGTTGAATAATCTCAGAATATACAAACATTTGTATGTCAGATTTGACAAAGACGATTTTTAAATTTCTTGTTTTAATTTCAGATTGGAAAAAAGCATTTCCTAAGGTCCATTGGAAGTATATCTGTAGTAACTCACCTATACCTTCGATTTTAAGTCATGTGCTATACATATCTAGTCTCAGGAAAAGGAAGAGATGTCATTATTTTTTTCTAACGGTAAGTCTCTATAAAAAATATATATTCTCAAAAAAGCCTGAAAGTTCACGTATTTATAAAAATTGAACCCTATGGCACATTTAATATTCAGATTCTCTGCGACTCACTAATATTTAATGGAGATCTACAATTTGCCAGATGTGACAACAAATTCAAAAATCTACCGAAATTGTGAACCTCTAACATAAATCAAAATCGGTATAGAAGATCTCCGAAGAGCTTGGAAGTTCGAATATCGGAAAAGAGAAAGTTTGAATTTTAGGGGGTTTGGGGATATTTTAAAATTTGAATAAACATTTCCGGAACTTAAATGTATGTTATTTGACCCATATAGCACCGCTCTCCGTCACTAGATTTTATGATTCTTTCGGAATAAATACCAAAACAAGCACGAAATTCATCTGATTTTTCCTTTTATGTCGCCTCAAAAAACCGTTCCGAGGAAACCGTTAAAGCACCCGAGATGAGGTCGTGGAAAAATCGAAGATGGCTTTGATTGCTTGTTGAATGTTTCGGGGATAGGATCAAGTGCTGGCATAAGTGGATAAGATAGGGAGTATTTGGAAGGGGACAATATCAATTCTGATGAATAATCTTGTATTTTCAATTTTCTGAATAAATTCTGAGAACTTCTTGTTCATGGTAGTATGTGCCTATCGGAACCCTAAGTTTCTAGCAGTTGATAGTCTTAAAGCTATAAGTTCTATTGTGGGGGAAACATCGCAGAGTTAGAAATTGATGCAAAATCTAGGTGTTGATGACTAGAATAAAATTTCGAAAGATTTTTGAGTTTATGTTTAACTAAAACTTCTATTTGAAATTTTTGTTGTTGTTATATTTATTCCATAATTTGAAATTTTTTTAAAAGAATTTTTGTCCTTTTTAAATTTTTTTTAATTTGCTAAATCTTGATCTTAAAGTAAATTAAACAATATAAACAAACATTTTCAATAAATCAGTTTAATTTATTTATTTCTATGTTGGAAGTCAGCCTTAACTGTTATTGTTTCGGACGCCTAAGCTTTTGATCTCTCCATATTTTAGAACACTACAATTTATAAAAGTAATTGTATTTTTACTTACTATACATATAAGCTTTAAAAAAATGTCCTGAGCCTGCTTTTAGATAAGATAGACGTTGGTAAATTTCGGAAACATGTTTTATAAAGTAAATCAGTATACATATTCATAAATCTATTACTAATTGTTCTGTTTTTAGTTCATTTTCATATTCCCCAGCTAATTTTTTTGGTTTCCGTCTTTTGCTCACCTTCTAATGAACCCAAAATTGTTTACTCTTTTCATTTGTTTACAAAATTTGTTTTGTTTTTGATTTTTCTATTCACACTTAACACTTTGGCAACCCTTTTGCATACTAAAGTAATGTCCCAAAGGAGCGCGCGCAAACCTCTCGCAAACATCGCAATTTATTTAATAATAGAATCGCAATGGCGTCGTCGACCCACGCAATTGAAAGTTTTTCAACCGCAAAATACCAACCAAAGTATATTCTACTATTTCTGGGCAATAACGTAATTCAAAGCCAAAATGGCGGCAGTCAGACATTTGCCATGTTGGCGACACCAAAAACTTTGCACATTTTTTCAAAAACCCGGCTCTTTACAAAAAAACTTTATTTTTGTTTTTCCAACTTTTTTATTTTTTTTGGAATATTGCGTTAAAAAATAAAAACCCTTTTTGCAAACAGTCGTCCAAGCGGCAAAGTCATAACAGAGCAGCAGCTAGAGCAATAGTGGGTTACCCAGTTGGAGTCGGAGCAGGAGTCGGAGCTGGAGTAGAGACGCTGTGCGGCATTTACTAAAATATTCATGGGCCTGGACCTCTCCGGCACTCGACAGCTACAGCTGGCTGTTTGACTAGTTGGGTGTTGGTTCAGGGTTGCCTTGCGCTTTTTGTTTACGACACGAATGAACGAAGTTTTTGATATTTGTTGATTGCTTTTTGGCTCTGGATGGGATAGCCCCTTGGTCCAGTGAAGGGTTTCCCCACTGCCACTGACTCACTTTGTGTTTGCCAAGTGTTGGCGGTGTCAAGTGTATTTAAATTTCGTTTGTGGCTGTGCTTTTGACATATTAAGCTTTGCTTTTGCGGCAGATTGGCATTTTATGTTGTCTCAGTGACGTCACATGGACATGCTCTTTAAAGAGAGCCCCTGTTCGTTGTAAGTAAAAGTCTTCGGTTGAAACATATTACTCTTAAAATATTTATTTTGAGATTATGTGTATTAAATTTTAATAAGAATTGTTGAATTATATACTTTTTGATTAAAAGTTTGGGGGCTCTGTATGTAACACGATACGTAAATTATTTGCTTTGTTATCAGGAATTCAGGGTTTGAAAGAAATCATTCCTTCTGACAGTCCAGAGATTAAGACATATCTTCTGCTAATTAATTAAAAAAACATATTAAAAACATATAAATAAACATACAGATAATGTTACATCTTTAAACTTAACTTTAAAAAAAAGTCCCACCCAGAAGGCGTTGCATTTTCCCTTGAATGCAGTTTACATGTTGCATTTAAAAACAAGTAGTAAATATATATATAGTATATATGTACATATGTACACATGATCCATGTAGCACGAACATTCCCATATACATATGTACAAAAGAGGTAAAATAAAAGTTGAACATGTCTATCGATAGGCCTATGGGCGTTACAGATACAACTCGAGAATGTTAAACGCATAAAAGGGATACAAAAGGATGGGGGAAGGTCAGAGAGAGAGCGTGAGAAGTAAATAAACAAAACAAAAAACAGAACAGAACAGGCATATGCAAATGAAGCTCAACCTGTGTATTTTTGAGGTGTTGCTGTTGTTGTTCTTTGATGACGTCCTCGTTGTTGTTCTTCTTGTTGTTGGTGTTGTTTTTGTGGGGTGTTGCATCCCCAAACATCGTCACCATCATTACTTGACTACCGTTTGTTGTTATACATGTAGGGAAAAATAGTAAGGAGTATGTTGCTTCCAGTCTACAATTCGACTAGGGATTTTGAAAATTTTTATTATCCCTAGGCCCGTTGAGGTGGAGGGGATGTGTGAGATTCCCTCGGGGATAGGAGTTTATTTTGGGGCTCGGTCTAATCATAGTCGTACTGTCGTGATTCAAGCTAAAGGTATAATAGAGGGGCTTATACATTTCCCCCCCGGGTCAGGATTTCCTATCTACGGATCATTTGATCCCTTTACGAAATTTTTGAAATTAATCCCTGTCGTCACTATGCTTTAATAAGCTAGCGCTATTCACATTCATTGCAAAAAAAAACAAAATTATTTCATTTGATTTTAGGACTTTATAAATATTGCTTTTTTTATGAGCTATTCTTTTTTCAGAAAACGAAGAATTTTCCTTAAACTATACATCTCTTTATATCCTGTATCTTAAGGTAAAGGGTATATTAAGTCTGTGAAAAAGAATATAATTTAGGAAAGAAGATGTCGGAAACCCTAAAACTAAAAAAAAGACTAAAGTTACTTCCAACATGGTAAGGTATAGAAAAGAAATTGATCCAGTGTATTGAAAAGATTAAGATTGAGGATTACTTTTATATTGATGCTTAGGCTCTTTATATCTGCAGTCATTAAGTAGAGATCCTTTTTTGGGTCTTATGGAAGAACTTTTTTATTTTTGCCATTATTTTGTTTATTATCATTTGAAATAAAAAAATTTTGCTTTATATTTATAATTTTATTAAAAAATCCAAAATAAAAGGGTTAAAGTTCTTGTGTATTTACATTTGGTAGTCCAATATTCTTCCTATATGGAAAGAATTCAGGTTTTTTTAATAAAATGTCTTAGAGTATGACAGCTTCTGTGGAAAAAAAAATTTGTCCTCGAACATAAAGCTCTACAATTCTGCAAATATAATAGAGAATCGATAATTTTATAATTAAGTTGATAAGAAACCATATTCAGAAAAGTTTTGATTGTTCAATTAATAAATAACACAGGCCTAGAAATACCGGGGTCATGCAAGTTGTTGGAAAGCTGCGGTCATTTCGGGTGAAATTTGCAGCGTCAGAATTAACCCATCACGACAAGATTTTGAGATAATTGAGGTACGCGTAACTTTGAATACCCATAACATTACTAAAAAAAATTTTAATTGGTCGCTTGAACTCTTAAATTAAAGGGTAAAAGTATTTCTAAATGATGTAACTGCAGAGAGAGCCCATAAAGGTGTGTACATTGACCTGATGGACCAATTCTAATCCCGGATTAGGACTCTACGCGGCAAATTACTTCGGAAATTACCCTTAGCTTTCCAAAAACTAATCCATGTTGGCCTAATGTAATTTAGTAAAAGCTCCTTATTACGTGAATTAGGATTATGTATAGTTTGCTTTACAAGTAGATTTGTACCTCCGGAAGCCTTTTTCTTCTATGATAAGAGTTTTATAGTTCAGAACAATTTGGGCATTCATTTATCATTCAATTAGAAGAGTTAATACAAAAGCTATAAATATTGAAACTGTAGGAACGACTGAAGTTCGATTTGATCAGTCATTATCTCTAAGGGATCTCAAGATCTATAAAAAATATGTTGGTAACACAAAACAAAAAACGAAGAGAAGGGTATTTATTATGTATAAGGTACTTGAGCGATCGTCTAGGATGCAATATACAAAAATTACCACAAAGTGCATTGCTCGTCATTTTGACTACCTAGAAGAAGAAGAAGGATTAAAGAAATATATATTAATTTTAAGCATATCCCATAAATATACCAACTTACCCTTTTTTAATAAAAAACTTTTTGATTTATTTATTTATTTATTTTTTTTTTTTGATTAATTTTTTTTATTTTGTGCAGCTTTTTGTCTTATGACTCTATAGCGCATTTATGACTTAGAACCTTAACAATGAATTGGCGAACTGCCCTTGTTACTATAAGTATCAAACTTATCCATAACTTCAAATTTATGACTATTTACAATTACAATTTAAAGTTTTTAAAGGATTAAATCATTGCGAGAATCTAAAGGGTGCCGTCTTTTGAGCCTTCGCCTATTTGTATTTGTGGCTAGGGATGTTGCAAGTTGGTTTGGATGATTAGTAAGCCAATCCCTGTATCTTGAGCTGTGTCGTCCGATTAGTTTAGCTATAGTAGGGATGTTGACGTCATTATGCAAGACTTCGTTTCTAACAAACCATTCTGCTCCAGTCCATCTTCTCAGGGCCTTGTTTTGCATCATTTGCAGTCGTTTTATATAGGTCCTCGCAGCAGTTCCCCAGAGCGGTATTGCGTATGTTAAGACTGGTGAAACAATAGCATTGTAAATTGTTCTTTTGCAACGAAGCGACAATTTGCTAGAACTTTTCAGCATTCAGTCAATTTTTTAACTTTAATTTACAGCTTTTGACTGTCTGAGTGATGTGTGGGCCGTATGTCAGTCGTCTGTCAAATGTGACTCCCAGATATTTTACTTTGGTGGCTCTTGGAATCGGAGATCCCAGTGTGACCTCAGGGCAGTCCCCTCTTCTGGTGGCAAATGTGATGTGCACTGATTTTAATGTATTAATGAGTTATACACAGCGTTCCGTCCAGCTCTTGAACTAGTATAAAATTGTTAAAAACTAAATTGAAAATAATTAATCTCTTTTTATTTTAAAAATTTTTAATTTTTTGGCGAATGATAGCTTAAATAAATATGAATTTATTTTATTATATTGGATTGATGTAATAATAAAAAGAAAAGGGAAATGTTTCAGTTTTATTTAAAAAAAAAAAATACTTAAGAAAATTGAGCTTCGTCGTTTTGACGAGTCATGGCGCTCTGCGTTTTTAAAAAATTTAAATTATTGTAAATTTTAATCTTTCTTTAAAAGACTTAAAAAAATCAGTCAAAAACAAACATTTTTATGTATATAAATTTTTTAAATAATGTGTATACTTTTTTGTTTAAAGAGTTCAAGCAATAATATATTATAAAAAATCTTTATTATTAAATTCTATTGTGATCTTAACATTTTAATTGACTCCGAAATATAGCCTTATATTTTTTGTTTTTGAGAAAAAAAAGTTTGATCAACCAATCTACTTTTGAATTAAAGTTTTTTTTTTATTACATTTAAACTTATAGATAGATACTATATATAAATTTTTTTAATAATTTACAATAATATACATACATATACATGGTTTTTCACATTGTCTAGCAGAAATGCAAAATTTTTTGGTGCACATTTGCACTTCGGAAGCTTTGCATTCCTTCACTACAATGTGAAAACCTTAGATATAAGAAATGTTTTAAACAAAAAAATAATGTATATAATATTCGGGTGTTAATCACTTAATTATATATATGTATCTTTTTCAAGATTTTTTATTTTTTTAGAACAAAATTATTTTATTTAAATTAATTGATTGAGGTAAAAATATTAAAATAAATATTTTCAAACTAAAAGGACTTGCAAATCGTAAGAAAACTATATAAATTGGAAAAAATACAGCGTATATTATAGTCGTAGTGCACCAACTCTCACTTCTTTTTTATATATTGAAGTGCAATAAATTCGTCCTCTGATAAGGACACAGAATATGGGCGGTTTGCAGCCAGTTGAAATATATTTAATGAGCTTTTTTCGCTGTGATATATTTTAATGGAATTTTCGTAAATGATTCACGTAACAATTCCGAGAAATGAGCATTTAAATATATATCCATATAATTATAAACTATATTAACAGTTTGATCATCGTTGTAACCATATATATTTATTTATTTTATATTACTATAAATACTACTGTAACTTATGTACTAAGTACATATCTGTTTATATCTGTGACGTCATTAGTGCAGCAGAAACTCATTACTCATTAGTCATTTGCAGTTAAACTGGAAGCTTTGCACAAGGCTTCCAATTAAACACAACTACTGCCGACTTTGTGTGGCACTAAGTTTCCATTATCATCTACTTGAGGTAAGCTGCCATTAAAGGTTCGTGCAACATGTGGCATTCATTCAATGTGCAGCGGCACGTGCAACATGTTTCAATGCTCATTTCAAGAAATCCAACTCATCCTGCAATTTGTAATGAAATAGCTTAGGGCGCTTTTATGATAAAGGAAGAGTATTCTAAGAAATTCATTTGAAAGTGTTTGTATATATAAAATACCGCGTTTAAAATGAATAACGATTTGGTCTGCGGTTTTATAAGCTGCACAACAAGGTTATGTGTACTTTGAAAAAATGTAAATAAAAAAATTTCATTTAGGCTTCCTTCTATGTTTTTACGAAGTGTAGCGCTCTTACCAAAAGCATCGTTTTTGGCGATCATGCGATTGTACTCTTAGAATTTTTCCAAATATTTAAGTTTGGGTACTAGAGGTAGAAGTGGGGCCTTAGATGAAAATCCTAAGCTTCACCAACAATATAAATGCCTCTAGAAAAAATTATAATATAATATATGATTTGTGCTGAAAGAATGTTTTGCTCATGTTGGACCATTATTGCATCAGTTGTCCGTCAGAGTATCGTATTTATTATTATTGGGGGTAAATCTACTGCGACCAAGGTGGATCTATTGTACCCGCTTTATGGCTCATAGCTCTCTCAAAAATCGTAGGGCCTACATGTGATGCAGTATTTTGTTTGGACTTATGGTCACAACGATCTCCGGTGGGAGAACATGCATGCCTAGGAGCTTGTTTCTTTTACAGGCGAGTGCCAAACAATCACATAGTACATGGGAAGAAGTTTCTTCCTCCATGCTGCAGAAGCTGCGGAGCCTACAATGTTTCGTCTGTAGGTCCGTCAGGACTCTCATGGTGTTCTTCCCATTACCATGACTTTGAACATCTTACGGTTGTAGTTGGAAAGGAGGATTTTTGACTGTTGAAGCCCTTGTATCCGTGCCCAGTGAAGCTGTCCTTTGGTATTCTCCTTTATTCTCAGTGTGGTTCAGGACCGATTAGCGGTGTTGCTACGCCGGTTTTGCAAGTTAATCTGCAAGCTCATTTGCAGAAATGTTATGTCCTGAATTCGTGAGCTTATTCCTAGATCCTAATTCTTTTTTAAGTTTTAAAAAATAATATAATTAATAAACATTTTTTAATGGAAATTTTATTAACGCCACGCCATTAGAAAAATTTTTAACTTATAAGTAAGAACTAATAAAAAAATTTAATTTTTCAATTCAATTTATCAAGCATAATCAAATTAAAAGTAAAGTAAATCAACATATTGTTTTCCATGCGTATTTTATCTTGTAGGAGTTTTTTGTATTCAATAGTTTCTTTTATGGATGATAGTTAGGAATGTATCTTTCCATTTCTGAGGTCATAGCGTATAAGCCTATTTAATATGGAGCTCAGGACTCTAAGTAGATGAAGCGGGATTGTTCGGAGTTCAAAGTCTTACAATGTTTCTCGCAGTAGCAGCTTTTTCGAAATCGCCCTTAGGATCCTGGCTCAGAATCTTTATGCGCCTTTTTCAAGGTAGAGCATTGATGCCCACTAATGTCTTGACAGCTTGCTCTGAATGATAGTACATTAAAAATAGAGAAAAACAAAGGAGTTGACCAGGAAAAAATTTCATACTGAAATTTCTCTTGCTTAACCTTCAAAAGTCTTAAACTAAAATGGTGACCTACTCCCCCTTAGATTTGATATTATGTTATATCGAATTCTATAAAGTTTTCTTTTTCAATGGAAATTATATCCAGGCGGTAGAGGGCGCCGAAAATAGTAAAACGCAGTTTCTTTCTATTGTTAACACCCTTGGCCTTTCTTGATTTTGGTGTCTCAAAAAAATATACAAAACTAGATTTTGAATCATGGAAGTATTTCTCGTAGTTCTCAAGTTACAACGCTTTGAAGTCTGCCCTTCCTTCAAAATTTTTTCTGGTGAAAACCTATTTTTACCGTTCTAGGATGTTAAGGTGCGTCTGCCGGTATATATGGTCATATATGGCTTAAGTCCCCATCATGTCATATATTTTCTGTTAGGTTCCTTGCTTCCTGCCTTCTTCGTTAAGAATTAGGAATTATTAGAATCTTTATCTTGAATGTGTTTAGAGGAAACTATTATTAAAATATTCGAATATTTAGCGAATAAAAATGAAAGTTAAGGATAAAAATGGTAAAAATACTCTTTTACCGTCTGTTAATTAAGAGCGTGTACTGCATTACTTATTAAAAAATTTATTTAAACTAAAGTTTTTCTACATGTTCCGAAGCATGACGCAATTATATCAATAACATGTCCAGTCACTACCAGCGTCAATAATTGCCTGGTAACTCCGCGGCATACTTTCCACCAAATTTTCAGCATATTCGATGGGAAGCACTCTTCAAATGCGTCGAATATCTCGGGAAAGCTGTTACAAAGTAAATGTGGGTCTTCCTCGAAGCTTTTGCTAGAGGACGGCCCAGAAGTTTTAGAAGGGATTTTTATCAGGGGACTGTGCAGGCCAATCCAAAGTGACGATGCCTTTTTTCGCGCTTCCAGTCGGTACAGAGACGGCTGCGGTGTTTGGGGTCATTACCTTCGTGCAGAATCCAATCTTCTTTTTTGGTGATAAATTTACTTTTGGCAGTCGGTAATAAAGCTTTTCGATAAATTTCGACCATCCTGGAAGCATTTAGGTTCTCTGTGAAGAGATGCAAAGTGCCGAAACCCTTTTTTGAGAAGCATCCCCAAAGATGAATTTTTATAGGGTGTTTAACGGTGCGCTGGACAAAATTACTTAAAAACAAAGACCAGACCCGTGGTATGATAGAATAACCCCAAACAGATTCGTCGGAGAAAAGTACGTTACTCCAATCGCGATCAATGTTTTCTGTTGCCCAAGCCAGTCGATTTGCAACATGTTTTTCCGACAACAGTGGTTTCTTCAATGTGCTTCGCCATTTGAAATTATTTGCTTGAAAATAGTTTAACCTTTTTTGACGTGACAACGTCTTAAATTAGGTTTGTATGGGAGGCACCATTGAAAAAGTATAACGATAACCGTAACGATAAGTCTAGCGATAAATAATCGTAACGATAAGTGGCATTTTTATTTTTGGTTTGCGCTCTGCTCTTATCTATAAACGAACCAGCGACTTTTTGTGAATCGCAGCAACAAGCAACGCACAGCGTCAGCCGCACCGCTTAGCGCTCAGCACCAAACCGGCACTGCTCACAGCGGTGGCTATTTTTAGGTTTGAGTGAGCGCAACTGATTAACCCCAGCGGCGCATAGCCTCTGCGGTCTGCCGAAATACTGCATTACCTCCGCAGAAAACGTAATTGATTACAAGCGCTGCGTTTCGTTTGAGGGATTGTAAGCGGAGGCAAATAGAAAAGCAGTGATCTGCCAAAAATCTGCATTACAACTGCGGAAAAAGTAATGCACAAATAGAAACTCGCACTGCGCTACCTTAGCAACACAAAATTTTGTTATTTTGTTTGCATGCTAACAAGCATAGTTCGGCCTTTCTTCTGTCAAACCATTCGTTTATACCTTTTTATTTATTATCTACTGCCGAGAAAATTTTATTTTATTAAGAGATACGAAAACGTAAAGTCTGACAACTCGTTTCATAATTTCATGAAATATACGTATAATCTTGATTGCGTATCAAACGTTTCTAAGTCAACTACGTTAAAAGAAACAACCATCGACTTGACTTTCGCAAGACACATTACAGCAGAAACACTTCCTTTCATTTCCTATTTCTCCTATCATCGTCCTATCCTCAACAAAATCACTCAAATAGGAATTATTATTGTGCAATTTAATAATATTCATATCAATAAATATTCTACCGAGAAAAAGACGTTGTCACGTAAAATCTTCGCCCGTAAAACCGACTTTACAGGCAACAGTTTTTTCAATTTTGCTTGCCCTACACGCAAACTTAAGCCAGGATTCCGTGAAAACAAACTCACGATCATTTTTTCATCCTTCTTGGTCACGCTTCCTGTTGAGCCACGATCGGGAAGGTCATCGACGTTTTTCGACTCCTTGTAGCGTTGCACCCACTTCTGAACAAAAGTCTTCGACTTTTTAAAATATTTTGCCGCCGCTACATAGGACATTTTGGGTCCTTTTGGATGGGTGCAGAGAAAAACTGCCTCGAAGAGTTCTGCATATGCAATACTCATTCTGCTTAACGTACTTTTCTGACAAAGTTTTGCCTTCCAATCGAACTTTTTTACCAGTGCGTCAAAGACAAAGGTTATGTCTACTCGTAAACGAATTTTTAGAGATCTACTCTTTACCGACTGCGGATAGTGCCTCTACTTAACAGACTGTATTTCAAAAAATTGTTTTTTTTTGCGTTTGCAGGAATCTCGTTAATATTCTTTTGTCTTTAGCAAGTCATGAAAATATATTTTTTCCTCATTATCATTTTCTGTTCCCTGAACTTATCTTAGCCGCAAAAAAAAATTGCATTGCAAAAAGCCGATATTATGTTTCCTTTTGCGGGCAACTTTAAAATAAAAGGCTTTGCATCCTTTTCGCTACTGACCTGAATTGTACTTTCACCTCGGCCCACCGCATTAACCATGCCCCAATCTTTTGGTCAGAGAAATCAATTGCAGCTCACGCCTCCATCATCAGCGTAAACATTTTCACTGTCGGAAATTAACACACTTTCCGTTTCCGTATACACACATACACATATTTACACATACACACTCATATTCGTTTATATACAAAAGTAAATAATTTATTCATATTGGCGTCTGTTGTCGTTGCGTATTTTTCGCAATTTTCTTTACCTTACCACGCCCCCCTCGTCGTCACCGTTGCAAACGTGCTAAATAAAAATTAATGACTGCCGGAAGCGTATTGTAATCAACGGCAATGTCCGACGCACTTGCCAATAAAATGCAAACAACATTTAAGCGAAAATTCATGTACACATACAAGCACATACATATATGTATGTATATAGTTATACATATATACATACATACATACACACACATACCTGCATAAGTATTAAATATGTATATGTCTAGCGGCAGTGTTGCTTTTTTTTATAGGCAAATTGTGCTCACGTTTTGTGCTGTGTTACTGTTGTTGTTGTTGTTGTTGCTCATTTCCGGTCGCCACTGCTGGCAGCCATTTTTTTTGTTATTATTGGTTGCACTTCCGTTTTGGCAATTTCATACGCATGTCAATCATTGCATGTAAATAAAAAATTTAAATATATTTTTTTATCGATAACAGAAGTTTTTATGCTCTTATTAAAAAAGGTGCGAATTGAATTAAATTAAAAAATAAGTTATAAAAATTAGCTTTTTCTTAAGTTTTTTACGAGCTTCATGGCGTTTTTCCAGCTTGACAGCTTTTGATTTTTTTTTAGATATGTCTTAATAAAAATTTATTTCTTAATTTTTTCATAAAAATGTTGTAAAAAAGTCGAATTCAAACATAAATTTAAAAATGAAAAAAAATGTTTGACATAATTTCTAAAGTTTGATCGATTAGAAAGAAAAATTCGGAATTTACAAAAATTTGAGATTTTTTTCATTTCGCAAATAATATGCTTTTTTTTCATATCTTGAGATCTGTTCCATATAAAAGTTTTTAGACTTCACGTTTGGTTTTTTTGACATTTTGACGTTTTCAGGTTAAAAATTCTTTAAAATTTGTAAGTAAGTCTAATTAAAATAATTCATTTTTGTAAAAGTATTTGTAAAAAAAAAATCAAAAATTTCTGTTATTCCACTTTTTCTCCGATTTTGATAATCAACCACTCATTTTCTTTGTAATCGCACTTTAGAAAGTATAAATAAAACTGTAAAGATTTTTTTTTAACTTTAAGTTTACGTTCGTATTAGATTTTTTCAAAATATTTAAAAATAAATATGTACAAATACCAACCGAACTATTAGGAACTATGAATAAAACGGTATAACATTTTTAATTAAATTTCCTTTTGAATTCGATTTTTTTTAATTTAAAAATGTATTTTTTAAAAATCGGTTCTATTTCAGCGTCCAAGCCGTAAGTTTGACAAAAATTTCTTCGATTTATTTACAAATTTGTAGTTAAATAATTAAAATCCGTTTGTTTCAATTAGAGATACATAGACACCTATTTTTTTTTTTGGTTTCGAAAAATAGTTTTTCCGAAATATCTGAAGTCCGTTCCATGAAAAAATTTTTCGAATTCAAAAACGAGTATTACATTTTGAGGATACAAATTATTAATATTTATAGTTTTTATAAAATTTTCATTAGGCAGACTCTCCTTGTATTTTTTTTTTTTAAGTTTTCCAATTTTATTTAATATTTTTGATACACCTTTGCCTAATAGAATCTTTGGCATTCATTATTCATCAAAATTTGGAAGACTTTATTATAAGAAATTATTAAATAAATGTTAGATACATTTTTTTATTTAATGAAAATTAATTTAATAAATAATTAATCTAATTTTAATTATCAAAAATAATTTTTTTAAATTATACATTTTTTATATTGAAATAGCAAACATTTTTTTATATATTCTTTTTTCAACTGTTTTTATTTTGTAACGCAATATTTTAAAACTTTATTCACAAATTTTTAGATTTTTTTTTAACTTTTCGAATTATTATATATTTTATATTTTTTTTTTCAACTGTTCTTTAATATTTTATAATAAAGCTTTAGAAGCTAATGTATTATTTATCAAATATTGCAAACCTAATAAGAAATTATTTGATAAATGTTAGATACATTTTTATATTTATAAAAATTAATTTAATGAATATAATTTTTAATTATGAAAAATAATTTTTTTATATGAATATATTATAAATAGGCTAACAACTCCTTGTTTTATACATTCCTTTTTTAAACGTTTTTTTTTTTGTTATGCCATATTTTCCAAATTTAATTATTTAATACATATTTTAATCATGTAAAAAATTAAAAAAAAAATATTTTCTTTAGAAATGTTAAGAAAAAAAATAATAGTATAGTATCGGTAAACACACATTTTTAAATTTTCTTGTAAAAAAATTAATTTAATTAATAATAATTACAATTTTTATTTCTCAAAAATACATTTTTTTAATATTAAAAATAGGCAAACTCCATGCTTAATATTTTTTTTATCAACTGTTTTTATTTTCCCCCAAAATTTTAATACTTTTTAAAGGTAAACAATATATATTTTAATTATGTAAAAAATTAAAAAAAATTTTAAAAAATTAAAAAAAAGTATAGTATCGGTAAACGCACATTCATGAATTTTTTTCATAAAACTAATTTAATAAATAATAAGGATGTTTTTTATTATAAAAAATATATTTTTTATATAAATTTTTGTATTATTAAAAATAGGCAAAATTCTTGTTATAAACAATAAATATCATTTTTAACTATCAAAAATAATTTTTTGAAATTATAAATTTTTTAAATATGAAAAGAAGGCAAACTTGTGCAATATGCAATATTTTAAAACTTTTATAAGATAATTAATATATTTTAATCATGTTAAAAATTTAATAAAAAATTTTAAAAAATATGTTAAAAAAAATAGTATAGTATCGGTAAACGCACATTCCTGGATTATTATGTTTTTGAATTTGGAATTTTCACAAAAAAAATCGTTCTTAATTTTTTTGAAGGATTCTAAGTTTTATCAAAAAGTCACAAGCTTTTCACAAAACTTAACATGCCCACTCAAAAGAGCATTATGTTAAAAATTCTGCTAAAAATATTTACAGAATACATTTATTTGAAAATGTTTTTGGCCAGCGATTAATATTAATTGTTAGAGCTGAGTTCATATAAATACCGAAACTCAATTCAATTGCCAAAATAAAATAATCAATCAAACTCATGCATAAAAGGCAATGTTATTGTCGGTTCAAAAAAGTATCAAACCGATTTTCAAAGGGATGACAACTCTTTATTGCCCGCATCAAGTTAGCAATCCCATTGTTGATAACGAACAAGATTATGAAGTTTATATAGTTGACGATGATGATGATGTGTGATGATGACGATGACAACATCTGCCGTTGACAGGCATTCTGTTGCCAGTTTGCTTTCGTTATCCTTGAACAAGTAGGCAATGGGCTTTTGGCTTAGCCAACTTTAGCCACTCTTCCTCGGTCCTGCTTCTGTCTGCCATTTCAAGGTGAGATTTTTTTTGCTTTTGACGCATTGCTTTCTATTGTTTGGAACGTTATTGCAGCATTTTTAACGGCTTGTAAATTTGATTTTTTGGAGAAATAATTTTTTTTTTAAAGGGGCAAAAAGTATAAAATTTAATTAAATTTTTTATGAAAGTGTTTGTTCGAAAATTAAATATTAATGAAAAAATTTTAAAAACGCAGCTTTCAACTTATTTTAAATAAACTCATTTATAAATAAATAAATGTTAATGGGCAGTTGTTATATGAGGCAGTATTTTAAAAGATTCACATTTTTTCGTAGAGATATCCCTAACTGATATATTTCTGTAAATAAAAAAAATTCTTAAAAATTGAAAAACTGTTAATCAGGATTGCGGGGTAATATTGGAAAATAGCAAAGGGCATACAATGCCGATTTGGAGAATCGCTGCTTTTTTAGAATCACATCTAAAATCAGAGGGTTTTCTAGCCATAAGTGCTTTTCGCCTTAACTCCCGATGTTTTTAACATAATTGAAATTAATTTTTAATCCATATTTGGTTGGCTAGAAAGTGTAGTAGCCCGAAATACCGAAACTTTAGTTTAAATCCGACAAAAATTTATGAAAATAGAAAAAAAAATGGATTGAAATTATAAAGCAAAGATGATCCTCTACTCTGACATTCTTATGTGAAAAAGATAAGCCAAAATAAAAAAATGGCGTACGTAAATTCGGGCGCGGAAGACTTTGGGATACCCTGTACCACTAGCTTGCAATAAAGTCCGGTTCCTTCACAAAAAACCAAAAACAGGAGAATTTTTTAGGAAAACATTTTTTTTTGAACCAATCTTTCCTATGGGAGCTATATGATATAGTCAACCGATTTCAATAAAATTTGACACAGTGCTTAAATACCTTAAAAAAAATCTGAATGCCGAATTTAGTTCAAATATCTTTATAAACAAACGAAGCACATCGAATTTCGTATAAAAAAATTTTTTTTGGACCGATTGTTCCTATTGGAGCTATATGATATAGTCAACCGATTTGGATTAAATTTAGTACAGTGCTTAGGAACTATAAAAAACTCACGAATATCAAATTTGGTCCCAATATCTTAACAAACAAACGAAACACAACAAATTTTGTTAAAAAATCGATTTTTTTGAAGATCGGCCCTATGGGAGCTATATGATAAGTAAACCGATTTTGTTCAAATTTGGCACATTGCTTAAGTGCTCTTAAAATTATCCAAACGCCAAATCTGGTTACGATATCTTTATTAAAAAACGAAATATAACGAATTTTTCTTTAAAAAAGTAATTTTGGCCGATCGGTCCTATGGGAGCTATATGATATAGTCAACTGATTTTGATCAAATTTGGTACAGTGCTTGGGAACCATAAAACTTTTGAATACCAAATTTGGTTACGATATCTTCATGAACAAACGAATTATCCATCTAAAACGCTTTTTTTTGTCGAGGTCGTCTCAAACACCCCCATGGGAGCTATATAATTTAACCCCGATATCAAAAAAATAAAATAAACTTGTCTCCTATGGAATAATATGGGATCTAATGTGAAAGTTTGGTAACTCTAGCTCTTACCATCTCTGAGATCTAGGCGTTCACACGGACAGACGGACATGGGTATATCGACTTCTCTATTCACCCTGATCATATTTTAGGTAATTTTGGGGTATAGTCGACGTCTCCTTCTATATGTTGCATACATTTTCGGCTTGCACAAACTTAATATACCCTTTGTACCATACGGCGTACAGGGTATAAGTACTCGTGCTCCTAGCTTATAGTATTGTTGTTGACTTAGTTAAAGGATCTGTTCAATAATCGAAATAAAAATGTCGATTATCAGATAAAACTAAAGTGTCGATATACTGGGCATACCGGAAATTAACTTTTAGGTTGTTTTTCAATACCTTTTAAAATTTTAAAATGATTTCTGACGTGAGCAGCTCATACAAGAAGAAGAAGATTAACGAGCATGGAAAATAAGTAGTTGGGAGAACTGATACAGGTTCTTCGTTTTGCATTATTAAGACTTTTGAATCGGTAAAGAAAGAAAAAATCTCTTCAAATCCAAAAATCTCAAAATCAAACTTTTGAGGAATAAAAAGCTTTTGGAAATTATTTTCTTACGTCAACCATGAAAATTGTAGATGATAACATATTGGGAATAAGAAAACAATTCTTTAATATTTTTCTATACATTACCCACATCTTACTGATAGATATATAGTACATACTCTTACATATATATTGTAGTTCACTAATTTTAGCTATTTTTTTTTGAAGCCCCACTTCGTGGGCAGCAAATAATAAAGCATACTTTTTTGAATATTGCCAGTATACAACAGAACTTTAGAACGTTTAATTCTTGTAAATCCTTTAGAGCATTTTCTGCCTTTAATACAATCTCTATTTCTACCTGCCAAGCACCTAGGACTATTGCGCCCAGTCAACTCGTAGGCGTGCTCCAACCAACAGCGCACTAAAATCCAGCAGGATTTTATGCAAGAATTTGCCCGACAAATTCCTTGCTTAGCGAGAAATTTTGCCACCGCCTTCAAGTAGAAGAATTTCCACGCCAATTCATTTGTGGGACACTTTTTACGGAAACAATTCAATTTCAGCAAAGGATCAAACAGGTGGCAATGCAAATAAAACGTACAAAACACAATAAATTGTGAGTCAATGTTTTTATGTAAGCCAGACGACGTGGCATTACGGTTTACGACCAGGGATGGAAGTCTAAAGCAAGACGGGAATGAAAGGAGCGAGAGTCCTGGCAGCAGCAGCCGCTGTTTCCGTTTCCGCTTGGTAAATGTTTCATTTTGTTTTAGTGGCAGGGGCGTGCATGGCCATGTCAGCCAGTGTCGGTGTCTCTGTGTGTGTGGGCCAAGTTAATGTGCTACACGCTTGTCCATATGTCAGTTAGTTAGTTTTAGTTAGTGCTGGGCCTGGTCCTGCTCCTAGTCCTGGTCTGGTCTACTCTCTCTTCAGCTGCAGCTGCTTTGAGCTGCCATGTGTTGGCTTTTCAAGACAAAATGGCTTAAGTAGTCACTTTTTGTGCTTATGCTAGGACTTTGCTTTAATTAATTACAAGATTAATGTGCTGGACTGTACATGTGTGTATGTGTGTGTGTGTGTCTCGTTGTGTGTGTGTATCTGGCAAGTGTTACCGTTGGTGCGTATGACAGTGTCCTGGAGTAATTACTTTAGTCTCAAACATATGTTTGTCAACATTTTAATTAATACGCCAAACGCTCAATTTCATTGCGGTTTTGTCCTGCGGCCTGTTAACAGTTTCCAAACAAAAAATGGTTACCCGGAAAAAAACCAAGATATAACTACCAAACTGTCAACTGCCAACACTCATTAGCTGTACGGAAGTTCGTGTGATTGATGTCTCTGTTATTCAAATAAGGGATGGGGGTTGGGGTGAAAAAAAGAAAAGCTTTAAATTTCATGTACACAAACTTTGACATTTTATCAACATGGAAAAGCCTGGCTCTAGTCTACTTTATATTCAAATCTTGTGCCCTACACACAAGCACATATATCACGCATACGCATACATGCCCATATATGTGTATAAACGTCGCTCCCTCCTTCCCTACGCCCTCTCTCTGACACTTTTGTGGCGGCATTTTAAAATGCGCCTTTCAACTTTCGATATGTAATCCTTTGATTGATGCGCCCAGCTTCAAAGCACGTGCAGCACACAGATACACACACTCACACTCTTACAGGTGCACACACGCATACTTGTGCTCTCACAGATACGCTCTTATATGCTCACACCTACCAAACGCTTCAGTTCATCAGATAGACCAAAAATCAACGCCTATGCAAATGCGTGTGCGTGTATGTGTAGGTGCAGTGGCGTTGATGTCTTTTCAGAAGGGGGTTTAAGTCGTGCGTCCCTTAGCTAGGAAGACTGCCTTATGAAACCCAAAACGCAGAAACAATTTCCTTATGTTGGATCAGAATTTCGATGGCTTGACATTTTGAAGCCTTTTTAATAGATTTATGCGGGGACTTCCACCACAATGCCAATACGTTTTCTTCAGGCTTGACCTTGCATTTATTTGGAAAAATCTTTATTTATACGTTCAAATCCATTTCATCGGTTTCAAGATATTCCTATCCTATACAATCTTCGAAACAGTTGTTAAAATCGATTTCCAAAATGGTATTTAGCTCTCTATTCAACACGCCTGGAATATCCAGCATCGACTCGAAACGGATTCCCCGTAGCAGTCTTTTGAGTTTGTTGAGTTGACAGAAGTCGCACGGTTTCATATAAGATAAATACGGTGGTTGTGGAACAATATAGGTTGAGTTTCTGATGAAATGGTCACGAAAAACCAATGTCAATTTAAAAACAATTAAAAATAATATTGTGCCCTTGATTTTTGAGCGACTTTGGTGCGGTTTTATGGTCTCGCCTTACCTTTGGCACGGTATTCGATAGATTGATCTGTTTCTTCGGGGTCGTAGGCATAGATTCAAGTCTTATCTTCAGTTATTATGCATTTCCGCATGTCAGAAAGCATTTTTTCAAACGCTTCAAAGTTACTCTTCTTGTTCCAAAAAATGCAATTTAGATATTGTAATAATCAAAAGCTCACAAAAAGACAAGACAGCCTAGAAACCCGAAACAATAATTTCTCCAAATCAAATTTTAGCGCGCGGCAGTTTAAATTCAATTGTCCAACCTTACATTTTGGATACAGTAGTATATAAATTCACCCCTGCATTGTCATGTTGGAGGAGTCAAATATTCTACGCCAAATACGATCAACAGCTCTGAGGCCGAAAGGTTCACCAATCTTTGCTATTCGCACCAAATTTCTTGGACTACCGCACTTTCTTGGTACAAAAGTACCAAACATTATTATAATGAAGGTTCTCTACCGATCTATTTTTCTCCAATCTAAACAAGTCTCTTCTGGTAGTTCTATTTTTGAAATAATCCATATTAATATTACACAGGTTCTAACCATGTTACGTTAAGCGCAAAGACACAATGCGCTATGGAGCTCTTTTTTATATAAGAAAAATATTATAGGAAATGCTCTAAATAGATTATGACAAGCAGATATCTCCAGGCAGGGTTATTTTATGGAAGCTTCTAACCGGGCTATGTCGAACATCGAGATACAATTCCTGGTGCAGTACTGCACTGCAATCCTTGGAGTATATCAGGAAGGTGTGACCCCAATCAAACTTTAATATAGAGGGGAACCTTTTATACAGGTGGTTCTTTACTAATATCGAACCAAATCCAGTTGGTACAAAAAGGAGGTGCGTTGTGATGCCCAATTTGGGAGTTAAACTGCCCTCCAAATTCAATATTTATTCGCATGCGTAGTACCCAGGCCCGTCGAGAGTAGGCGCAGGAAGGGAGTACCCCTGGGTGGGGAGTTCTCTCAGGAAGATAATTGCAATGTAATACTTAAGAAGCTGGAATTCGATTGGCTTAGTGACATAAAAATATATATGGTAAAAAAAATAAAATCCTGCATGAAATTAGAAATGTTCGATACGGGGAAAAAAATCTTATCAAAATATTGAGTTTTCCAAAAAACTCGATGCCGATTCGAGAGTCCCAAAAAAGAAGTCGATACAGATCGTATCGGTTTTAGACGGTTTTAAATTGAAAGAATTTTCCTAATTTCATTATAAATTCAGCTTCGGGTTATATAAAAAAATTAAGAATGACTTAAACTCTCTTTTATTTTAAGTTTTTTTTAGCATAGTTTGTTGCAACGGTTGGACTTTTTGCAAAATTAATTTCAAGCGCCAAATGGAAAAAAATAATGTAAAACTAAATTTAGACTGATACTAAAAAAATTGGAAGAGGATCACCGATTAATCGAGAACCAAAGTAACGGTATCAGGACGGGTTCGATATTCTCGATATTCAAAATATCGCATCGGTATCGCGCATCCCCACTCCAGATACAAGTTCGAGTTGAGATAACCTATTTTTTATTTTTTTTTAATTTAAGTAGATAGTAGGCTCTAATACAGGGGTCAACCATGACCATATTGGTTATAGTACCTTCTTAACAAAAACCGTCCATCATCAAAATCTTTTTTTTTTTTTAATTTGGTCAAAAGATATTTTGTAACCCTAAAAAAATTAAGTACTTCGAAAAGACGTAGACTTGCATTTTTGTACTCTCTCTCTCTCCCCGAACTGCTAGGTCTCTCTCTCTCTCTCTCATGATTGCCACTTCCTGAACTGCTCGCTCTTTCTCTCTCTTTTATGATCTCTGCAAACTGCTCTCACTCAGTTTGCTCAGCTTTTTGATGGAAGTTGCTTTACAGCGTTAAGTTGAATTAAATCTGAGTTATGCGCCTATTGTACGTCGCAAAGACGAATGGTTATCATTAGTGTGATTTTCTTCTTTTTAACTAAAAATATATATTGCTGGTTTTTTAGCATTTATTCTATCTGAAGATTTGTTAACACAAACAATATAATTTGGGTATAAACAAAAATGAATTTCTTTAAAACGTAACGCCTAGTGTCTTGGAGGATGAACTTGTTTTTCACATTAAGGGGCACACCTAGTGTGACAGCCTAAAAAAAGGCCATTTTTGGTAATTAATAAAAAAAAACTAGTGAATCAATCTATTTAAAATTTTGAGGGTATATTTATACATGTTTTGAGAATACACAGTAAAATTTTGGAAATAAAATATTGAATATTTTTGAAATGACACGCGATCTCCGGCGGCGCCAAAAAAGAAGGTCCTCCTGCTGGAGTGATTGCAGCCTTCTCCGTTGATAAAACCTAAAAAAAAAAATTCTCGTTAAACTAAAACATATTGTCTGTACAATGAACCTCGGGCGAACAAAAAAATCGAAAATTGACAAAATAGCGGCATGTTGAAAAAAAAAGTTAAATTTTTCCCAAAATTTTGGTCGTTTTTGGCCTGCCAAAATTCGATTTTTGATCAGATCAAAAAACTGGAGGTTCATGGTATGGAGAAATATATAAAGGAGATGCAAAAAAAATTTGATCGCGATCGGATCATTTGTCTTCGAGTAATAACTCCAGCAAATTCGAAAAATGCTGTTTCGAGAAAAACGCGTTTAAATGGCTTTAACTCAAAAACTATTTAATATATCGATTTAAAATTTTAGTATGTTATTTTTAAAGGTATAACCTATCGAAATATGGAAAAAAAAAATCGATTTTTTGAAAATGTCACACTAGGTGTGCCCCTTAAGGTCTCAGGCCTCGAATGAGAGATGAGATGAAGATATACCAAAATCTAATAAATTTTCCTTTGATGGCTTTTAAGCTTGAAAAATATTATCAAATAAATCAGATGTAAAATAGATTGCTTGTAGAGATTTTATTATTATTATTATTAGGTGTGAAGACGTTCTTGCCATGATTCATCAGTCTTTAGTCCTTACTGAAAAAAAAAGGAAATTTAAAATTGTAAAAAGTTACAACTGGTTTCACAAATATATCTTACGGAAATCCGGACCCATTAAAAAAACACCCTTTATATTATTTTGTGACAGAAATCCAAAAGAATGAAGGGTCAAAGAAGTGAAAAAATTTAGAGTAGCCACATTTGACCAGGTTGACCCTTGTCAATGATTTATGGTATGATCGAAAAAAAAGTTTTTTTTATAATCAATTTTGAAGTCTTTACTTATTTAAAAATATAAAACTTAAAAAAAACTATTTAGGGGTTTACTAGCTAACACGAAAACCTAAAATATAATTTTTTTTTGCACATTATAGGCTACCCTTTTATGGGAGACCTATTAAAATTCAGATAAATGGTAAATTTTCTTGGGGTTTCTAAGTCTCACCCCCATCTACGCCTATGTGCGTGCATGTGTATATAAATGTATGAAGGACATATGTATGATGACAAAGACGATTTGCACAATTTTGGATCTTTGCTTTTTGATTAGCCTTGGCATAGTACAACATACATATAGTACATATATATAGTACATATTTACATATATACATAGTGTATATACATAGTACATGTGGCAAGCCATCTACATGGCATACTTTTTACTCTACCAAGTGAAATTTAAGCCTTGTTAAAAACCGAGAGATGGTTTAGTTGAGTGCCAAACCCCACCCAACAACAAAAAAAAAACAACAACCACAAAAACTACGATAACAACAAGAACATCGATAAAAACAACAACCACAACAACAAGAACAACAACGATAACAAAGTTGTTTGGCCAATACTCAACTTCAAAGCAAAGCAAACCATTTGATTAGCAAACTGCAATACTGGCTACAAAACTGCATACAGGCTCAGCAAGGACTAAGGCCTTAAGGACAACCTAATTCAGTTCATCTGAAGTTACATCGCTCTCATATAGGTACACATATGTAGGAGGGACAACAAAATTGATAGGAAAAGGATGATGAGCACTTATGTGGGCTGATACTTTAAAAGAGGATTAAGTCGATTTGATAGTTCGTTTTGGTAAAAATTTTTAAAATCGAGATTGCATGTATTGGATTCGTCTTTTCTGTTAAGATAAATGAGTTTATTTCGATATGGATTCTTCTGAATGAAAGCAGATTTTATTGAAGGCAGTTTTGGCATAGTTATTACTATTTATGATTATGAAAGTCAATCTTTTGGAATCATTTTCTGCATTTGATAGTTGATACAAATGCAATGAATTTTCTTTGACAAGATGTGGAATATTCAATATGAGGAAATGAATTTACTTTTTGCTCTTCCGATTGCCAATTTTGTGGATAGAATTCACCTGATATTGGCATGAATATTAAAATGACTTTAGTCAGTAAATAAGCTATCTGGCTTTCTACAGTTGTTGAATAAACATTGAATTTTTAAAGGTTGATGGTTTTGAAGTTGTTTAATTTATAAATATTTGGTCGCTTCACAAACCACTATTTGGATCCTGGGCAACCCAACATCACGTTCCAAAATTGTCCGCAAGAGGGATCAAAAGAAAAAATAACAGCAAGGCTAGTTTCTAATTGGCCCGCGAGAGGGAGCCAAAAACAATAGATGGTAGAAAAAAATATTTTATCGGATAAAGAGATGTCGGCCAGTCTTCATAATAAAAAAAAATAATTATAACAAGAATCACGTTAAAATCTTTCATATTTTTTCTTTTATTCCTTTTTGTGCTAAATTAAAAAAAAAATTTATATTACTTGCCACTTTTCGATATTTTTTGGATGTGCTGCGACGGAAGAGCGCAAAGTCAATGTTGTTGATCAAATTAAAAAAATATATTTGAAAAGAAGATAGTTTAAAAATGCAATTAATAAAAGACTGATTATGAAGAATCACAATAAAAAGAAATAAAAATGTATCTGAAGATTACGTTGAGAAAGAGAGAAATAAAAGCTGCAGTCATATACTAAAACGAAAATAATTTTTATGTTTTTATGCAGCTCGATGGAAAAGGATAGATTATCTCGAGTCAGTCGATAAAAGTTAAGAATAGGAGGAGTGAACCAAAACAAATGAAAAACGCTTTCTAACTACATTTTTAAAGATTATATATTAAATGTAAAAGGAAATAGTTACCTAAGCTCGACTGTCATATTATAAGGTGACTTTATCAAAAGTAATCTCGACTGGGACTCGGACATTTATTTTTAGAAAATATTGTTGGAAAGGAATGGTGAGGGGGATTATGTCATGCATTTTATAAGGTGGCCCAAAAAATTTGTTTAAATTTTTGTATAGAAGCTATATGAAAGAGTTTAACAATTTTGATCAAACTTTACACAAATGTTTAATCTTAAACTTTAAATAATTCTAGTAGACTATATTAAAAAAAATGTATAATGCTGTGTTTTATGTCTAAGAAATAACACTAGTGTGGAATATTCAGAAACCCGATTTTTTTTAGATGAATTGGTAGATAATTATGTTACAAATGATTTCCCTTTTTTTAAATTGTTATTTTTGAAAACCCTTGCGTGGTCCATAGATCAAGAAAAAAAAATGTTTCAAATCAAGGACAGCGCCAAAAAGCTGCATCAGGACTCGTAGCTCGCGACAGACGAGTAAAATTAATCTAAGAATATTTTACTTTTCATAGTTCTCAAGAACTATAAAAGACTTTGCCAATTTTCGCCTTTTTATGTAAATTAAAAAAAAAACGAAAAGCGCCCTCTGGCGGCATTTCAAAATTAATAATATGTCAAAAATGGGTTCCTCGACCCCAAAACCTCCAAATACACATTTGTCTAGAGAAATGAATTACTTCTGTTGGCCTTTATCAAAAATAAAAATTTGGAAAGTGAGCGACTCGAAATTCATTTTAGACCCACAGTTTCTTAAGCAAAATTGCTTAAAATGACCCAAAGAATCAAAATCGCTTAGAATCCTAGAACGTTTTTTCGGCCCCATACAAATTGATCTGCCCTAGTGTACACATTTTTGTGAAGTTTTGGTAAATTGCTCCACTTTCTTGTATGGCTACTATATAAAATTTGGATTCAGTGCTCTCTCAACCAGGGAGATATGAATAGTGGGCCTGTGCTTTGCGTGACGTTTTAATTGTTGGATCATAGGTAACTTTAACATCTGCACGGGGTTTCGTCCTAGCTTTTAAAATTTCCAAGTTCTAGGTGTTTATCAGATGAACAGGCAAACGAGAGAAAAGACATGTCTATATCAATTTCTGTTTTCTTCCTGAGCATATGGATTTAATCTTTTGGAGCTTACATAACTTTGAACAAGCATAGTGTACCCTGGAGTGTAACAAGTTCTTCTTATACCTGCTTATGCAAATAAAAAGAGATTGATAGATTCGAAAATTGTTCTAAAATTTACGAAAAATTGTATATGAATGTTCCTAATATAATTGTTGTTGTTAATTAGAGGCAATTTTTTTTTAATTTCCAAAAACGGTAGTTTCGCAATATTTTGAGACTCATTTCATGAAAACATTTTTGAGACCACTTTCGTGTTTAGCATTCGAAAAAACATTTTGAGGCCAGCAAATTTTTTTAAATTTGGAAACTAGTGTAATTAATCATTTTTAGAGCTTTTTCCAAATTTATTCAAGCAGACTCTCTATTTTTTTTTAAATTATGTTTAGATAGATATAAGACTTTGAATTGAAAATGTTGACTTATTTGGATTGATTGGAAATATGTTTTTAAAATCTTATGTAGAACTATATAGACAAAGATGATGAAAATTAGTTAAATTTATGAACTTTGTCCAATTTTCGAAATCATAAAATGCTTTCGGACCGTCTTTAAATTTTTCAGGCGGGTAAAAAGGAAACTTTTTAGGCAGTGGGGCTATTGATATCGTCGGATTAAAAATGCCATACTCCTTAAGTTGGGATACAGGATATGAAAAATAAATTGGCTTATTTATTTAGAGAAATTGGCAGAAGTGTAATATTAAAATTATTTTTTAAGAAACCTGAAAAAATGTGGATTTTCTGAGGAATACATATACGAGGTGTGTTCAAAAAGTAAAGCGAATTTTGAATTTTCGCGGGTTACATATATTCGAATTTCGATTTTTTTTGTGGCGTTATGTTGGTACTCATGTCTCTCACTTATGCCGACAAGCTCGGCCATTTTGAATGTTCACTTAATTGTTGACAGCTGCTTTGGTTGCACGTGTTTTGGCTCGTCTTCGATTTTTACCTATTCAAAAAATGGATCAAAGAACCTGTATCAAATTTTGCGTAAAAAACGAAATTAAGTGAGCGGATGCATTCCGAATATTGACTGTGGCATACGGAGAAGCTACCTTGGACCGAAGCAACGTTTATCGGTGGTACAAAAAGTTCTCAGAAGGCCGAGAAGATGTGAACGACGAAGAGCGTGCCGGATGCCCGAGCACTTCGAAAACAGACGAAAAAATTGATGAAGTGAAGAAAATGGTATTGGCCAATCGTCGAATCACCGATAGAGAAGTTGCTGAGGACCTACACATATCGATTGGCTCGTGCCATTCGATTTTTATCAATGATTTTGTACCAAAATTGCTCAATTTCGACCAAAAACAGCATCGCATGAACATTGCTAATGAGATGTTAGACTCTGTCCGCACCAAGTTCGGTGGAATGTGAAAGTTTTGCTTACAGTTTTCTTCGATTGCAGGGGCGTGGTGCATCATGAGTTCTTGCCACAGGGTAGAACGGTCAATAAGAAATATTACCTGCAAGTTATGCGCCGGAAATGCTTGGATTTGTGGAAGAATAAAAATTGGCTTTTGCGATAACGCCCTTGTTTTTGGCCAAAAACAACACACTAATGATGCCGCAGCCACCGTATTCTTCAGATCTGGCCCCCTATGAGTTTTTCTTGTTCACTAAACTGAAGTGGCCAATGAATGGACGACGCTACGCTACGATTGACGAGATAAAGACGGCATCGAAGGAGGAGCTGAACAAGATAAATAAAAGATTTTTTCGAGGGCTTCGAAGATTGGAAAAACCATTGGCACAAGTGTATAATATCTCATGGGGATTACTTTGAAGGGGACAAAATAGATATTTATGAAAAAAATAAATAATTTTTGAAAAAACACAAAATTCGCGATACTTTTTGAACATACCTCGTATATAGATTATAAGCTAGTGTCAAATGCATATACTTAATATTCTCGAGATATAAGTTTATCGATCATGATAATATTAGCTATTATTTGTAAATATTTTGTTGGAAATAATCTCCCTAGGTGCTTCAATGTTTTGTAATCCTATTATACAACTACAGCGTTACTGCTGGCAGCTTCATTTTAGTATTTTTTTTTTTCTTCCAAAATAAGTGCACTTTCGCACATAAAGCCAATCTTAAAGCGACTTATAAAATCGACAAAAATTTAAGAGGATTCATTTTTTTAAAGAGTCAAATTCACAAAGTCCCAACTTTCACCCAAAACACCCACAAGCAGACCATACACCTATCAAAGCACAAAAAGTCATTGAATTCATGGAATGATTTCAACTTGAAACCGACCGCAATTTGGATATTTACACAAACCACGAGCCACAGTGGCCGCATGCGCCTAAAAAGCCGCAAAAGTCAAATTGAAATCAATTAGCTAATTATAGTGAAAATTTAACCACTGTATGACACGGAGACGAAGTTCAATTTAAAAATCCCACTCAGACAAAAATTATATAATTAAGTTTTATGTATGTGCAGGCTTAAAAAATAAATAAAATTAACTTTATTGCACATATTTATATAAAAATTATAAAACTATGCTAACAATCTAACCATAAAACGATTTAATAATGCAAAAATTTTCTAAAAAGCCAGGCAAACTATCCAACGCCTTGGGCTGGCACACTGTACCGCGCCAGGATTATCTATCCTTGGCATTTGTCGAATAATTGAAAATGAATAGCAGGCAGCCAGGACCAGGATAGGCAAAAACAAAAAAAAAAAAAAATACAAAACTTTGCACTTGAGCAATAATATTATTGAAGGATTAAAGTTTAAACTTTTAAGTGCACAAACAAGTGCAATTCCATGTGATGTGCGTTTGTACAGGATACAGGATAACAAAATGGAGTGCATAGTTTTTGCAAAGGTGCCTCTCCAGGCTTCACAATCGATTGCAACAAAGTTTTAATGTAAACAAGTTTTGTTTTATATACGAATACAAGTGGATCCTGCCTAGGTAGGTGCATATAACAAAATCCTACTTTTGAATTAGTGCTAAAAGTATCTGGTTAGGGGTCTTATATACCATACAAAAGTAAACTATGCTTAATGACTAGTTAGGGAGTAACATAGCTTTGCAATTTGATTGCAAAATTGATTCATCTTAACAAGCAGGCATTGGTTATGCCATTGTAACTTTGATTTCAATCTAGATTCTTAGCTCTGAAAATGGCTTAAATTTGCTTAAGTCAAACAACATCGTTGCTCCTACCAAGCCATAGTCTGCTAAATTGCCGAATTATTGGTATAAGGGGTCTGGATGATTGTGCAGAGCTAAAACTTCCTAAATTTAAAAATAAAAGCACGAATAAAAATCTTACAGCATTTTTTTCCTACCTGTTAGTGGCTACCATTAACGTCCATATAAGCTTACATAATTTTTTTCTAAAGTCACATAATTTTTGATTGGACTCGCAAAATTATAAAAAAAGATTATTTAATTATAGCTACATTAGAAAATTATTTATTTATCTTATTAATACAGCTAGTGTATTATTAGTATTATTAAATGAGATAACATTTTTTACAAAACTAAACTGGCTTTGTCTACATATTGACAAAAATTAATTTAAATAATAGATAGTTTTTGGGAACCAGGATAGCTAAATTAAGCTGAAAAATGTACAAGGCTAATATTGGAAAGACACATATCACATATCTGAGGACATTTTGAGAGCTTCAATTCAACATCTGGCGTCAGGCAAGTCTGTCTCCTGCCACTATTACTTTTTCTAATTGTTCTCGACGATGTTTTTAACCAGGCACTAGACGGGAAGCTTTCTGTTAGTAGGGTAGCATAATCACATCCAAAGCAAGAGCTGCTAGAGATGTAAATAACCGCATTAAGAAGACCAAAGTAGATTTTGATTAACTAAATAAACCCGCAAGGTAGCAGAAGGCGGGATGGTGAAGAACAACATGGCGCCTGAGATATTTAAGCTTCAAGCAAAAGGTAGAGGGAAATAAAAGCAATTGCGAAAAGAAAGAAAAAGCTGGAGAAACTTTGCTTAAACTAGGTATCTAATTTAGAACAATAATATATGAGATATGTAAAAATCGTCAAAGTTTAACTTGAATTTTCATAATTTTTATTCATTTTTATAAACTTCAAAAAAATCAAAGCTCAAAAAACGTTCAACCCAACCATTAAAGTCATTTAAAAAAATTACTCTTATTGACATGAGAAAAAAACGATTGAACATCTTCTTCTGGTTTCCTGTCTAAATCTATAGAACTACCTATTATTATGCTTTCCTTGGGTCTGACAACCCATCCGAAATATTTAACATTCAGAAAACATTTAGAAGACATACAAATTTAAAATATGAAATATATGCTGAATGAGTCTAAGGCCTCAGTGGCCATTGCGCGTTGAATTAAGGGGCACACCTAGTGTGACAACCTAAAAAAATTCCATTTTTGGGAATTAAAAAAAAAACTAGTGAATCCATCTATTTAAAATTTTGAGGGTATATTTATACATGTTTTGAGAATACACAGTAAAATTTTTGAAAAAAATATTAAATATTTTTGAAATGACGCGCGATCTCAGGTATATCCCGTAGCCAATGAAACTATCTAACTGCCGTGCGGCTACTCTTTTAAATGGCTGTAACTCAAAAACTATTTAAGATATCGATTTAAAATTTTAGTATGTTATTTTTAAAGGTATAACCTATCGAAATATGGGGGAAAAAATCGATTTTTTGAAAATTTCACACTAGGTGTGCCCCTTAACATTAGATACTTGATTCAATACCTATATTAAAAATGGAATACATTCGCACTGTGGCTTGAGTTTGTGAGAGTGGCGCAGCGACGTCACGACGACGGCAATTTCGACTGTTGATCGGGTACCAATATAGCAGGAGGTTACTGAGATCACACTTTAAAATTTATACATTGGGACAACATATCGAAATATTTTGGGCCCACAAAAAAAATGGGGTAAGCTTTCTCTGTAGCAGGGCTACCCTTATGGATTTTGAGTAGAATCCTAGGTCAAAAAATACCATCAACAAAGAGCTTATACTAGGAAAAGCTTTTAACTATGTTTTTTTATGTAGATCTTTTTTCCGAATTTTCATTTTTTTTATATATATATTGCATGTAGGACTGGTAAATATTGTTGCCAATCCAGTGTGCAGCTGGACCCATCGTTGAGCAAAAGCTGTCATTAAATGTGTTTAGGGACGCTTACTCGAATCCGTGGCCTAATCCGTAATACGTCAGACTAATATTATCTCCGAAATACCTGTTTCTAGAAGTTGTGTCATGTTGCTAACAAGGCGGAGTTTTTAAGACTTCTGATTCAGCGACCCCAAACAATTCAGAAATTAAAGTAAAATGTAAAATTAATTACAGCAAATAGCGTTCAGTAATTTTATAAATTCGTTTCATATAAATTTAAAGTTATTAATAATTAGTTTGAAACATTTTATTTAGTTGTTATAATAAATTTTTTATATTTTTAAAATAAATATTTGAAAAATTTCATTGAAAGAAAAATTTTAAATAAAAGAAAAATGTTGATATTTTAATTATATTTTTATTCTAATTTAAAAATGTTGTTTTAAATTTGAAATTTAAAAATGATCTCTGCTTTGCTTAAAAAAAAAAGTCTCCATCTGCTAGTCTACATGACATATCGCTCTTACTTTAATACAGTGGGCAATAACAATAGCTTTTTAGATTAAATTTTATTTAAATTTATTTGTGACTTTCTTGTTCAATATGATATAATAATATAATTTTAAAAACGGCTATTCAATAATTTAAAGAGTTATGGGCTAAAAACTTTTGTAAATATTTTTTTTTTCTTAAATAAATAAATTATTAAATTACTTTTACTAAATTCAATAGAGGAACTAAGATAAAAAATGGCGTACGTAAAGTCGGGCGGTTCCGGTTCCTTCACAAAAAACCAAAAACAGAAGAATTTTGTAGCAAAAATTTTTTGACCAACAGTTCCTATGGGAGCTATATGATGTAGTCAACCGATTTCAATAAAATTTGACACAGTGATTAAATACCTTAAAAAGGTCTGAATGCTGAATTTAGTTCAAATATCTTTACAAACAAATGAAACACATCGGATTTTGTATAAAAAACGTTTTTTGGACCGATTGGTCCTATGGGAGCTTTATGATATAGTCAACCGATTTTGAAGAAACATAGTACGGTGCTAAGGAACTATAAAAAACTCATGAATATCAAATTTGGTCCCAATATCTCAACAAACAAACGAAACACAATAAATTTTGGTAAAAAATCGATTTTTTGGAAGATCGGCCCAATGGGAGCTATATGATATAGTCAACCGATTTTGTTAAAATTTGGCACATTGCTTAAGTGCTCTAAAAAATTTCTAAACGCCAAATCTAGTTACGATATCTCTATTAGAAAACCAAATATAGCGAATTTTGATTTAAAAAAGTTATTTTGGAGCTATATGATATAGTCAACCGATTTTGATGAAATTTGGTACAGTACTTGGGAACCATAAAAAACTTTTAAATACCAAATTTGGTTCGATATCTTCATGAACAAACGAATTATCCATCTAAAACCATTTTTTTTTGTCGAGGTCGTCTCAAACACCCACATGGGAGGTATATAATTTATCCACGATATCAAAAAAATAAAATAAACTTGTCTCCTATGGAATAATATGGGATCTAATGTGAAAGTTTGGTTACTCTAGCTCTTGCCATCTCTGAAAACTAGGCGTTTATACGGACAGACAGACAGACGGACATGGGTATATCGACTTCTCTATTCACCCTGATCATATTTTAGGTAACTTTGGGGTGTCTCCGACGACTCCTCCTATATGTTACATACATTTTCGGCTTGCACAAACTTAATATACCCTTTGTACCATACGGTACAGGGTATAAAAATTAATATAAGTCATAAATAGAGTAAGATATTTCCTAAAAAACTGTAACAGAATTTCAGAATAAATTTTATGCGGATCGAAAAACTGAGTACATAATAGATTTCGATTTACTTTGAAAAATTAAAACGTTTAGATATAATAAAAAAAAATCATTGAAAAGTAAAAATCATTTTTATACCCTGTACCGTATGGTCCAAGGGTATATTAAGTTTGTGCAAGCCGAAAATGTATGTAACATATAGAAGGAGACGTCGGAGACACCCCAAAGTTACCTAAAATATGATCAGGGTGAATAGAGAAGTCGATATACCCATGTCCGTCTGTCCGTCTGTCCGTCCGTCCGTCCGTCCGTCCGTGTGAACGCCTAGATCTCAGAGATGGTAAGAGCTAGAGTTACCAAACTTTCACATTAGATCCCATATTATTCCATAGGAGGCAAGTTTATTTTATTTTTTTGATATCGGGGTTAAATTATATAGCTCCCATAGGGGTGTTTGAGACGACCTCGAAAAAAAAAGCGTTTTAGATGAATAATTCGTTTGTTTATGAAGATATCGTAACGAAATTTGGCAATCGAAAGTTTTTTATAGTTCCCAATCACTGTACCAAATTTGATCAAAATCGGTTGACTATATCATATAGCTCCCATAGGACCGATCGGCCAAAATAACTTTTTTAAAGAAAAATTGGCTATATTTCGTTTTTTAATAAAGATATCCTAACCAGATTTGGCGTTTGGAAATTTTTTAGACCACTTAAGCAATGTGCCAAATTTGAACAAAATCGGTGGACTATATCATATAGCTCCCATAGGTCCGATCTTCCAAAACATCGATTTTTTAACAAAATTTGCTGTGTTTCGTTTGTTTGTTAAGATATTGGGACCAAATTTGCCATTCGTGAGTATTTTATAGTTCCTAAGCACTGTACCAAATTTAATCCAAATCGTTTGACTAGATCATATAGCTCCCATAGGACCAATCGGTCCAAAAACACGTTTTTTATACAAAATTCGATGTGTTTTGTTTGTTTGTAAAGATATTTGAAATAACTTTGGCGTTCATATCTTTTTTAAGGTATTTAAGCACCGTGTCAAATTTTATTGAAATCGGTTGACTATATCATATAGCTCCCATAGGAACGATCGGTCAAAAAAAAAATTTTTGCTTAAAAATTCTTCTGTTTTTGGTTTTTTGTGAAGAAATCGGACTTTATTACAAGCTAGTGGTACAGGGTATCCTAAAGTCGTCCGCGCCCGACTTTACGTCCGCCATTTTTTTAATTATAAAAAAAATATTTTTATTTTATTTATTACAATAAAAAATTGAGTTAATAAAAAACTATTTGAAAATTTGTAAAACAAATTTCATGCGGATCGAAATTAAAAATTATAATAAATTTCGACGTATTTTGAAAAATTAAAACATTTACGAGAAATAAGAAGATAAATCATTAAAAATTATCTGTTGCGCTGAATTCATTAATTTTCTTAAAACAATAAAAAATTATACAAAATTAATTTAAAGTGCAAAAAATATAAAAACGAATTTAAACTTAAATTTATTATTTTTTATCAGAATTCAAATTTTCTTTAAATAATAAAAAAATATACAAAATGTATTTAAATGGAAATATAAAAATTAATTTTTTAAAGTTAATTTATGTTTTATTGCTTCTTGAAATAAATCTTTTTTATTAGAAACAAAGTCTACCAAAAACTTCTTTGCGATTCCGATTATTTCTCGTTATCTAGAATCTGTACAAAGATGAAAAATTAAAAATACAACTTTTTTTATCATATATTTTTAGCATTGGACTTAACGTCTGTTACAAAAAAATCGCAAAAATGGCAACAGTTTTGCTGTACTCATAAATACTGTTGCCCTTTTTATTCAGTTATTTTTGCTTATCCTCATCGATTTGTATCTTGGCCTTGTTTTACTTGACAGACACAAATTAATTACACTCTCTTATGGAAGTCGCTTCCTTTCCACTCAAATGTCTAATTAATCAACTCGACAAACGCAAGACAAACCCTTTTTGCTGTATTTTTGTCCTTTGATTACAATAATTAAAAACGCAATAAATCATCAGCTGTTAAATAATCATTTTTATGCACGAAAAACGCTTTGAAACGGAAACGGAAACCGAAACTATCGACCATCGACAACACTGGCATTCAAAATGGCGCAGCTCTATAGTTGTAAACGCAAACATAATCATACTAATAATAATAATAGTTATAATAATCATAATCATAATGTTGGCCATTAGGCAAACGGCAAACTATTTTAACCATTGAATTCAAGTCGTGCGGAAATTATTCATTATTATAAAAAAAAAAAACTGGAGCAGGTTAGGGCAAGTCAACTCGAAGAACCGAACCGAACCTCTTGGAATGGAACAGAATGTAAAGCACTAAGGCGAAGGCTGCGGCTGGGCGCGGGGGGCGTGGCACACAAATGCTTGCAAATCAATTCAGCCAAAAAAGACGAAGAAGAAAATCCAAAACGAAAACGTGCACAACGGTTTTTTGCTTGAGCGGCTTCTCAATTGCATAACCGAAAGAGAAAGTTGAGCGTTTTTCAGGTAGCCGGAGTTGTCCCGGGGGGGTTGGGTTTTGCTGCTGACAGAAAGGATTCGGTTCGGGCTGGGTTGGGCACTTGGCATGCAAAACTATTTGAGTTGGAATTTAAACGGCTGACATTTTGCGCATGAATGGCAAACTGAATGCGTGTCTATATCGTGTTACATGCAAATAGAGTTCCAGACCCCATGCTCCACGCTCTGTGGTTAACCACTACCCGGGTGTATATTTAAGGAGCCAGGACGACTTCAAGCCATGAAAATTAAAGACAACATTTCTTCAAGTCGCCTTTGTCTAGTTTTCCAGCGAAAGATACTACAAGGATACTTTTTACACTCGAAGTAGTGTCAAGTAGTCGGCGGTGGGGGAGGGGCTGATGGCAGTTTAGCGACATTATTCACAGCATAAGTCAGGATTATCACTTAAATGCTGGGCGCTACCAGGAAAGGAAAAACTAGCACGCAGTCGAGTGAAAGTTGCAGCAGCGGCAACAAAGAAAAGGCGAGCAAAAAAAAAAATAATACACAAAGAAGCGGATATCTTCTTCTTTCGAGGAAACTTTAAGATACACTTTAATACGAAGGGATTATTTAGGTGATGCATTTTTTGGATAAAAACTGTGCGAATGAAAATTTTATATGATAGGAAAATTATAAAGGGAACAATTAGAATAGAAAACTATTCAATTTTGGGGTTTTTTTTTTTTTTTTGAATAGTAAGATTCGATCAAACTATATATATCAGTTGAAATAAGAGAAGCAGGCCACTTATCCCTCGAACTTCCTTGATTTTTACATATTTGGTAGAGCAACCAGTCGATAGAACCCATGTCAAATTTTATTACAAAAATCCGATTATTTTTTTGGGTTTTTAAATTTTAGACTTTTCTATGACAAGCCATTTCTGCTAAAAAAAAAAAGATATTGATGCGATTTATTAATTAATCCATGATAGATAAATTATTAAGTTACAGAAAAAAAATATATCTATTTTTTAAAGATTTTTTTTTTTTTTTTTTATAATTTTTTTTTTATATTAAAATACAATAATTCAAATGTTGATAAAAACGATCACCCACTTTAAAAAAAAGTTAATGTCTTTTCTTGCGTGTAAATTCACAAATCGGTTTTGATTTCTTTATGACTGTCTCAGAGGTAAACTAAAAAAATTTTACCTAACATCGCGACATCCTTTAGAGTTGTTTATGAAATATGAGGTTGTAATTTTAAATCGTAATGGATTGTTTCTCAATAATAATATCAGTACTTGGACTGCTAACTTTATATATTTTTTGCCTAATAGAATAATACAAAAATTCGTGGATACTTAAACTGTTATAAATCCAAAAACCCCTTGCAATTCTGCATTCAAAACATTTGGCAGGTGTAGACCTAAAATGGTTATCAAATATAAAATGACAATACTTCAAATTACAAATTTTTTTTATTTTTTAATATTGACAATCAGCCTTAATCCAATAATAATCATATCAAAATCCCTGAATAATTTTTTTAAGGTTCTTTTCGACTTAAAAATTAACTTTAAAATGAGAAGGTGACAAATTCGGAAGAAGGTCCTTAATATGTTGCTTATGAAATTTTTAGACTTCGATTTTATTTATTTATGAACAGTTTTTATAGTATTGAATGATTCTGAATTAGATGATGAAGATTGTTGATAAACTTGGTCAACCTCGGTTTGTGAAGCTAAGAAGAAGACTCTCGTTTTATTTTTTGGTATTCTAAATAACAATTGTATCTGACAACTGTCAAACTAAAAAAACCGGAAAAAACATCTGCTATGCTTATCAAAAACCAAAAAAAACGCTTTGAATTAAAGAGCTTTCGAATCTTTATATCTTAGTTAGTGTGCTTATTAGGAGCAGCTAAAATTGTAATTTAATTTAATTTAATGCTTGTACTTTTTTAATTATTTGTAAAAATACAATAAATGCCCTAAAGCACTATTATATATATATAATTGATTAAAATTAGAATAAGGTTCTTTTTATGTTACTAAGATAGTCTACTCTTCTTCGACTAAGTACAGTTTTTATAACCTCATATGTAAACCGTATTTTGGAAAATGTCACTCTACCCTAAAAAAACCAAACCATGAATGGAAAAAAAATTGTTTAACTTTTGCATAAGGGAATAATTCTGAATGTCTCTACATAACATATAATAAAATCTCTGTCACCTTCAAAACCAATGAGCTTTAAATCGTGAGCTTCAACTAAAGACATTTTTATCTATTATATTCTTCTTTTTTTAAATTTCTAAATATACTATAAGTCCGTAAAAAAACGTAATCTTCGGACTCTCTTGCTACACAATATGGATGACTAGCACCTAGTTGCCAAAATTGTAAGCCGAACATTTTTCAAATTTTTGTAATGTAGAACTTGAGGGCTCACGTCGAAAACGAAGGTTTCACCTACATAACAGGTCGCTCAAAAAGTCCCCGGCCTAACTAAGAAAAACACAATATTTTAGCGAAATTCGATTTTATTTATCAACATAATTTCAATCTAAGGTAATACATTAATTTGAAAAATAAAAAAAAATTGTTTTTAAAAAAATTAAGAAGCACCATACAGGCCTCAGAATCGTCAATTCGTTGTTGTTTTTGGTCCAGCGGCACCCACTTTGCCAACTTTATTTTCATGCCCAAAATTGTGAATACGCTGCCTTCTGATAACTTTGAGACCTCAGCTATCTCCTTCAATTTTAATTTACGGTCGGTCAAAACGATTTTTCGAATTTTTATGATGTTTTCTTCGGTAACAGCTGTTTTTGGGAGACCACTGCGTTTAGCGTTCTTGGTGCCAGAACGACCACGACGGAATATAGCCAAAAGTAGCCAACTTCCTATATAAAATAGCTAAAAGTAAATAGCCTAATTATGAATCGAAAATTAACTCTCATATTTATTTTCTAACCCTTTTTTGATAGTTGAGTACTTTTTACGCAATACTGTGGATATTAAGTTATGTAGTAAAATTTTTTACATACATACTTGTTAGTAATTATGTTTTGCGTAGTTATTGGTGGTAATTATTTTAATTTTGGAATTGGGTAACTAGTTTAATTTTGGGAATACGACGAAAAAATTCAGTGCTCTAATTTTTTTATTGGTGAAGTCACAACCTCAAGGAACATGGATCGCAAAGAATCTTATAGTTAACAGAGCTAAATTATCTTCACTAATCTCTGTTTAAATATCTGTGCTTAGAAGTACAATAAATCTTTTATTAACTGCTTAGACTCTGCTTAAAATCTCCGTCTACAGTACGAACTCTGCTTAAAGTAATAAATCTCTGCTTACAACATATTTTGAACTTTTAAGTATCACAAAGATTAGGTAAGCTCACAGACTCGAGGAACGAATAAATACTTGGTTAACAGCTCAGAAATTGCACAAACATATTAGGCATCACGTAAAATATCAAGTAACTCGAGTTCTTCGGGAGTGAAATCGTTCGAGCTGACATCATATGTATGTACTACAGTATGATGTATATTTTTGTATATATGCGAAGAGAGTTGATAAGTGACGAAACGCGCGGGAAATCAGAATAATAGCCAAAAAGTAGCCAAGATTTTGAGAAAATAGCCATTAAAATAGCCAAAGCCAAGAATGATATTTTTTCTAGCCACAGCTGATCAAATATAGCCACTTTGGCTATAAATAGCCAATACTGGCAGCCCTGGTTGATTTCCCTGAAGCAGAGTTCGAATAATATTTATCAAGCCACTGTTTAGCTTCTACCGTATTTTTTCCGGTTAAAAAGCAATGCTTAATTAGCGCACGAAATTCTTTTTTTTTTATTTTTAAAAAAACGCTGAGGTAGCTTCACATTGACGTCTATAACTTGAGAACGCGTTAACCAAATGACATGAATTTTTGACACATATCTTATGAAGCATGGCGCTATCGAACACCATAAACAAATTTTCATTGGTGTCGCCCTCTGTATGTCAGGCCGGGGACTTTTTGAGCGACATGTTATATTAATAAAACAAAATTATTTAAATTAAATTGCAGCTAAAAAAAATTATATATTTTGTATGTTTGATAATATTCATTTTTGATTAATTTTATTTATTTTATGCAGTTTTTTGTCTTATGACTCTATAGCGCATTTATGACTTAGAACCTTAACAATGAGTTGGCGAACTGCCCTTGTAACTATAAGTATCAAACTTATCTATAACTTCAAATTTATGACTATTTACAATTACAATTTAAAGTTTTTAAAGGGTTAAATCATTGCGAGAATCTAAAGGGTGCCGTCTTTTGAGCCTTCGCCTATTTGTATTTGTGGCTATGTTTGGATGATTAGTAAGCCTATCCCTGTATCTTGAGCTGTGTCGTCCGATTAGTTCAGCTATGGTAGGGATGTTGAGGTCATTATGCAAGACTTCGTTTCTAACAAGCCATTCTGCTCCAGTCCATCTTCTCAGGGCCTTGTTTTGCATCGCTTGCAGTCGTTTTATATGGGTCCTCGCAGCAGTTCCCAGAGCGGTATTGCGTATGTGAAGACTGGTGCTACAATAGCATTGTAAAATGTTCTTTGTCTACGAAGCGACAATTTGCTACATAGAACTTTTCAGCATCCAGTCCAATTTTTTTTAACTTTAATTTGCAGCTTTTGACTGTCTGAGTGACGTGTGGGCCGTATGTCAGTCGTCTGTCAAATGTGAATCCCAGATATTTTACTTTGGTGGCTCTTGGTATCGGAGATCCCAGTGTGACCTCAGGGCAGTCCCCTCTTCTGGTGGCAAATGTGCACTGATTTTAGTGTATTAATGGTTATACACCAGCGTTCCGTCCAGCTCTTGAACTCGTCTAAATATGCCTGTAGTAGTTCTGATGCTTCAAGCTCAGATGGACTGCTGCTCAGTATTGCCGTATCGTCTGCGTATGTTGCTATTTGCAATCCAGTGTTAGGTGAGGGCAGCGGCATGTCTGCCGTGTACAAGGTATATAGTGTGGGGCCGAGAACACTTCCTTGAGGAACACCTGCTCTTACTTGCCGAATCGTTGATATAGCTTGTCCTTTTGAGACTTCAAAGCTTCTTCCTTTCAGGTACGAGGCTAGCAGTTTGTAGTATTGTGGGAGAGCAGTTTTTATCTTGCTCAGGAGTCCCACATGCCAGACGCGATCAAAGACCTGTTTGACATCTAGAAAGACTGCTGAACAGTATTCCCTTTTTTCAAAAAAACCCAATATGTGATGGGCAACTCTGTGTATTTGTTCCGGGGTTCCATGCTGACTCCTAAATCCAAATTGGTGGTCTGGTATTGACCCTCTTAGGTCCAGCTGTCCAAGCACTCGTCGCAAAAGTATTCTTTCAAATACCTTGGATAGTACTGATAACAAGCTAATTGGTCTGAACGAGGCAATTTCTCCAGCGGGTTTGCCTGGCTTTGGAATCATCACAATCATAAAACGTTTCCAGCAGGCTGGGAAGTGTTGGATGCGAAGAATGGCATTGCACAGAACTACAAAATATTCAATTGTGGATTCTGGCAGTGCTCTGAGGATTGTGCCATCTGTACCAACTATTGTAATATAGCTTTTCATATGTTTGTTTTTTACGTGTGAATGTATTTTAATTCGTACATACGAAAGTTTATAAAACAACTGTAATCCCTAAATTATTATATAAATAAAGGTATCAATGATCGTCTTTTTGGAATAAAATGCTTCCAAAAATTTCTGTGCCCAGAGAGAATGCAATATGATCAAATTTACTTTTGTTTTCAATATTCCCACACATAATTTATTTACTTTGATATTTTATACCACAAAATATGTTATATTAAGTGCGATTTGCATATTTCTTTATAAATGTTGAATCATAGCCCTTAGAATTATGGGTTGATTGCCAATAAAATAAATATTCGAGAAACTATAAAAAAAACTTTTATATTTTATCAATCGAGCGTTATTTTTTTTTTTTTTGTTACAAAACCAACTGCCTGACGCAGTGCAAATAACTCCACAAAAGAGTATTTAAAAACCGTGGAAAGAAGTAAGGCAGAAGTAGCATGGCTAGTAGACAAGCTAAAAAATGGCACTAAATTGTTATAAGCATGTTAAAAGAGAAAATGGCCAGCCGTCCAACTTTCGCCCCCCAAGCCAAGCCCAGTCCAGTCCCGTCTTGTCGGAAAGGACACAACTTGTGTAGTGTCTTGCCAGGAGTCCAGGCACATGGCGGGACCAAAGGCTCGAGGCGGGGGTCGCGAACACTTGCTCTACCTTGTTATCATCGCTAGTTGCACTTCATTTATAGGCAACTTGTCAATGGTCATTGTGTGGACTGAACATCTTTTTTTGTTCTTTAACATTTCTTTACTTTTAAGTATACTCTATATAGAGTATATAAATAGTAAATATTTTTTTAAGCATCTTTAATTTCTTTACTTTTCATTACAGTTGAGTTTAATTGAATGTTCAGTTAATTGTAGCACAGTTATAAAAATTACAGCGTTTAATTTACTTTTTGTTCAGCAGCTTTGAGAAATAAAAGTTAATTTGCGAGAATATGGACACACTGTTAAGTGTTGCTTAATGATTAAAGGCTTTCTATATTAACGCTTATAAATAAATGGATTTTTATACCCTGTACCGTATGGTCCAAGGGTATATTAAGTTTGTGCAAGCCGAAAATGTATGTAACATATAGAAGGAGACGTCGGAGACACCCCAAAGTTACCTAAAATATGATCAGGGTGAATAGAGAAGTCGATATACCCATGTCCGTCTGTCCGTCTGTCCGTCCGTCCGTCCGTCCGTGTGAACGCCTAGATCTCAGAGATGGTAAGAGCTAGAGTTACCAAACTTTCACATTAGATCCCATATTATTCCATAGGAGGCAAGTTTATTTTATTTTTTTGATATCGGGGATAAATTATATAGCTCCCATGGGGGTGTTTGAGAAGACCTCGAAAAAAAAAGCGTTTTAGATGAATAATTCGTTTGTTTATGAAGATATCGTAACGAAATTTGGCAATCGAAAGTTTTTTATAGTTCCCAATCACTGTACCAAATTTGATCAAAATCGGTTGACTATATCATATAGCTCCCATAGGACCGATCGGCCAAAATAACTTTTTTAAAGAAAAATTCGCTATATTTCGTTTTTTAATAAAGATATCCTAACCAGATTTGGCGTTTGGAAATTTTTTAGACCACTTAAGCAATGTGCCAAATTTGAACAAAATCGGTGGACTATATCATATAGCTCCCATAGGTCCGATCTTCCAAAACATCGATTTTTTAACAAAATTTGTTGTGTTTCGTTTGTTTGTTAAGATATTGGGACCAAATTTGACATTCGTGAGTATTTTATAGTTCCTAAGCACTGTACCAAATTTAATCCAAATCGTTTGACTAGATCATATAGCTCCCATAGGACCAATCGGTCCAAAAACACGTTTTTATACAAAATTCGATGTGTTTTGTTTGTTTGTAAAGATATTTGAAATAACTTTGGCGTTCATATCTTTTTTAAGGTATTTAAGCACCGTGTCAAATTTTATTGAAATCGGTTGACTATATCATATAGCTCCCATAGGAACGATCGGTCAAAAAAAAAATTTTTGCTTAAAAATTCTTCTGTTTTTGGTTTTTTGTGAAGAAATCGGACTTTATTACAAGCTAGTGGTACAGGGTATCCTAAAGTCGTCCGCGCCCGACTTTACGTCCGCCATTTTAAAAATAGCATAACTCATTTCTAACTGAATTTTGAAATATGATTATTCAGATATTATGTTTTAGTATACACCCATACGTTCCTCGAAACTTGGCCGTAAAGCGAAAAGCCGTATAACGAATCAATTATTCTAATACAAATTCATACAAATTCAATGGGATCGGTTCCAAATTTTTTAAATGTGTAACATTTATTTTTTTTAAATGTCTTTAATCCGAAGATGATGAAGAAATAGTAACATTCAGATCACTGTCATAATGCCTGGCTTAAAAAAAATTGTCCAAAGTTGTTTGTTTTGCCTTTTTGTCCATTTCGTTCTTCATTGATTTGAGTTAATTGCCCGAGAAACCTTAGCGCTGCGTTCCACGTCTGTATTGTTTTCAAGGAGGATGTTTATTCCTTCTTCGAAATAACTTTCGACAAATTTTTTGATACAACAGGCTCTTCATTAAATACCGGTGCTTGCAACCGAATGAGTTCTTCATGTGAAAGAGGTTCCTTATCAGCTTTAAGTAAATCAATCATATCACGTTCGTTTAAACCTTCAAAGCCGAGATCATGTGCTAAATCTAAAATTTTTTTGCCTAATTTCAGGAAGGAAATTAACTTCGGCTTCAGTACTTTTTACACATTTTGGCCATATTTTTGTTTCCAAATTCTTTCTAATGTTTTTTTCAAAATGTTTTAATTGAAGACTTGCCACCGGTTTCCCTTATAAGTTGTCGGAAAGTTCGGCGTAGGTAATATGTCTTAAAAAAGTGGCTATTGCTCCCTGATGCATTGGTTGGATCAGAGCTGTTGTATTTTTCGGAAGCTACTCAATCATGATATCTTCAGATAGTCACGATAAATTAGTAGGATGCCCTGGTGCTTAGTCCAAAATTAGCAAAGCCTTGTTGCTTAAGTTATTGTCTCGCAAATATTTTCGCACTTCTGTACAAAAGTGATTTTCGAACCAATCCTCAAAAGTAGCTTAAGTCATCCAAGCTTTCTTGTTGGATCTCGGGTAATTGATTTTTAATTAGTCATTTAAGAGGCCTTGAATTTTGGGACAGCTATATCAAAAGTGGTTTTAGCCTAAAATTACCCGCGGCATTTGCACCTAGTAGCAAAGTTAATCGTTCCTTAGACAGTTCTTTATCCTGCCATTCGCTTCCAATAAAGCCCTCACTTGTTCAGGTTTATAGCCACCTCTTTCAATAATTCCCTTTAAAATGTTGGGATATTCCTCAAATGCGGCCTCATCGGCGCTAGCTTCTTCACCTTTAATTTTCAAATTACGCAAATTAAATCTATTTTAAAATTTTTCAAACCATTCTCGGCTTGCTTAGAATGTGACATCTTCAGCAGATTCATCGATATATCCAATTTTTAAATTTTCAAAAGTACTTTAAGCTTTTTCCTGGATAGTCATTTAACTCAATGGGATTCTACGTTTGTTATTGTCCTCAATCCATATAATGAAAAGCTCACCCATTTTTGTCAAAATACGTCACAGCGGCAGAAAACGTTCAATGCAAATGTACCAAAAAAAATTGAAAAAGTTTTTCTGGCCGTTATAGCGAAACATTTTAGGCCGTAAATCGAAGCCGTGCCTTATTTGAAGAGGGTTGTTATAGCGAAATGCCGTATAAAGAGCAGCCGTATAGCGAGGTATGGGTGTATTTATAAATATTATTGGTTTTAAGTGATGGTCTCTTGCTATCCATCCTAACTTATTCTATCTAAGAGTCGAGATATTTTTTGTGAATTTTTCCATAAGTGTCCCTATTGCTTATATGGGCTTATCTATTTTGGCGTAACGTTACGTATGGCAAAATATAAGAAAAAGAGGTCGCAGCTTACTTTTCAAAATTTATTTTAGTTTTCGCTAGTTTTATAAAAAGATATTGATGTTAGCGAAACAACGCATGGCATTGCGTTACATCAAATGAATTGAGTTCGTTATGGAGAACAAATACGCAAAATTCCTATCAATTGGTCAACTCTTTGCTTTGGATTTTTTTTATTATTACTATTTGCATTAGTATTAGTCAATTTTGCTGTTTATTGAATCAAAAGACCCTATTTCATTGTTTATTTTATTTTTATGTCTGGTATGACGTTACTTGTCATGACGTAGATCAAATTTCTATGTTACATACGGAACGTTATTTAAATTAAGTAAGTATTTTTTTTTTTAATTTTTAATTTTTTTATTGTTTCTGGAATTACATTACAATTGACTTAATTTTTATCGATCAGAAGATGAACGCCGAGCGGTTCAAAATATTGTTAGATTCCGTATTTCCAAAATGAAGTGATCTATTCGGACCAATTCCATAGATTTTTCAACAAGATAATGCTCTTATTGATAACGCTCACGCTCGTGTAGTAAAGCCGTTTTTTTCGATTTAAAACGTAAATATCATGACTTGGTCACCTTATTCTCCAGATCTTTACGTAATTGAAAATGTTTGGGGCTGGCTCACACGGAAGGTATACGAAGGGGGAAAGCAATATGAAAATAAGGAAACATTAACTGCAACTATTAAACGTGCTTGGAGCAAGATTTCCCAGACCTACATAGATTTCATGTTTCAATTTATGAAGGACCGGATATATAAAGTTATTTGTAATAAAGGATGCAGTACTCATTACTGAATTTATTTTTTCTTTATTTCTAATAAGCCAAATAAATTCTCCAACTACATTTTGAAGTTAAAAATAAGTTATTCTCTTCACAAAAATTAATGATTCTAAGTGCGTCTATTCTATTGACCAAGAAAAAAGTGCCTTATTTTAAGTAGCAATAAAAAAATGTTTGAAAAACTAAATTTTTTTAACTTTTAATGATTATTTAAATATTATACTTGAAGTATCAATCAATAACCAAGGGTTTTGCATATAAACTTTTTTCAATCCTCATTAAAATTAGAGATAATAAACAATTTTTAATTCATGTAAGCGTGCGTCTAACCTATGACCAGCAGTGCATATACATATCCACACCATTATTTGAAAATTATTTTTTTTTAGATGCTCTTAGTACAACAAAATCAAAGCTTAGCAAACAATATAAGAACAGCTACAAAATGCTTTTTTTAAAACCTGGCCAAGAAAAAATTCAAAATTTTCGAATGATGAATGGAACTAAATAATAAAAATAATAGTTAATAAATCTTTTCTTTAAGACATTTTCTTTTTTTCTCTTTACAGTTTAATGTATTATATGAATCTTCCCTCATAGGAGTGACTGGATAAAATATACGTATTATTTATAAAGTGAACATAGTTTTCGTTATCATATACAATATATCATGGTAAGTGCCGGATTTGTTTATGAAATATCACAATACTCAAATAAATATAAAAAGTCAACTTTGAATGATGATTAAACAATAAAATATACTAAATAAATTACATTTTTTTGGCGCAGGCTATATTAATAATATCATATATAATATCATATCATATCCAACTGAATGTCATCATTATTTTATTTTTTTTTGCTGCATTTTATCCAAAATCTGGCTGTCCCAGTGAATCAAATTAGCTTATGTACATTATTTATTAAAATTATATAATTAATACCTACTCATTACAAGTTCATTTGGGTATTTGTTCATTAAAGTGGCTTAAAATCTTGGAGCTCTATCAAATATGCAGCAATTGCGATAATATTTGAATGTTTTTTCCTGATATCCATTTAACTACACTGCAATTATGCGGCTATATTTTTTTCCCCCGTTGGGTTAAAGTGTCGCCGCGGTTTTAAAACACAAACACACACAAATGGCATTTATACATATATATATGTAGTATATACCATATACATAGGAAAAAAAGGATAATACAATTGCCATACTTGCGTTTTACTATTTATAATAGCAAAAAACTTTCAGAATTTTCTTTGTTTTTCTGTGGAAAACTAATGCAATAACATTCAATGGCCACCAAATACATACTCTATATATATAATACTATATACATATAGTTATTATTGCACAAGTTTTTCTCTAGATGGCTCTTTTTTATACACTGCACTTTGGCAGAAGGGTATATTAGGCTAGAGCAGAAAGATGTTGTATAGAACTCAAAAAGTATTAAAAAAAAAATCGATTTCTTCCATCCGTTTCTTAAGAAATAAAGGAATGCCATTTTTTATTTGGTACATATGGATTTAGAACAGAAAATACCTAAATATAATTCCCGATTGTCTCTCAAAAAAACAAGCTGTTTCTGGAAAAGTTAGAAAAAGGAATATTATATATATAAAGCTTACTGACAGTAAAATCATAATTAAAAAATTATTATTTCGAGTAATATGTACAAATATTTTTTCTTTTTCTAGAATACCATACCCTCGAACCCTAACTATTTTTCAATATTTCCGCTTAACTTTTCTATGTTTAAAGTTAAAACTCAACTGTACCTTCCTTTTATACTCCTGATTCAAGTATTATATTAACTTCGTTAAAAAACATCTTTAAAAAATGACCCTTTTGTTCGGAACAAGCTATTCTCCCATATATAAAGAAGTTAAAGTCTCTAAAATCGGTTCTCTAAGATTCAAATGTACTTATTTTTTATACCATTTAACAATAAAATATATCCGGTTACAGATTAAAAAAAGTTCTAATGTCATTTTATGCATCAATCTATGATCGAAAAGGAAAATTAAAGTTTTGTATGCTTCATTTTGTAGCTTCTTTATTTATTAAACTTTTAGAAAGTTAGTATTCAAAATTTTTCGATTTTCGAAAAAGTTTTAGCAAATTTTTTCAGAGATACTGTTTTTACCATTCCTCGTTGAAAGTTAAAAAAAAATCGATCTTAAAATGTACTTCCAAACCCATGGGAATCGGTTTTCTTCTGTTTTTTTTTTTTTTTTCAAATATACCATATACCATATACCATATTTTCACCTCTCTTCGTGGAAAGTTAGAAACAAATCGTTTTTAAAATTTTCTTCCAAACCTATGCAAATCTGTTTTCTTCTAGTTTGTTCGGGGATACAGTCTCCCTTATTTTCAACTCGCTTCAGAGAAAGTTCAAAATAAATAGTTTTGAAAATTTTCTTCTAATCCCATGGGAATCATTTTTTTCGTAGATCGAAAGTATGAAGAAAATAAAAAAATAAACTTTCAAACGTTTCTTCCAAACCCATTAAAATCTGTTTCCTTCTGTTTTTTTTTTTTTTTGTAGAAACCTGTCTCCCTTACTTTCAACTCTCTTCGTAGAGTGTTAAAAATAAATCGTTTTCAAAATTTTCTCCCAAACCCATGGAAATAATTTTTTTCTTTTTTTTCGGAAATACCAATCATCTTTATTTTCACCTCTCTTGGTAGAAAGTTAGAAATAAATGGTTTTTAAAATTTTCGTCAGGCCCATCGAAATCTGGTTTCTTCTGTGTTTTTCGGAGATATCAGTCATTTATAGTTCCAACTCTCTTCGTAGAGTGTTAAAAGTAAATCATTTTTCAAAATTTTCTTCCAAATCCATAGAAATCAGTTTTCTTAGGAGATACCAGTCTCTCTTCGTAGAGTGTTAAAAATAAATTGGTTTTAAAATTTTCTATCAAACCCGTGAGAATCGGTTTTCTTCTGGCTTTTTTTCGGAGATACCAGTCTCTCTTCGTAGAGTGTTAAAACTAAATCGTTTTTAATCGTTTGTTTTCAAATTCCATGGGAATCTATTTTTTCTGTTTTTTTTTTTAGAAATCCCAGTCTCCCATACTTTTCACCTCTATTCGTAGAAAGTTTAAAATAAATTGTTTTGGGGGAACCGGTTTTTTCTAGTTTTTTCGGAAATAGAAAGCTCAAAAATAAATCGTGTTCAAAATGTTCTTCAAAGCCATGGAAATCGGTTTCTTCTATTTTTTTCCGAGTCTCCCATATTTTCACTTTTTTTCGTAGAAAGTTCATAATAAATCGTTTTAAAATTTTCTTTTAAGCCCATGGGAATTGGTTTTTTCCAGTTTTTTTTAGATACCAGTATTCCTTATTATCACCTCTCCTCGTAGAAATTTAAAAATAAATCGTGTTCAAAATTTTTCTTTCAAGCCATGGGAATCGGTTTTTTCTGTTTATTTCGGATGTGTGATTCCCGCCTTTCCACCTTTCTTCGTTAAAAGTTCAAAATAAATCGTTTTCCAAATGTTCTTTAAAGCCCCTGGGAATCGATTTTTTCTTGTTAGTTTGGAGATACCAGTGTCCTTTATTTTCACCTCACCTCGTATTCAAAATGTTCTTCCAAGCCATGGAAATAATTTTTGTTTTCTGTTTTTTTCGAAGATACCTTTTGTCCGACATTTCACGATTTTCTACTAAGAGGGGTCGTAGAAATTTAAAAATAAATCGTTCCCAAAATTGTTTTCCCAAGCAAATCGCTTGTACTTTATGTATATTAACCAAATTGTAGGGCATTTGAAAGTCGTCATCTTCCCGTTTGCAATCATTCCACTTGTTTCAACACGAATGTGTGTATAATTTTGTTGTTTACTTTTGTGGCTTGTTTTTACAAATTTTTATAGAGTCCGTATAAAAGCTTTTGCCTGGGTTTTGCTTATGCGATTTCATTTATTTAATATTTTTTATTTTTTTGTTTGCAATTCACATTTGGAAATTCGATATAAAATTTGAATTTTTTTTTATTAAGTGCAGGGTCAATTTTTATGCGCATTGTTTTCATTTGCCAATTAATGGCAATATTGTTTTGGAAATTGCTTTAAACAAAAGTACAATTTAATTTTTACACTTTTTTTCGGTGTTTTTTTTTAATATTTATTTTTTTGTAATTTAGTTTTTAATTCTTTGGATGGGATTCCAATTAATTGAATTGATTGTTTTCAATTTGTACTTTTAATTTGATTGGATTTTTAATAGTTTTTGGCGAATGATTTTTATTAGTTTAGCTTAAATTCAACATGATTTGAAGTGTGTTTTATATTGTTGTTGATTTTTTTCGATTTAAATGAACAGCATATTTGGTATGTTAATTAAAATTTAATATTTAAATTTGGTTTAAAGTACAGAAATAAGTTTGTAGGACGCAGATATACACAAATTATAACATTTATTTATTTAAGAAAAAACTGCAAGTAAAATAACACTTGTCGACGATGAAAAATCTCCAGAGATGAGACTTATATTTTATGTTAGGGCAATGTTTCAGCTTTCAAAATCCGTTTTTTTTTATATTCCTCTTATAGCTCGTTTTTAGGGTTTTCGGCACACATTTTTGGTTGTGGATTTTTGTTTAGGTTACCGATTTTTATTATTGGAAATGTACTCTATTTTACTTTTAAGGATTTTTTTTTTAAATTCAAATTAGTACAGATTTTATGACATCATATGCGCAACCATTTTTTGAAAAAGGTCCTGTTTCACTAAGAAAACGAGTTATAAGAGGATAATAAAAAAACGGATTTTGAATGCTGAAACATCGCCCTAACATTCAATATAAGTCTCATCTCTGGAGAAAAAAAGTGTGAAATTTATCGACTAGTGTAATCAGACGTGCTACCGAAATCGTAATCGAAATCGTATCCATTTAATTTTTTTCCAATTTCACAATTTTTGTTATCGATGACTGCTCAATTTTCCTTCCTCTCTCTGATAAATTCTTATATTTTCCTTCGCCTTTGTTGCCACAGCTCAACACTCGTCGATTGAATCTGAATTTCAAATAAATATCTTATCTTTCAACATATCTAACTTCAAAAAAAAAAAAAAAATTTTTCTGTAAATTGCGCACACTTTTGAACATTTTTTCTCAATTTGTTTCTCTTGCAACAAAGCAGTCGAATTCAAATTATCATTTCGTTAAAACTTGATTTTTATACTTTAGCATTTTATAGCATCAACTTAAAAAATAAAATGTTTATACCCTGTACCGTATGGTCCAAGGGTATATTAAGTTTGTGCAAGCCGAAAATGTATGTAACATATAGAAGGAGACGTCGGAGACATCCCAAAGTTACCTAAAATATGTCAGGGTGAATAGAGAAGTCGATATACCCATGTCCGTCTGTCCGTCTGTCCGTCCGTGTGAACGCCTAGATCTCAGAGATGGTAAGAGCTAGAGTTACCAAACTTTCACATTAGATCCCATATTATTCCATTGGAGGCAAGTTTATTTTATTTTTTGATATCGGGGGTTAAATTATATAGCTCCCATAGGGGTGTTTGAGACGACCTCGACAAAAAAAAAGCGTTTTAGATGAATAATTCGTTTGTTTATAAAGATATCGTAACCAAATTTGGTATTCGAAAGTTTTTTATAGTTCCCAATCACTGTACCAAATTTGATCGAAATCGGTTGACTATATCATATAGCTCCCATAGGACCGATCGGCCAAAAATAACTTTTTAAAGAAAAATTCGCTATATTTCGTTTTTTAATAAAGATATCCTAACCAGATTTGGCGTTTGGAAATTTTTTAGACCACTTAAGCAATGTGCCAAATTTGAACAAAATCGGTTGACTATATCATATATCTCCCATGGGTCCGATCTTCCAAAAAATCGATTTTTTAACAAAATTTGTTGTGTTTCGTTTGTTTGTTAAGATGTTGGGACCAAATTTGACATTCGTGAGTATTTTATAGTTCCTAAGCACTGTACCAAATTTAATCCAAATCGTTTGACTAGATCATATAGCTCCCATAGGACCAATCGGTCCAAAAACACGTTTTTTATACAAAATTCGATGTGTTTTGTTTGTTTGTAAAGATATTTGAAATAACTTTGGCGTTCATATCTTTTTTAAGGTATTTAAGCACCGTGTCAAATTTTATTGAAATCGGTTGACTATAACATATAGCTCCCATAGGAACGATCGGTCCAAAAAAAAATTTTTGCTTAAAAATTCTTCTGTTTTTTGGTTTTTTTTGTGAAGAAATCGGACTTTCATTACAAGCTAGTGGTACGGGTATCCTAAAGTCGTCCGCGCCCGACTTTACGTCCGCCATTTTTATAAATAAAGTAATATACAAATTAATTCCGTCAATGCTGTCATCAAGTTAGCTTGAATAATAGCTTTATATCTCCTTAAAAAAAATATACATATTTCGTTTGGGACAGTGATTATAGGAATAAACTCAGAACATAATTGCATAAAGACAAAAACATTTTTTACTGCGACTTGACGATGGAATTTTAACCTTGGAGCAACTCAAGTTTAAAATTCGAGGCTAACACTCTAACAGCGCAGCTTCAATTCAACCCTGTATTATTTTGGTATTAAGGCGTCTCGAAGTAAAGCATTAGCATCTTATTATTGGATTATCTTCGATCTACAACTGATTTTAACGAATATTATTAATTGCAAATTTTTTATTTTATACAATTTATTCTCACAATCTTGTAATGGGTGATTCATTAAGACCTTTTTTTTTAAAAGCTTTGGCAAATGCAAATTTCAAAGGAATGATGGGATCTTTATTTATGATTTCGAAAGGATATATTATAGCATTTATTTTTATACCCTGTACCGTATGGTCCAAGGGTATATTAAATTTGTGCAAGCCGAAAATGTATGTAACATATAGAAGGAGACGTCGGAGACACCCAAAGTTACCTAAAATATGATCAGGGTGAATAGAGAAGTCGATATACCCATGTCCGTCTGTCCGTCTGTCCGTCTGTCCGTCCGTCTGTCCGTCCGTCCGTCCGTCCGTCCGTGTGAACGCCTAGATCTCAGAGATGGTAAGAGCTAGAGTTACCAAACTTTCACATTAGATCCCATATTATTCCATAGGAGGCAAGTTTATTTTATTTTTTTGATATCAGGGATAAATTATATAGCTCCCATGGGGGTGTTTGAGACGACCTCGAAAAAAAAAGCGTTTTAGATGAATAATTCGTTTGTTTATGAAGATATCGTAACGAAATTTGGCAATCGAAAGTTTTTTATAGTTCCCAATCACTGTACCAAATTTGATCAAAATCGGTTGACTATATCATATAGCTCCCATAGGACCGATCGGCCAAAATAACTTTTTTAAAGAAAAATTCGCTATATTTCGTTTTTTAATAAAGATATCCTAACCAGATTTGGCGTTTGGAAATTTTTTAGACCACTTAAGCAATGTGCCAAATTTGAACAAAATCGGTGGACTATATCATATAGCTCCCATAGGTCCGATCTTCCAAAACATCGATTTTTTAACAAAATTTGTTGTGTTTCGTTTGTTTGTTAAGATATTGGGACCAAATTTGACATTCGTGAGTATTTTATAGTTCCTAAGCACTGTACCAAATTTAATCCAAATCGTTTGACTAGATCATATAGCTCCCATAGGACCAATCGGTCCAAAAACACGTTTTTTATACAAAATTCGATGTGTTTTGTTTGTTTGTAAAGATATTTGAAATAACTTTGGCGTTCATATCTTTTTTAAGGTATTTAAGCACCGTGTCAAATTTTATTGAAATCGGTTGACTATATCATATAGCTCCCATAGGAACGATCGGTCAAAAAAAAATTTTTGCTTAAAAATTCTTCTGTTTTTGGTTTTTTGTGAAGAAATCCGGACTTTATTACAAGCTAGTGGTACAGGGTATCCTAAAGTCGTCCGCGCCCGACTTTACGTCCGCCATTTTTTTAATATAATCTTGTTCAAATGTTGGCGCAACTGCGTTTTAAATGGTCCATCCTGAAGGTCTAATTTTTCATGACTCGTTCAAGCATTTCCACTGGTATTTGGCCAATAACACGAGTAATGTCGGCTTCCAAGGCCTCAATCGTTGCTGGTACTGGACTTTACGTAAGATCGCACGATCTTGGCGGCCAGGTACGGGTCCCGTACGTGAAATTAATCGCTCACCAATTGACCTCGCAATAGAGCCATTGTTTCATTGGCAATGTGGACCGGAGCGCCATCCTGTTGGAACCAAATGTCGTCGAGATCACGGGCAACAATTTCAGATAGCAAAAAGCCCGTTAACATGGTCCGATAGCGTGCGCCATTGATGGTAACGTTCGCACCTTGCTCATTTTTAAAAAATACGGACCAATGATTCCACCAGCCCACAGACCGCACTAAACCGTTGTTTTTCTTGGAAGTAATGGCACCTGGTGAACCTCTTCGCGTTGATCTTCTCCCCAAAAATGGCAATTTTGCTTATTCACGAAGCCGTGGAGCCAAAAGTGGGCCTCATCACTGAACAAAATTTTGGTCGAAAACAACGGATCTTCACTAAAACGGCGATGTTCAGGAAGGTCATTCGCTACCGCCGCCATATTCTCTTCACTTCGTGCTGGATGTGGTCGATTTGGTCGTGTATCATCAAACAATGAATACTGGGTCTCAAATTTTGTGATGGTGTTACGAATTGTGGGTTCGGTGGGTCGATTATGTTGACCATAAGTCGATCTCAGCGCACGAAAAATATTCTTTGCAGAACGCTGATTTTCGTAGTAAAATTGTACAATTTGTAAACGTTGTTCGGGTGTAAGTCTTGCATGATGATTTGCCAATGAATACTGAACAAATTTGCCTCTGACAGCTGTCATGGATCACGCGTGATCCACACGAAAATACCTATTGAAAAAAAATGGTCTTAATGAATCACCTTTTATATATTTTTGGGATTGCTGAATCTTTTTCATAGGTCGAAGAAATCTTAGCATTTAAGGGTTAAGGCAAATCCTTAAATACTCTTATAAGGCTAGGGGTTTTTGGGCCTCAGATCTTTCGCCTATTCAAGAACTTAAAGCTATTTCGAAATAAAAAAGGACAATATGTTGGAATTTGATCAATATGTTACAAGATTGTTGCACTCAAAAATTTATAGGTATTTTGGATATCTATTTTTCTCAAGTCAGCATAAGAATTTTCAGGGCTCTGCTTTCTAAAATAATTCTAAACATTCTCAATACAAATTTTTGTCCAACAAAAATTCTTTTAAAAAGAAGATATTGCCTTTTAATCGTAATAAAAGGCTTTTAATGTTGGAATTCTTAATTTTTCACTCAGTCTAAATACATCCGCACCAACTCAAAGCAACTCTTAACTTAAAAAAACAAAAATTCCAATTCGAACAATTTTATTCGGATTCCGTTGATAAAACATTCCTCTTCCACATTTAGGGAAATTTTTAATGAATGCTATTATACTCTTAATTTTTAAAGAAACTCTCGATTTTCATCAAAACCGGTACAAATTTACAGAGCTTGAATATAGTTTTCCCCCAAAAAAACAATGTTCCAATCGAAAAATTGTTAAAAGAAATATGCAGGAATTAAATTTGTCCGAGAAAAAGTTACAGGGTATTACACTGTCGTGCATGTCCCTGACTGTATTACATTTTTTTATTATGAACATAATCAAATTAAGGAAAAAAATTTCTAGCGTAGATTCCAAGGCTAAGTGGACCATATACTTTCAAAATGAAATCTTGTATAGTGATGAGAAGCTTTTTTAGCCATATCTTGAAGCCAACAGATATCCGCTTCGTAGCCGCCTTTACGAAAGTTTTAAAAACGTCCCTAAAAATGTCTGGTTGTGCCTTAAACTGTTCAGATTGCCTTTTTATTTACTTTATCTATGATCGATAATTAATGACATGTAATGAGAACCTAATCCCCAAATATCTTGAGTCTCTCGTTCTGCTTTTCGGTACTTTATATTAATAGGAAGAAGGTTATATAAATAGATTTTCGATCTTTTCTTTCCTTTCAATGCATGGTTAGCCCTGGAAGTAGGCTAAAATGGCTCAACACATGTCAAACTTCTTTCTGCCTTCTTACGATATTCTCGAAGAATAACTAAGTTTAACCTTTTGAGTGAAAAATTTCAGCTGTCGGTAATTTATGTTAATGGGAAAAAATTTATTTAAGGATTTGAATAATTTCATTAATAGGAAGAAGTTTATTAATAGATTTACCATCTTTTTTTCGCTTCAAACCATGGTCAGTATCGAAAGTTGGCCCACATCAGAACCTCCTCCCAACATTTATGAATTTGATTATGAATTCTGTATTTAGAACATCTAACCGGCGCCTACGCCAACCATTGACCCGAGGGTTACTTCGGTCAACAGTTTAGTTCCCAAAATAGTATACAATCTATAAATATAAATGTGTCTTATAATTTGCTTAAAGACGGTTCTAATACTAAAAATAAATATGGTACAATGTATATATAATATAAATAATATATTTTGCTGTATTTTGACCCGAAGCCAAAAAAAGTTTGGCATCCCCTTGTTTAATGGATGGCACATTGCTTATTGCTGACACTGTAGAGTTGAATAAACTTTGTGTACAGTCAAATTATTATGGAAAATATTAAAAGGATTTTTTTCCTAAAACTAAGTTATTTCACTTCCTTTACTTACGACTTTATGACTATAATAGTAGTTTAAATTTTGTTTTTACGATTCCGAAATTATTATTATTTTTTACAATAAAATTTGTAATGCAACTTTTTTCATTTTTTTTTTTTAACTGGGAAAATTAAACAAATTTAATTTCGAAGCTAGTAAGACATATTTTTTTATATTTTATTTTTCATATTGAACCTTAGAATTAATTCTAGGGAATAAAAATAGTTTAGAGCCAGAGCAACAAAGTCCTTCAGGCTTATATTTTTTTATGTATAAATCAATTGCCTTCCAACATCAAACATTTTAAATTAATATCTCATTAAAGACCCAAATTGAAGCAAACTCATGCTTACCTAATAAAAACCATTATAAAATTTATAAAAATCTGCAAGCAAACAAAACATAACCAAAATTGGTAGCTACTCAAATCACAACAACAAAAAATGTTTGCCCATATTGGTCGGTTTGTTGTTGTTGTTGCTGCTGCTGTCCTTGGCTGAGTTCCGCCGCATAAATGCTCAGCATATCTTCTTGCACTGATTTGGCACAATGAAAGGATTATTTTTTTGTTCAGAACATTTTATTTTTGGGGCCCTTGAGAGTTCTTTCTGTAAGCAGAACTGCAGATTGCAACGACCCGAGGCGCGGGCTGCGTATGAAATAACTTTGGTTGGTAAAAAATTCCACACGAAGTTGTCTGCAGTTTGCGCAGGCTTGCTCCACCACAGAGAGAATGTGGTGGAATGCGCTGCAGTGCTCAAGTTGCAATGTGGTGTATTAACAGAATTTCACCAAAAACAAGCAACAGGTGTTGAAGCCGGCTCTGGAACTGTTCCTTTAATAAAACGAAAACAAATGCGGGTAGGAGAAATTGTTTGGTGTGTTTGCTGCACTGCTTTAGCGGCAGCGGTGGTGAACAGGGGAGTTGTGCAATACGGATAAAAAGTTGTGGTGAATTGGGGTGTATGTACAAAGGGGTAGATGTAGCGGGTATTTGTGGTGAAGTAGTTGAGTTTGTGAAAGGAGAAGTTTAGCAGCTGTCTGACTGGTGAAAAATGTGCATTAGGCCAAAGGGGTGGTTTTAGTTGACTCAATGGTGAAATATTTCAATTCAAAATTTGGCTCCAGATGTAAAATTAAGACAAAACGTAAATTAGATTTTTTTTTTTAATTTCTTGCATAAAAATAATTTTCTTTTCATATGCATAGATTGTGGAAAGTTGCTTAAAAATATATATATAAAATGTATATGAAAAAATCGAGCAATAGCGCGAAATAAAAAAATAGTTTTTTGTAGATAGACTAAGTTTTTTAATTTTTATTTGTTGTAAACATGTCAAAATAATAATAATAATGTGAAAAAAAGACAAAAAAAGGGGATATGCTTATTGTTTGTTTTATTTATACATATATAAATATATATTAAATTTTTGGCTATCAACTCGATAAAAAATGATTCTGCTAATAATAAATAATTTATCGAATGTTTAAAATTTAATCCATCAAATTAGCTAACATATATAAATTAGAATATTGACTAAACTAAAAAAACAAACCGGAATCTATTTTAGATGAAATATGAATTGTTATATGTTCCATATGTTCCGATATGTTTCAATTTGGAATGAGCTTTCTTAAAAAATTGCAAACTTAAATTGGTAATTTATTTTAAAAAAATAATTTTTTGCTGCACTGCTTTATCAGCAGTGGTGGTGAACAGGGGAGTTGTGCAATGCGTATAAAAAATTGTGGTGAACTGTGTGGAATTGTGAGAAGGGTAAGTTTTAACGTGTTTTGTGGTGAAGTATGTTGAGTTTGTGGAAGGAGAAGTTTTAGCTCCCTAATTGGTGAAAAATGTGCAATAGGCCAAAGGGGTGGTTTTGTAGACTGAGTGGTAAAATATTTAAAATCAAAATTTGGCGCCAAGTGTAAAATGGAAAAAAAATAAAATTTTGAGTTTTTTTTTTAAATTTCTTAATTTTAATTCAATTTTGTTTTTTCATTTACAAAGCTGGTAGAAAGTTTAAAGATCTTATATTATATTTGAAAAAAATAAAGATTATTTTATTATTGAATATTTAAATACACATACATATATTTTTATTAATTTTTATACCCTGTACCAGTGGCGGATCCACGGGGGTTTTCGGGTTCGATAGGGGCTTGATTAAAATGTTATATCATAGGAAAGACTGAGGCTAGTTAGCGGTTACTCCCAAAATATTCACCACAATCATAATATGAAAAGATAGAGCCTGAAAACGACGTCAACTTGACTCATTCTCTCCTATGGAGATTTCAATTAAAAAAAAAAAACTTACTGACAAAGCATCGAGCGCATTTTGAATATTTTGATTGCAAATTCGTTGTCTCCACATTTTGACTTCTGAGATGAAATCGCCTTCGGAACAATCTAATAATTCTTCATAAAAGTTGTAAAGGTCTGTGCACATCTCTTCATTGAATTCTTGCTTGATAAATAACTGGCCAAAGGTTTGGAAAATTGATTTGTGCTTTTCGAAACGACTTTGAAGATGAGAAATGTATGTGTCGAGAAATGGCACATAAAATGCAATTCTATAGTAATCTTCAATTCCTTGAGGTCCAACGTTGGAGGAGTTTTTTGACGATCACATCGACGCGGCTTTTTGATTTCAATTTCGTACTCGGAACAGGTGCCAACAACCTTTTCATAGATGAAATGAAAGCGTGAGTCAGCATTTTGCTACTTTTTCTTGAATTCATCCAAAGCATCATCTGCCAATTTTGTGGCTTCTCCCAGATCTTGATTTTTCACGAGATTTGAAATTCTGTAGTCAAGATTGCCGTCAAAAGTTGAGAAGCCTTTTGTGAAGTATCACGGTCTTTCCACATTTTCATTACCTCTAAAGCTTCAATAACAGCTGGCTGGAGTTCGACATATGCTGAAACTGCTTCGTGGGACTGAGCCCATCTTGTAGGACATATAGATTTCAATTTCTGTCGGCTTGCCTCACTTTTCGTCGTCATTTTGGAAATTTCATCTTTAAGAACACTATGTCTCTTGGGCCAGCGGAAAAAGGCTTGGATTATCCCAATAATTCCCAGCGCGTTTTTTATACCAGATACTTCGCAGGCTGCGTTAATAGTCAAACTGAAACTGATAAAGGATAGTGTATTCGCACATATGCCTTAGCTCCATGAAAATCGCCGCTCATTGCTGGAGCCCCGTCGTATCCCTGGCCATACATAAATGAACAATCAACGCCTATCTTTTGTAAATAAGATATTATAGAATCTGCCAGAGCCTTTCCAGAAACGTCGGTAACTGGAACGAATCCAAAAAAATCTTCACAAATATTTGATTCTGAATCTAAATAGCGTATACAAATGGAAAATTGCTCTATGCTGGAAATATCCGTTGTTTCATCTGCCAAAACTGAAAAGCCCTTCGCTTGATTCACTCTATCCACTATCTTTTTTCTTATCAAAATGTGGCAAGTTTCGATTATTTCATTCTGTATCGTTTTGCTCAAATATGTTGCATTTTTAGGAGCAGACAAAAGGTTTTCTTTCAGGATCCCGTCACCTTCAGCACGATACCGTAGAATTGCCCGAAAGTTACCATCGTTCGAAGATTTTTCATCAACTTCATGCTCAGCGATATTCTGGTATAAAGATCCGTCATCTCTATGGCCGCGAAGGGCTATTCCTTGACGTCCACACAAAACTATAGCACTAACTATAGGTTTCAATCTAGCATAATTTTCTTTTTCCGTTTTTTCTTTTTGTTCGTCAATTTTAAGAACAATGGATTTATCTTTACCAAGCTCAATATCAACAATAATGTTCTATGCTCAAAATCGATTTTTTATGGTAGTCAAGTTTCTCGTGATTTCTGAAGGTTTCTTTAGTTTCAAGGCGCGCGCTCACATATCCGGGCTGAATAATAATAATAAAAATTTTAAAAGATGGATTTCTATGGACATACCCCCTTACCAAAATCCTGGATCCGCCCCTGCCCTGTACCGTATGGTACAAAGGGTATATTAAGTTTGTGCAAGCCGAAAATGTATGTAACACATATATAAGGAGTCGTCGGAGACACCCCAAAGTTACCTAAAATATGATCAGGGTGAATAGAGAAGCCGATATACCCATGTCCGTCCGTCCGTCCGTTTGAACGACTAGATCTCAGAGATGGTAAGAGCTAGAGTAACCAGACTTTCTCATTAGATCCCATATTATTCTATAGCAGACAAGTTTATTTGATTTTTTGATATCGGGGTTAAATTATATAGCTCCCATGGGGGTGTTTCAGACAACCTCGAAAAAAAAAAAGTTTTAGATGTATAATTCGTTTGTTTATAAATACTTTGTAACCAAATTTGACACTTTTTTTTATAGTTCCCAAGCACTGTACCAAATTTGATCAAAATCGTTGGACTATATCATATAGCTCCCATAGGACCGATCGGCCAAAATAAGTTTTTTTATACAAAATTCGCTATAGGTATTTAATTTTTTAATAAAGATATCAAAACCAGATTTGGCATTAAGAAGTTTTTTAGAGTACCCAAGCATTGTACCTTTGAATAAAATCGATAGACTATATCATATAGCTGCCATATGCCATAATCGATTTTTAAACAAAATTTGTTGTGTTTCGTTTGTTTGCGAAGATATTGGAAATAAATTTGAAACTTGTAAGTTTTTTATAGGTCTTAAGCATTGCACCAAATTTTATAAAAATCGGAAGACTATATCATATAGTCCCATAGGACGAATCGGTACAAAAAAGCCTTTTTTTACCAAATTCGTTGTGTTTCGTTTGTTTGTTTAGATATTCGAACTGAATTCAGCATTCAGATCTTTTTTAAGGTATTAAAGTACTATTTCAAAAATGATCGAAATCGGTTGACTATATCATATAGCTCCCATAGGAATGATCAGTCAAATAACAAATGTTTGCTTAAAAACTCTTCCGTTTTTGGTTTTTTATGAAGGAATCGGATTTTATTGCCAGCTAGTGGTATAGGATATCCCAAAGTCGTCAGCGCCCGACTTTACGTACGCGTTTTTTTAATAATTTCTTAATAAATTAGATGTAGTGTAGTTTAGAGACTCATTTAAACAAAATTATTTGTTGCTTTGATTTTTAAATCCCGTAACACTTATTTGTGATCCCTACTTTTTATACTGTACTTATTGGGGCAAGGGCATCATAGACTTCATCCAATATTTACTACGTTAGGAGCTTCAAGATGGCAAAATCCCAAAAATTTCATTATTTTAATTTTTATAAGGAAAACAAATTTTGCGATGGCAATTTCTTGTGTTTTTTTTTCAATAAATTTGAATGAAGAAAGTTATCGATAAGATAACCAGAGACATACTTTTTCAATATCGTCATTTTCGCAAAGAATGGCAAAATTTTTAATGTGCACAAAAACAATTTTTCAGTTAATTCGACGGAATGCTATTAGAATTTTCCCCACAGTATGTTTGAAAGATGTTCAAATTTTTGAGGTCTGATTTGCTAAATATTTTAACTCAACTTACGAAAGTTTACTCACCTGACACAAACTGTTATCTTTAGCGATGTGTATCTACAGCCGATAAATACAAAACATCGTTAACAAATCATAAAGTTGATCCGAGTGGTCTATTCCATTTATGTCAAAAGTTCTAATGTCAAAAAGTTATACAGTTTCGGCTTTATTAATTTTCTAACAAGTTATTGGATTTTAAAGAACTAATTTTTATAAAATGGATCAATTCGTGACGCGCTTTTCGAACTTATCCAATCGATTATCGCAGCGCTTTAGCAGAGACATTCTACTGCATTTATGCAAAGTATTTCTAGCTTTAGTGGCAATCTCCTCCACTGCCGCTTTGTCGTTTTATCTGAACCATCAGGAATTGTTGCCTATGAAAAAGGATGAAAATATCCCTTTTCGAATAACATTGGCTGTCTATGTTTTGAGTTACTGCGGAACAAGGAACCCGAAGTTATGCATATGTCTTCCTCTGGTATTCATATTGAGCTTCAGTTCGGGTCAATCGCTGAGCCGTTTCTTGAGTGGAGTTCCCTTGGAAATCGTGCACATCTCTATTTATGGAACAATTGGAGTTTGTGGTTGCTTGGTGATGTGCTCGCTCCTTGCCTCACAGGAAGCTAGTTGCGATCGTTCTAATAATTTCAAATACGCAACGATGTATTTAATGATTTGGCTTTTCGTGTTGGATAAGTTTTCCGCCATTATATGGTTCGGTTTATTAGTATATCTTGTTTCAATTATTATATTCTGCTATTTGGTTCTGTTGACTACCGATTGTATGTTGAATGATTTGAGAGACGTTGGAACCGGAAGAGCCAAAGTTCTGTTTCATGCATTTCGATATTTTATTGATGTGATTGCCATGTTTTATAATATACTCGGTCTTCGAATGAACATTTTTTACCTTCGTGCCGAGTACACTGTACAATTTAAAGATATATTCAATAAATAAATGTATTATATAAAGTAATTTTTAACATTTTTTTGTAAATCTTAGCTTTTTTTTAGCTTATATCCAATTTTTAGGGCATTTATAATTTGTATTTGGAAAGCAGGTAAACAAATTTGCCATTTCTGCAAATAAACTTGATAAGCCAGGCTCTGACATAACCTCAAATAACAAAAAATAGGACGAGGTTATCTGAAAACGTGATGTGCCGGGATTTCTTTCTACCTCAAATTCGGAGGGGCCGGCATTTTTTAACTTTAATTTATTAAAATGAATTTTAACACTTCCTTGAGGAACACCTGCTCTTACTTGCCGAATCGTTGATATAGCTGGTCCTTTTGCGACTTCAAAGCTTCTTCCTTTCAGGTACGAGGCTAGCAGTTTGTAGTATTGTGGGAGAGCAGCTCTTATCTTGCTCAGAAAGACTGCTGAACAGTATTCCCTTTTTTCAAAAGAACCCAATATGTGATGGGCAACTCTGTGTATTTGTTCCGGGGTTCCATGCTGACTCCTAAATCCAAATTGGTGGTCTGGTATTGACCCTCTTAGATCCAGCTGTCCCAGCACTCGTCGCAAAAGTATTCTTTCAAATACCTTGGATAGTACTGATAACAAGCTAATTGGTCTGTACGAGGCAATTTCTCCAGCGGGTTTGCCTGGCTTTGGAATCATCACAATCATAGCACGTTTCCAGCAGGCTGGAAAGTGTTGGATGCGAAGAATGGCATTGCACAGAACTACAAAATATTCGATTGTGGATTCTGGCAGTGCTCTGAGGATTGTGCCATCTATTTTGTCGTGTCCAGTCCAGTCCAACAGTGGACTGAATTGTTCCTGGAGGTGATCTGCAAAAGCTTCAGCCTGCGCCAAAGTCTGAATTCAGCACAGGCTGGTGAGTCAGCTTGTTTTCAGGCATCGCTGATGCGTTCATTTTGTAGATCCGCTAGAAGATATTTGAGTTGCCTAAAAGGCCTCATTGTATAATCTTTTGGTACTTGCGGTGCGTGTTCGTAGCCAGCGACTCCTAGTCCACCGCTTATATGTCAGAAGATTTTCTGCCTGCGGAGTCAGTGGAATGTTATGACTGTATTGACAATGTGTTTGATGAGAGGGCGGTGCAGCTAGGCGCGCTGCTTCAGCTATGGCATCTTGGAGTTTTTCTGCTGCGTTGTCCACATCTTCAGTGGTGTTGAGTACCATTTCTGGTTGAAGTGAAGAGTCGTTGCCTGGTGGGGAATAGCTGTGGCTGCTTCCTTTGTAAACCGCAAAGTCGAGTGCAGTTGGGTTGCGCCCATTTGATGGATAGCGAGTGGGGGCTCCGGTCGCAAGTATGCTATAGTGCCATTTATGTATCGCTTCAAATATCGTCTCTCCGCGTTGGTTTGTTCTGTAGTTACCCCAGAAGGGGTGCCAGCCATTCCAGTCACCTCCAATTATTGTTTTACCCATCCTTGGACTGAGGAGATCGATGACGTGTTGCTCGCAAAGAGGAGCATTTGGCGGCAAAAAGATAGACGCTATTTCTAATGTTCCGATGGACGTTTGTAGCTGTTACATCCTCCGCCATGGGCATGATAGTGTTCGTATCCGATGATTTTTGCTGTGGGACATTCTCGGGTTTCTGTGAGAGGAAAACGGCCAATTCCTGAGCCTTGTTACTAAGGCCATTGGCGTTCCATATGCCCACACGGGGTGTCATTATTTGGGTCCTGGTTTAGTGATGAGAGCCATAAGGCTGGTCAGTATGATTGCTTGCTGGGATTGCAGTTCTCTCATTGCCCTGAGCAATTTATAAATTTATACTTTTTGATAGCTCATTCAAATATGTAGAATGTCGTGATTTGCCCATTCATCTAAAATAATTTCAACATCACCATCTATGAGAATCAGTTTTTTGCGTGCCTAGTTTTCTTTGAAAAGGGATCATGCAAAAGAATTGAATATTCCACGATAAAATCCTATTGCTTCCTAACTATTCCATAAATTTTAGCGAGCCCCTATTTATGGCAGACATGAAAAGTAATTTTTTTTATAATTATACATTGTGACAAAAAAGTTCAAAAGAAATTCGGAATTCCGGAATATTCGTGGTATGGTGCATCTTAAATACGTCCTCGAGGGACAAACGGTCAATAAGGAGTATTGTGTGAATGTTTTCAGACATTTGCGTAAACGGGTCTGTCGTATTCGGCCGGAATTGTGGACAGACAATTCGTGGATTTTGAACGATTATTAAAGCAAAACGCTCGATAAATACCATCGACCAGGCACCGTACAGTCGAGATCTGGCCCCGTGTGAATTTTTCCTCTTTCCAAAACTAAAATTGCCACTCCGGAAAAAACGTTCTTGGCTTGCTTAGCAGTTCGGCCGTTCTACGCTTGTCGTATCGCGGCCAAATTTCCTTTGCAATCTTGCAAGTGCCAATATTTTTCCATCTGGTTTCAGCCTTGTTCTGAGCTCGCAGAAGAAGTTCTCTCTTGATAGCGCTGAGGGGGTATTTGACAGCTACCTCCGCTGCTTCGCTATCTGATGCTCCTTTTCTCGCCAGTTCATCAGCTTTTTCATTCCCGTATACGTTCCTATGTCCGGGAACCCATACGAGAGCGATGTTCATTCTGCTTGCAAGGGCATTAAGATCTTCTTTGCATTTGTCTGATGATTTCTGAGTTCACGGTTGGCGATTTGATCGCCAGCAAAGCTGCTTGACTGTCGGAAAATATACACACCTCCGCCAGCTGACTCGGATGATTATTCAACACCTTACATGCTTCTCTGATGCCAAAGACTTCCGTCTGCCTAAGCGATAGGAGAGAGATACTTCGAGTTCATCCGAGTAGACCTGCTCCTTTACCGCGATCCATCTTGGATCCGTCAGTATAGATTGCAGCTGCGTCTGCTCTCATTACCCTGTTCATGTCCCACTCCTTTCGCGTCAGGAATCTGACGTCGAACCTCTTCTTGAAGTCCAGTACTGGTGTTATGTAATCTGTTGATTTGCTAGTCTCTTGACCCTTCAGAGTGCTATCATGTCCGAAAGTACTAGTCCTCCAGAGTCCAGTTTCTTTGATTCTGGTGGCCGTGTTTGCTGCAGTTAGCTCTAATTGGAAGTCAAATTTATCAATTACTACCATAATTCATTTTATCAGACCGTTTTGCTATATTGAAAACTTTAAATAATTATCATAAGCAATTGCAGATTAAGTCACAGTTGGCGTTAAAAGTCTTCTGCTCTGCTTCACAAATTCTGCCTTGCATGCCTATGCATGAACACCCTACAAAGACGCCCTAAGAAAACATTTAAAGTATAAGCCCTTAATAATTATACCATCGATGACAATTAGTTTAAATAGCTTATATACTATATATATATATATAATACCTATATATAAAGTGTTGACAGTTTATGCTGCAACAGTCAGCAAACAATATCAACTTGGAACGACACGTGACAAAATCTTTTGAAAAGTTTTCCAACAGTCACGTGAAATGCAGGTGGCAGGAATCCTGAACGAGGCACTTTTGACTTTCCACGAAGTTAAGAAAAAGAAGCAGAAGAAGAGGAAGAGGTGGAGGTGGAAGAAGTCAAGTGTTGAAAAGTAAGGTGAAAGTTGTGCAAATGTTAGTGCACATAATTGCATAAGATGCATACTACAAAAACTTGCAACTTGTTGCATACTTCAAGGCGCGTTACAACGTTAAGCACAATTGCGTGCAAAGCGTGACTAAATGTGCGTATAGTTAATGTATCCATAGTAATAAGTGTTTAAATGAGTATGTAAAACTTAAAAAACTTGACAGAAAATGGAGTTTCAAACAATGAATGGTTTTTTGAACTTGGCCAAAAGGCTGAAAAGTTTAAGATTGGTTTTAATTAGTGCAGGAATGAGGCTCGATACTCTATTAAAAGACTTTAAGAAAACATTTATTGTGTATTATTTATTGTTATACAAGCGTATAAGTATTAAATTAAAAGTCATGCCAGACTTGACTAAACGATTTCGCCCTAAACTTTATATTAAAATCCTTGGAAAATATAATAGCACAGTACAACATTTCCGAGGACATCAGCTGGAAACAACTTCTCACTTCGCTTTTTTTGGAGTACATCCTGAAACTAGAGAAACCCCAAAGGATTTGGCTTAAAGTCATCAATAAGGTATTTTTTTAATATCGGCCAAATTTCCATTCCAACGTGATTTTTCGAAGATAAGACCATTTTAATCAAGTCCACATATCGTAAACCGTTCAAAAAATTTTTTTTTAATTTTAACGGGAATAGTATGTTCTACTTTTCTGAAAAGGACATAATAAATTCCGGAAGCTTGAAAAATCTTTTGTTTTTATTATTGAGATCAAGACTAGTTCTAAAATGATCGTTTGATACACGACATGCATTTATAATCATTTTTGGAACATGATTTTTTTCTTTGAGCAGGTGTACTGACTGGGCCAGACACTCTTCTTCTTATGTGGCCATAACAAGGCGCCTCTGCATTGCGCGCGCCTTCTCCAGTTGGTCACACCGAGCGAAGACAGGGCCCCTTCCACTTGGTCTTTCCAAAGCAAACACGGTCGTCCTCTCCGCCGACGGCCGCTGACTACCGCATCGAACACACGTCTAGCTGGAGCATCCTCGTCCATCCTAACGACATGTCCGAGCCAGCGAAGCCGCTGGATGTTGATACGCTGAGCATCGTCCATGTCGTGGAAGAGCTAATACAGCTCCTGGTTGGTGCGGATGCGGTAGTCATCGCCAACTCGAATAGGACCAAAGATCTTGCGCAGTACTTTCCTCTCGAAAACTCCCAAGGCAGCTGCATCAGTTAGCGACACGGTCCCGGCTTCCGCGGGGCCAGACATTAGAAAATTAATTAAAAGCGAAGAATTCACAATCGTCCTGACAAACAATCACCGAAAAGCTTTGTGATTGAGGGTGTTTTAGGAAAGCATCGAGCAGAGCCGGATGAAGTGAAGAAATTGGTGGCAACAATGCTCGAATGCTTTGAAAACATCAACGCCTCCATGACATTGAAATTACGTTTCTTGCATCATCATCTTGATGACTTCTTGCGACAATTACCCACCGAATCTGATGAACAAGGGGAGCGTTTCCATCAGGTCACAATGCCAATGGAAAAAAGATATAAAGGCAAGAAGTTGGACGCAATGCTTGCGGAGGTGTGATGGTGGAGTCATAAGGTATGCCAATATGAAGATGAAGGCACCGAAGACATGGAAGACACTGAATATAATGGAAGCACTGACAGAGATGTAGCTCTGGATTCTCTTTCTAGTTCGGTCGATACAGAGTCAGACCATGACTTTGAACCACCACCAAAAAAATCGAAACCACAACAAGCGTCAACTTCAGGGGTTATCGGCTGATACTTTTTTCCTTTTTGTAACTTTTATATACTGAGCAAATAAATATGAAAACGAAATTCCGAACGGTCTACGATATGTAGACTCAGAAAAATGGTCTTATTCTCAAAAATCAGGTTTGAGCGGAAAAATTGCGTATATAAAAAAACTACCTTATTGATGACTTTGAGCAAAATCCTTATTGGGTTTTTCTAGTTTCAATATGTACTCGAAAAATTGCGAAAAGAGAAGTTGTTTCCGTTTTGTGTGTTGCACTGTGTAAATAAATACGAATCGATACACTTTTATAAGACAAGCGTATAAGGATTAAATTAAAAGTTGTGCCAGATATGACTAAAAGATTTCGCCCTAAACTTTAGATTAGAATACTTGGAAAATATAATAATGTACGGATTATACAAATATTTGCACACCTTCATGTTGTTGTTTGTAATTAACTCGAGTAATTTTAAAAGAGTTTTTGAATACCTGCTAAACTGGTTTTTACCGTTAATTGCAATCCTAGGGAAATTACTTTCGATGTTTAAGCCAAATTCAGTTTCTTCGAAAATATTTCTAAATGTTTAAGTGACCTAATCAGGTCATAAAAGATGTAGAACCGGAATGCAGGTACTTATTGAGCAGATGGCAAAAGTCCATAAAATACTCGTTCACTTTGGATTAAAGGCTCGTAATGTTTATTTACCTAAGCCAACAGATGGTTAAGGTCTGGTAATTAGCAAAGTATGTTTTATGATATGCATAATGGGAATTTCCTGACAGCTCAATATGAGCAGCAAAAGTCATCGTCATAGAAATAGTTGATAGCAAGAATGTTCATAGACAGGCGCGGATCCAGAATTTGGTCATAGGGAGGTTTTTAACTTTGTTGTGTAGGGTGGAAGGGGCACAAACGTACAAACAAACCTCCGTAGGTCATCCACTGGCTCTAGATAATAGCCTGCAAAATGTAGCTCCATGGGTTACATTTTTATATGGTAGCTATATGATATAGTGAACTAATTTTGATCAAACTTCACACAAATGTGCGGTCTAAGTTAAAATAGATCAGATGTTAATTTACAAAGGTTTTCTGCTATGTACCTTTAGGTTAGGTTAGGGCGGCAGATGGGACAGACGTCCCAACTCACTTCGGCCAAGAATAGGCGCGTTTTGATACCGCTACGTTGAGGTATTCACCACTCTTTCCAACTTAAGAGGTCCTATACGAAGTAAGATAGCCATCCGGCAGCCTGAATAAACCTTAAGTGGCCAACTCTTTCGGAAAACTAATATAATTTATCATGAAAGTGTGACTTTAGGAAACGGAATCTCCAGCTCCTCCTCATGGCCACAACTTCTCCAAAAGTAATGGTGGGAAGCACTCAGTCTAGATATAGTTATGCATGATTTGCCACCAGCCCGTGTCCTGTGATAACACGGATGACAGTTGAGCACTGGGCTCTATTCAGACAGCAAAGTTCGTTAGTTCTTTGACTGCAATATATCAGCCAGGTTTGCCGCGAGATCCTGCACATGTTCGATGTCCGATTCCACGTTTGGCTTCCACAAAGAGCGAAGCAATTTCGTATTCTCAGCTTGCAGTTGACAATGGGTATAAATAGGCCCGCCTTGTCCTGAAGGAGGATGCTGGTAGATCCTTGTCTAGCCAGTTTACCCGTTGTCCGATTCCACGTTTGGCTTGCACAAAGAGCGAAGCAATTTCGTACTCTCAGCTTGCAGTTGACAATGAATATTACCAGGCCCTCCTTGTCCTGAAGGAGGATGCTGGTAGTTCCTTGTCTAGCCAGTTCATCTGCAATACAATTGCCCTCGATATCCCTATGTCCTGGAACCCAAATGAGGTGAATTGAAAACTGCTCAGCCATCTCCCCAGAGACAAGCTCTAGTTATTCACTGATTTCAGAAACGAAGTCATTGAAGCTAGGAGCTTAATAGCCGCCTGGCTGTCCAAGTTGATACAGATATTCTTATTCTGTACTTGTAGGGTTCTTATTGTTGCCAAGCCCTTGTGGTTTGCAGTGATCTCTGCCTGAAAGAGACTGCAGTGATCCGGCAGTCGGAAACCAGTTCTGACGTTCAGTTCCTCAACATAGACGCCTCCGTCTATACGGTCGTCCAACTTGGTACTATCCGTGTATATCTTTATCGAGCCAGCTAGGCTGGTGCACCTATATTCCACTCCTGCCTGATTGGAATATGGGTTCAGAATTTGATGGTGAAATGTTCCTGTAGTGCTGTACTCTCGGGAATAAGTGGGTTGCCCTTAAGAATCTTTGCGTGACCAAAATTATGGTCATTCCATTTTTCGCCTCTCTCATGGGTAATACTAATAGAACGGCTTGGTAGAGGCAGGAGGCTTAGTATCCAGTGCTTCGTTTGGGTTGGAGCATAAAGCTCCATTATTGGTAAATTTGGCGGTCTGCTGAACCTATACTCAAGTTTTTAAGGTTGGCCACAAGATCGAGACTCCATACATTAGTATACGTCTGACAATGACAATGCATAGCTAGTGAACTATGTTTGGAGACATGCCAAATTTATGTCAAATGAATTCAAAGTCAAACCAAAGTCTACAATCTGAAGTGCCTAAGTCTTAATGGCCTTTCAAAAATAAAATAAATACGTCAAAGATCAATTTATTCTCTTAAAATAAAATATTATTATTATCGCTTCAGCGAAGATCATTTGGCCGAATTTGTTATTCTTAGACAGATTATTTTCTTATTTTATTTCATTTATTACTGTTGTTGGTATTTTTAATACTCTCGCTTTTGGTATTA
>JBAMAX010000989.1:0-10000 GCA_037043745.1 Chymomyza amoena
AGATTCAAAAGTTAAACCAACTAATAAATATTTCAAATATTTGCGAGCCAAATGTATTTTTTTTTTTTTGACGTAGCTGATGATCCGTTCGACTCCAAAATGTGAGACTCTATTCCACACTATTGCTGGACAGTCACACAGGATGTGTTTGGTCGTCTCATCGTCTTCAAAGCAAAGCCTGCGAATTGAAGAGTACGACAGACCCACTTTAGGTAAGTGATAATTTAAACAATGGCGGTAGTTCTGCTCTATTAAATCTGTTGGCATCCGGAAGTACGACGAGCACTTTTACTTGTCCTATATTCAGTAAAAAAAATGGCGGACGTAAAGTCGGGCGCGGACGACTTTAGGATACCCTGTACCACTAGCTTGTAATAAAGTCCGATTTCTTCACAAAAAACCAAAAACAGAAGAATTCTTAAGCAAAAATTTTTTTTTGGCCGATCGTTCCTATGGGAGCTATATGATATAGTCAACCGATTTCGATCAAATTTGGCACATTGCTTAAGTGCTCTAAAAAATTTCCAAACGCCAAATCTGGTTACGATATCTTTATTAAAAAACGAAATATAGCGAATTTTTCTTTAAAAAAGCTATTTTGGCCGATCGGTCCTATGGGAGCTATATGATATACTCCACCGATTTCAATAAAATTTGACACAGTTCTTAAATACCTTAAAAAAGATCTGAATGCCGAATTTAGTTCAAATATCTTTACAAAAAAACGAAACACATCGAATTTTGTATAAAAAACGTGTTTTTGGACCGATTGGTCCTATGGGAGCTATATGAACTAGTCAACCGATTTGAATTAAATTTAGTATAGTGCTTAGGAACTATAAAAAACTAAAGAATGTCAAATTTGGTCTCAATATCTTAACAAACAAACGAAACACAACAAATTTTGTTAAAAAATCGATTTTTTGGAAGATCGGACCTATGGGAGCTATATGATATAGTCAACCGATTTTGTTCAAATTTGGCACATTGCTTAAGTGGTCTAAAAAATTTCCAAACGCCAAATCTGGTTACGATATCTTAATTAAAAAACGAAATATAGCGAACTTTTCTTTAAAAAAGTTATTTTGGCCGATCGGTCCTATGGGAGCTATATGATATAGTCAACCGATTTTGATCAAATGTGGTACAGTGATTGGGAACTATAAAAAACTTTCGAATACCAAATTTGGTTACGATATCTTTATAAACAAACGAATTATTCATCTAAAACGCTTTTTTTTTGTCGAGGTCGTCTCAAACACCCCTATGGGAGCTATATAATTTAACCCCGATATCAAAAAAATAAAATAAACTTGCCTCCTATGGAATAATATGGGATCTAATGTGAAAGTTTGGTAACTCTAGCTCTTACCATCTCTGAGATCTAGGCGTTCACACGGACGGACGGACGGACAGACGGACGGACGGACAGACGGACAGACGGACAGACGGACATGGGTATATCGACTTCTCTATTCACCCTGATCATATTTTAGGTAACTTTGGGATGTCTCCGACGTCTCCTTCTATATGTTACATACATTTTCGGCTTGCACAAACTTAATATACCCTTAGTACCATACGGTACAGGGTATAAAAACCAATATCTTCTATGTTCACCTAAGGTCCATTTGTTGACCATAGTTTTCATTGTAGACCAGCTAATGCTAATGTTCAGTCTCACGAGCTTATCAATCACAATAACACTTTAAGATGTGCGGACTGATGCAGAGCTTCCCTCCGGGCACCATTGCTTCGCGCACAACAAATCCCTATAAGTCCCACGTCATGTGTACTTACGTATTGGGTACATTGCGCATAGAGCGATGTCTGAAGAAGATCACAACCAGCGTTCCATTCCCCAGTACTCCAACAATAAAAATTATAGCAAAGAGCGCGCTAACAATAAAAGTCTCCGGACGCTGAGCCACCGGCACATACTCATCTTCCATGTTGTCAATGCTGATGATGCCGCTGCTGGTATTCGTATTCATAGAGCCCATTACACCCGCTGTAGACCCCATTGGCATGGCTGTGCTCGCTGTTGCTGCCATTGCTGCAAACATGGCTAAAATCTCTGCAGATTTAATCCAAGTGTTTGTTTGTCAATCGGATTCGTATTTGTTTGTTGGACTTTCCAGTTTATGTTTGTGTTTGACGTGGTCAGTCCGTTGCCCGTAAACAGGACTTTCTGCGGGTTTACTTTCTCTTTGGGTTGTGCTTTTGACGTGGCCTTGCGGCTATGTTTTGTGGTCGGGCCATTGGCACTTCAATTGCGGCGGGCCATTTTTAACTTCACCCAGAAATGTGCACAAGTTTGGACTTTGAATGCGCTGGCGGTTAAGCTGGAAAATAAGTAAAAACTAATATTTTAGCAATGTTACTGACAGGCTTTTTGTGTATGTAATATGCTGTACAACAATTTTGGAACAACCTTTTGTGGTTGCGATGATTCCAGTTCCTGGGTAAGTAAATATAGTAAAACAGCAGAATACTTTTTCGAACATTCCAAACATTTTTGCGAACGGATATGTAAATAATATTATTCAATGATGTTGTTATTTTGAAAATTAGCCGAGATAACATAAAAGTGTTGGAACATGTTTCAAACAAAAAATAAAATTGAAAGGAGGAAAGAATATGGAATAGTTAGACCTGTTTATCTTCTTTAGTCGGCCTTGTGGCGTGTCGTCACTGCGCCTCTTATTATCCAGGGATTATGGATGAAGAATACAATTTTTTTAAGTATTTCACTTATTAAGATTGCCATGAAAGTCACTCAATTGGCCTCAGCGCTTCTTATCTATTTTTTGCACTTCTCTTAACTTTTTTGTTTTTTCCTCAACCATTTTATGAACTGAGTCTGCGATAAATGAAAAGATTTTGCAGTGAAGCATTTCCGGGTGAACTTAAATGTTGTTATATTTCGCTTTTTTAGTTCAACTTTTTACAAGATTTTTTTTACATCCAGCCAACATTCAAAATGTTTGTAAAAGTTTTAGCTTAAGGTTTCAATTTACGTCACTGCGAAAAAAAAGGTAGCTACTTGAAGTCATTTGATACTTTAATCAAATTCAGCTTTAAAAGAATTTCATTGCTTTAATTTAAACTATGAGACATTTCCTTGAACTAATTTTGTCTACTTGTGGATTACAATCCATTGAGGTCTATGCCCTGCTGAGTACTCCGCTCTGCCCAAGCAGAATGTATAATTACTTAGACAAAGTAAGCTGAAGTGCCACTAGACAGAGCAAATGCGAGGAATCGAGACAAATTCGATTTTGGCTCTAAATTTTCTATTTGATTTGAGTTGCTATAAATTACTTTGCTTTCATCTTTTTGTGTAATTGTAGTAATACATGGGAAATGGGTTCGGATCCGGTTGCTAAGCGCTTTAGGCTTCATAGCACATTGCCCATTTCGCAATCTTTGTTGAATCTTGGAGAGGTTTCGCCTTAATTGTTTGCCTTAAATTGTCTACTAAAGGTAAAAGTTGTAAACATAAAATAGCAGCTACGCTACCTTCTCTAAGTATCTTGTAAATAATTATATTAACTGGACCGAAAAGGATACACACAGCGTTTGACTCGAAAGGAAACCGCACAAAAATCCAGGAGTACTTTATTGAAATTTTACAGCTAATAGCATCACAAAGGACGCCCACTTGTGTTGTATCCATTAGGTGTCACAAATTGCGTTCTTATATTTAGAGAGCGTATTTAAGAGTTCCTAACACTTTATATGGTTTGGGTATAGGATTTCTTGGTACTTTAATTCATTCATGTTCAAGCCGCTGCCCACATAGTGATTGGACAAGCAAGCGTTGCCATACGCAATTTACCTATAAAAATTGTAGGTTAAAGTCAAGCGCGGTTGACTTTGTGATACCCTGTACCACCATATCGCAATCAATTTCGGTCCTGAACTCTAAAACATATTTATTTCCCAAATTTGGTTATGATATCTTCATAAACACTCGTTCCTCTTGGGGCTATCTAATAAAGTCAACCGATTTTAAAATTTGGTCAGTCTTGGAGATCTCTCAAAAGCTTGCGAATGTCCAATTTGGATATAAACAACAAACGAATAATTCTTCCAAAATGTAATGTAAATAATGTAACTCTGATATCAAAAAAATAAAATAAAATTACCTCTATGAAATAATAACGGCTCAAACTAAAAAGGTTGGTTGCTCTAACTCTTACCATCTCTGAAATCTATGGGTTAAAATATTGACTTCTTTAGTCACCATGATCATTTTTTATGCAGCTTTAGGGGGTTTCCGAGTCTTCTTCTGTATGTTGCAAAAATTTTCGGCTTGCACAAACTTAATATAGTCTTTGTACCATACGTTATAGGGTATACAAATTACAGAGCCATGGCAAGAAATTAAACCGAAATCACGGTCTCATTGTTATGTGGCGCCACAGGAGGGGCACGTGTGTGGGAGTCGTTTAAATTTTCCTCGTAATTACTTTATTTTCAGTTTTGATTCATAATGAAAAACAAGCTTTACATTGCACAATGGTTCCAAACGCAACTTTTTGATGTAAAAATATTTTTTGTACTACTTTTCAGGAAAATACTTTATAATGAAAAAGTACAAAAAATTCAACGATGCGTCGATTTCAAATATAAACTTTCAGGTTTAAAAAGAGTTTTAGTCGGGACTATAAAAGAAAACGACTCATCAAATTGTTCACTTTTGTAAAAGGGATTTAAGTAGTTAGTTTTAAAATATTGTTTGTATCTTTTGGGCAGTTGACTTCATAGCACGCCAAAAAAATGTTATCCATAATTCACAGTTAATATTTGTATTTATTTTTTTTTATGATACTTATTTTCTTAAACTAAGAACAAATGTGGGTTTGCGTCGCTTGATATTCGACTCATAATCCAACAAGTAGAAGGTAAATCAATGTACAGGTCCATTATAGATGTCTCTATACTAAAGGGAGCACAGGTTCTAGGTTATACCTTGTGTGAAGTTTGGTCAAAATTAGCACACTATTTTATATAGATACCATACAAGAAATTTGCCAGTTTTATGCATAGACAAAGTCGCATACTTTTTTTAGTTTCTTATTAAATTTATTGCATTGATTTGGTAATCTATATATATAAAAGAAACTTATGTTTTACGTGTTACGGGTGTTCTCAAGAACGCATCGATGAATTTCCAATCTGATTTTTGCGTGTATTAGAGATTATCAATACTGAGGTTTTAAGCCTATTGCGATATGTTTGTATGTATTGGTTCATGATATACGTCACAAGAGGTTTCTCTTAGAGGAAGGTTTGATTTTTTCTTTTTTTAATTAAAGCTTCGATATTTTCAGCTAGTTTTAAATAAAAGCAAAAAATAGATCTTTTGGCTTTTTACTAAATATTTAATATAAAAGAGCTTTGATCGTTTATATGAATCATAAGTTAAAAGGCCTTAAATACATTACGACATTTAAATAGTAAACATGTGGGATATTATTCATGGAACGGTGTAAATTAAATAAAAGTACTCAAATTATTCCATTATTTTAGCAAAATTATAATATTTTCTAATAAAGCACATTTTCATTCTAGCGTTGGTTGAAAATTGTATCTATATATTCAGTTTATTTAGTAAATTAGCCAATTCCGACCACTGTGCATTGGTAGCCATGAAATTTGCATATTTACTGTACACAACAGCAAAAAAAATAACAACAACAACAAAGCATTATTTAAAATGCTGCGCCCAAAACAACACCAACGTTAATTCATTAATAAAAATATATTAAGTTGGAGGGGTCAGGTACAGTTGAGTCGGCAATTAGGCCACATCTAACGAAATGTCAAAGTGCTTAAAATTATCGTAGCATAAATAAAGGTGTTACAAACAGCTATAGAAAATTCCGATTTTATTTTTGCCCTAATCCTGTAGCTTTCAATTAGTCATTTGGATGGAAATTTCGAAATGTTTGTAAGTCAAATAGAAATTATTTACAGATGGTGGAATAACTTAAAATCGAAAAAAAAAATTAATGTTTATATTGGTTGATAACAATTAACTATAGTACAATATACACTTTCATGAGCAGTTTGAATTATAATAAACCATGACCATTCTTACCGAAGAATTTCGTGAAGGTCGTTCAAAATCGACAATAAAACACAGAAAGCTTCAATGTGGTGAACGAAATTATAAACCAAGGCCGTCATAATACATATTTAAAACAAATTCCACGAAAAAGTAAAAGAAAATTTGTTTGTGTTGGAAAATGCGGAAGAAGACTTGTTTCGTTAAAGGCAAAGAAAATGTAATAAAATACAGCAGCAGTGCTATAAAATGGTTAGGTTAGCTTAGGTTGAACTAAGATCACCCATAGACCATGTGGTCCATCCTCTTTAAAATTAAAGGATTTATAGAAGGTAAAATGGGTAGAGAAGGATCGAAATCTATTAGCATTTCTAGTCACCTAATTCTCTTCTATTGCAAAGCCATTTTAAAGATTCGACAAAAGCAGACAGATCCGCTATAGGCAAAGGTGTTCAAAGAATCATTTATCTAGAAACGGGGGTTCGTCTTCTTAGAAGCGCCGGGCAGTCCCATTGCAGGTGTTGGATGGTTTCAGTGTCCTCCTCGTCTCCGCAGTTGCGGCAGAAGTCGTGATGGAGAGCATGCAGCCTCTCAGCCATTAGGCCTATAGTGGAGCGCCCCGTAACTAGTTCTACCAACATCCTTGTCTTTTTTTTTGAGAACGCAGCAGTTTAGATGTTCGCTTTGGATTATACCATGGCCAGAGTACTCAGGAGATGCGACAACCGGACACTGAGTCTCATTCTCTTTCCATCTAAGCTCTTATCGTCAACGTAATATGCAAGACGACCTACAGTCTGTAATCATCAGTATGGGTCGGTCTTCAAACACGAGCCTAATCCATCACAAGTTGTTCACGAAGCAAATGATCGCTTGCCTCATGTCGCTACTGTACTGTTCTGAATGGTATACAACCATTTGCTTGCCAGAAGTGTGCAGGGGATAAGGAAAACTAAACGCCAAAAAAGTTATTCTTCATCACAATTATACAATCTCTAACACATCGACTCATAGCATGAAAAAAGTGTTAAACTAAAAAAATAAATTTATTTTTATGGAGAATACTCTCAGTTAGTATCAGCTCTACTTCGGTTTTAATAGCTTGCCTAGTAGGCCATTTCCGGCTATCCACAACCGGCTAGGAGACCTTATGAGAGATAGACAAAGAGACAGAAAATTATAAAAAAATAGGCTTACAGCAGGTTAAGTTTCATTTCAAACTTTTAACAATATCTTTCCCTAAACTACGATCTGAAAATACCTTAAAAGATATACAAAACAAATTTTTTACAATCTCTGTTGAAAGATTTTTAAAAAGTAAGTTTAACTATACCACTGTCTAACATATCTGACAGATTTGCATTTTTATACCCTGTACCGCATAATATAAAGGGTATCGTTTTTAATAAAAAAGTCATTTAAGATATATTGGAACCTTTTTATACCCTGTACCGTATGGTACGAAGGGTATATAAAGTTTCAGCAAGCCGAAAATGTATGTAACATATAGAAAGAGTCGTCGGAGATACCGCAAAGTTACCTAAAATATGATCAGGGGGATTAGAGAAGTCGATAAGCCCATGACCGTCTATCCGTCGGTCTGTCCGTTTGAATGACTAGATCTCAGAGAGATGGTAAGATATAGCGTTTCAGACGACATCGAAAAAAATAAAAGTTTTAGATGAATAATTCGTTTATTTATGAAGATATCGTAACCAGATTTGGCATTCGAAAGTTTTTTAGAGTACCCAAGCATTGTACCAAATTTGAACAAAATCGGTTGACTATATCAAATTGGTCCCATATGGCCGAACTTCCAAAAAATCGATTTTTGAAGAAAATTTGTTGTATTTCCTTTTTTTGTAAAGATATTTGAACTTAATTGGGCATTCAGATATTTTTTAAGGTATTAAAGTACTGTGTCAAATTTGATCGAAATCGGTTAACTATATCATATAGGTCCCATAGGAACGATCGGTAAAAAAAATCCTTGCTTGAAAATTCTTCTCTTTTTGGTTTTTTATGAAGGAACCAGATTTTATTAAAAGCTAGTGGTACAGGGTATCCCAAAGTCGTCTGCGCCCGACTTTACGTAAGCCATTTTTTAGTTTAAGATTAACGACAAAAGTCTATTATTCTTCGCTCCAAACAGTATTTTGATTTTCAGCACAAATATATTTTTTTTTAATTTGGATTGAGTATATCTGCATAGCGGTCCTAAGGATCCAATAACCAATTAATACATTTTCTGAATATTCCATGGAGCACAGCTACCTACTGTTCTTGACGAAAACCATCTTATTCAGTAAAAGCCTGAAGCACTGCAAACCGCTGAATGCAACTAATGTTTCCCTTAATTGCATTTTTTAATTCTTTTTTTTTTTACCTTTAAAACTATACAACAAACAATTGTGCTACTGTGCCGCTTTCAATTAATTCTCGATTTACACAGGAACCTGCGATTGAATAACATTACTCAGTCTGCACATCAATGGCTATCAATAACTATGCAATTCTTCTCAATATTGCAAAACGTTAATTGAAATCGTTTCCTTTTGTTTTCCATCACTTTGAGTGGCAGTGAATTGCATTTTCCATTTCCGCCAAGTAAGGCATTCCCATTCAATTGCTTACAAAATTGTATTCGAACTGAACTCGGATGATTTATTACGTCAAAGTAGTAAAATGGGGCAACATTAGCACTTACTTCGTGTGCTTCATATCTTTCGTACTCGTGTTCGCATTCGTTTTATCAATTCAATACCAAAGGGAATAACAATGTAAGCTATACCTTCTTATATAAACAATATTAGTTGGTGATTGTGCCCTGGGGCCACAAAGCGCACAAAAATAAGCATCGTGCAAACACTCTAATACAAATATAGGGTGGGCCATCTGTTGGTTTTTTTATTTTGATTGCATTTTATGCGTATATTTTCTAGCGATATATACCAAATGCAAGTTGAAAACTATTGATTTAATTTCGACAAAAACTCATCTGCTATTTGTCTACCATTGAATGAATAAGCGATGCTGATAAAGGTCCGTGGGCTTCAATTGTTTGCGACATTCGAAATTGTGAATGTTTAACAACCAAACCAACAGATGGCCCACCCTATACAATTACAGACTAAGTAAGCACACAATTATATCATGAGCGGATCCAGAGGACATCCTAGACACCTGAACTACTAAATTTAAAACATGCTCTATAAAGCACTGCATTATTTATACTGCAAATGACAATTGGAACCCCACGCCCTGCGTTCTTTCCGCCTCCATCCCTGACTATATAGAAACTACCAAATGCGCAAAGCTTTTGTTCGGCACATGAAATAAGTGTGAATGTGTATTTGTATATAACACAAAGGAAATTAATTACATACATTCATTTACAAGTATTTGTTATACGGTAGAAATATGTATGGTATATTTATTTACTACATCGTACAACAGCTACAACCAATAAATTTGTTATATAAATACGCTTGGAAATCGTTTAAGCTAACCAAACAATCATAATACAATTATGCTATGTCCTTCCTTCCTTCCCATTGTACATAAATCAATTAATGGTGAAACAATTTTTTCTCGAGCACTAGGGAATATTTATAGGCAATCGTTTAATAATAATAAATAAATCGATTATTCTGACAGACGTATTGGTCAATAGCATAGCATTTTCATTAATAATAAATCTGACTAAAGTGAGTAGAATTTTTGGCCAACTTTCCAGGAAAGTCTTATTGACCTTTTTGTACAGCAATAAAATTCAATGGCACAAAATTAAAAATTTATGCTGCGCTTTTCTTTGTGGGATAATGAAGAATTAATTAACTTTGATCTAAGTTCTTCTGTACTATTCAATGAAAAATAATGTGAGCAAACTTATTTTTTTGTGTTTTTTAAGATAAAGTTTTATAT
>JBAMAX010000990.1:0-251018 GCA_037043745.1 Chymomyza amoena
AATTTCTTGAACATGACTATCAACAAAAACCAACCAATAAAGGCAATAAAACTTAAGCCTAAAGTGGCGTCGAATCAAACTTATGCAGCAGCAGCTCATGAGCTAATAGCTAATGAGCCACCTTATGCTAAAGCATACCATTTAAAAGAAAAGGCAAGGAAGCCGCCAAAACGGCGTAAGAGTGTCTCCTTGGCCATAAATTTTTTAAATTCTCAAGCAAAGCAAAAGAGTATCCTCATGACGAATGGGCAGCTTCAACAGCAAGATGGAGCTCCAATGATGACCAACGACGTCTTGCATGCTCTCCCCTTGAAGGAACTAGAAGAAGCTGCAACTGATCAAACGTATGCAGCAGCAGCTCAATCAGAGCTAAGAGGCGCAGGCGTTGTGCGCTTGCCAAAGGCTTCAAAGAAAAAACGGCGCAATGCACAGCTCATGGATGATGGCACCATTTCGCATATCCGAACAGCTGAAAAATCAAAGCAACTACAGCCAGGAGGGGCAGCACCTTTGACTACCAATCTCTTGAATACTGCTGCCAATATGAAATACAAAAAGGCAGCAAATCGTAAGAGTAAGATGTCCCAGGATCAGCCTAAAGTAGAGCACCAAAAATCTAAGGCTAACAGTTTCTCCATGGCGATTGCGCAGCTGCTAGGGCAAGGAACTACAGTTACTTAAAATATGCGCTAAATTTACTGTTAGGAACAACGGTGTGCACACAAACACATAAATAGACGCTAGCATACGCAGATACATACACACAAATATGTATATACATATATATGTATAAACATGCATACGAAAATTATTTTTTTTTATTCCTACTACATATGCATACATATAAATATGTACATATACATATGTACATAAATAAACTGAAATTAAAGACTTTATATACATATGTATAGTATATAATAGTTCTTAATTCTTTGCTAAAATATAAAGCATACATTCAAACACATGTAAAGTAAATATGTAACAATAACAAACAGTAAGAGTAAAGTTCCTGAATTGTAACCACAAAATAAATTTTAAACTAGAAGAGCTAGTACTCATAAATTTGTACATTAACAATTTATTTTTGAAACTTATTATAAATAAATAAAAAATGATTATTAATTAATTTAGTTGATTTAAAGTTGTGAAATTAAAGCTGGATCTAATAAGATGCATACAAACAAACGTTGCTTTGGCTAAGTAAGCAGCGCAGTAAACAAGAGAGCAAAAACCGCAATCCAACAAAAACGAGATAGAGATTACACACACTTGGACCGTGCATGTGACGACTGCGCTGCGGCAGATTTTAGTGGCCTATGATCGCGAGTTATGTAAATTGAGAGATTGCTTCTCCCATACATAAACATTTATGTGTGTGTGGACTTATCGCTTTAGCTTTTGTTTTAACTGCTTCGTTCTACTTGTTTTGTTTCCTCGCTTACAACACTGAAGACAACCAATGTTCAGCGTTGTACAGCACTGTGCGGTTATTCGTTTCGTTTTGTGCGTAGTTTCCTTGTGGCCTGCTGAAAAATGTTGTCTTTTATAATGAAGAAAAATCAACATGGTGGAAATTTCAAAATATTCGCAGTAAAAGCTGCATTGAAGCGTCATCAATACGTCGCCGCCATAAAATAAATAGTGCCTTACTATTAAGGTAGCAAAGTTGATAATAAAAAATGTATAAAAGAAAAAAAGGTATTCAATACAGCTGACTGGTAGGTGCAAACGGTATATAAAAATGTATAATATAAATATTGTGTACATATATGGCTGTTTATGCATATATGTATGTACATGAAATATTTTGCTTAGATGCAATTTTCTCTAGTGTGATATAGAGCCGCAATACATTAAACATAATATAATACACATATAATAATGTGCATAATCAGAACTTTTGCAAAAATGTATTTGGTGCTTTTTCAAGAACGTCTGCGTGTGACGTCAGAATGCACACAATATGAAAATGTTGAGTGTTGTCTTTATAATCGACGCGCGTGTGCAAAGACAAAAGATTTTGTGAGCTAAAAACTTCAGTAGTATTAACTTGGACGTTGTAAATAAATGTAAAATAAAATTTCTTATGATAATTTAAATATATGTATACATACATACGAGGGGTATTCAAAAAGGAAGTTTCCCTAATTTTAAAATGAAGTACAAAACAATTTTTAGATTACAAAATGAATATTTATTAATTATTTGACTCACTAACTATTTTTCCACATACTCACCTTCGACTTGAATACATTTTTCGTATCTGTTATAGAGTTTATGCAAACCTTCTTTAAAAAAAGACGTGTCCTGTTTTTGGAGCCATAATTTGACAGATGTTTGGACTTCTTCGTTTGAAACAAAATGCTGCCCACAATAAAGTTCTCGTTTTTTGAGCAGAATGAGGCCGTGCATTATCATGAAAGAGTAAGATTTTTTTGGATAATTTTCCTGGACGTTTTCGTCTGATGGCATTTTTAAGCTTATTTAAAACTTCGCAGTAACGATCCGCATTGATTGTTGTACCAGGTTCCAAAAAATCAACCAACAAAACACCTAACGGAATTCACAATTGGACACGTTTTGCAATGGTAGCTCCATGGTTGTTGTGTTTATACTGCTGAAAAAACTATTTTCGGTCACCAATACCAGTGCCGCTCTTATCGATAGACTCAACACTGATGTTGTGTTCAGTGCGAGGCCGCTAGATGGTGCACAAGAGAAACGCCAGACCAGGGAAACTTCCTTTTTGAATACCCCTCGTATATAGGAATTTGTAAAGCCTATGCTCATAGAAACTCGGAAAAATAACCGCGATATTTGTTTATGACATTTATACATATCTGCATACGCTATGTACATATATATATATATTGTATGTATATGTACATACATATGTATAGTACGTAATGATCCAACAAAACGCTGGACATTGGGAGGAACGGCAATTTAGCGTAACGAAATTAATTCCGTCAAAAATAATAAAAACATATTCAAAAGAATATTTTTCCTTAAATAGTGTAGGTAAAAGAAACAAAATAGAGGAGTCAGTTATTCAAGGTCATATTGTTGCTTTCTTTCTATTTTTCGGCCTCGTTACGCAAAACTCTCCAAATATTGTTAATTTCCTTTAGTTCGCCTTTAAAGCATTTATTTTTTTCAGCAACTGTTGGAAAAGCAAAACGACTGAGTCACATCTAACCGAATATCATGAAAAATTATCAGGGCTATTATTGATCACCTCAGTCAGCTTTTCTTAATTGGCGAGAAATAAAAAATTTAACAATTTGAGTTAAAATTTTCTATTTCGTGCGGCCATATTGGCCAGTTAGCTTAGTTTTAGTTTTTGTGTCTCTCTGATAAAGAGAGCTCAGATTCAATTTTTGTATGGTATTTATATGAAATATACCTTTCCACAGTTATGTTGTACTAATGTAAAACACTTACATAACGTTAGTTGAAACCAATACTTAAACTTCGTGAAAAAGTATTCTTTAGGGTAATTAGGGGTCGAAAAACACGAAAATGCCAACCTTATTTTTTAAGAACCGTTTTCGAGATATTTTCGAAAAACGTGATTTTGGACAGTTGATTCAGTTTTGCGTAAAAAAAAGTGTTAACATTTTTTATCGACATGAAAGAGGATTCTATCGAAAGGCATTGATGTGCTCTTTTCAGTGATATACAAATTATAAAATCACTTTTTGATTTTATTTTTGAAAAATTATTTTATTAACGAAAACTAAACTAGATCTAAATGTACTGGAACAAAGGAAGACACGAACTGGAATGTCACAAAACCGCCTACAGCAGGACTGCCTTGGCAGACCTGACTGCAACGAAACTGCCTCGACAGACCTTAGTAAATACGGACGCCAACAATAACTGGCGTCCAGTGTCGCCTTCGATGGAGTGGTCGATGACAGACGTGCAGGAATATTTGTAATAGCGTGGGAGTTGGGGGAAAGGGAAGTGTCGCGTTAACTTACATATATGTACAGATTAAGTAAAAATCGGAATTAAAGGCAACCAGATTCGAATGAAAAGTGTAATTTTTTACCATTTTTCAAAGTTACACATTTTTGGTACACTTTTTAATAACGAAAAAATATTTTAAAAATTATGTTAAGCTTTAAGCCGAAAGCGACTTCTTTTATATCGGAACGGAACTGTAGATGTTATGGAACCATTAACGAAAAACTGCCACAGTTCCAATTTTCACTAAGTTCAGCTTTCAGATCTTAAATGCGACAGGATTACTGCGGTATAAGTACGCAGGAAATTTTCTTGTAACAAAAAAAATAAGTCGTATTTTAATCGTATACCAATAAATAAATTATTGTTAAAGAAAAATTTTTAAGCCCTGTACCGTAGGTACAATGGGATAATTAAGTTTGTGCAAGCCGAAAATGTATGTAACATATAGAAGGAGTCGTCGGAGACAACCCAAAGTTACCTAAAATATGATCAGGGAGACTAGAGAAGTCGATATGCCCATGTCCGTCCGTCTGGCAGTCCATTTGAACGCCTAGATCTCAGAAAGAGTAACCAGACTATCACACTAAATGACACATTATTTCATATGAGACAAGTTTATTTTATTTTTTTGATATCGGGGCTAATTTATATAGCTCCCATAAAGGTGTTTCAGACGACCTCGAAAAAAAAAATAAAGTTTTAGATGAATAATTCCTTTGTTTATAAAGATATAATAACCAAATTTGGCATTCGAAAGTTTTTTATATTTTGATCAAAATCGGTTGACTATATCATATAGCTCCCATAGGACGAATCAGTCCAGAAAAAACGTTTTTTCTACAAAATTTGTTGTGTTTCGTTTGTTTGTATAGATATTTGATCTAAATTCGGCATTCAGATCTTTTTTAAGGTATTAAAGCATGTATCAAATTTGATCGAAATCGGTTGACTATATCATATAGCTCCCATAGCAACGATCGGTTGCCAATAAAAAATTGTTGCTCAAAAATTCGTTAATTTAATTTTATTCATAAATTTTTCATGAAAGAACCTAATTTGGCAATCAAATGTCTTTGATATTTTTAAGCAATATACCGCATTTTATTGCAAGCTAGTGGTACAGGGTATCCCAAAGTCGTCCGCATCCAACTTTACATACGCCACTTTTTTTCATTCCAAACTAATAAATATTGAATTTAGTGGGGTGAATAGGGAAAGTAGGCACGAATGAGATCAATTCATCATGGTTTTTGATTACATACGTAAAACCCTTTCTGTTCATTAATATAAATATAGATTAAGGATTATAGTCTAATTGAATTTTTCCACCTAGACAAGCGGATGAGGTATCTTATCTCTTTAAAAATTTTACACCAATGAGAACGGCGAGAAAAATATGCGAAAAATAATTATCATTCAATGTAAAAGAAAATTTAAAACATATTTTATATCTTGTAGAACTGTTGAAATGGAAAAGAATTAGACTTACTTCTCTGCAGCACCCTTAACTAAATATGTATCCAGATTCCATTCCATAAGCCTATTTTCTTCTATCGCTTGCTTAAATTGTTAATAGATTTAATTGTTAGTTCGACAACAGTTTGTTTTCAACTTAACTTTAATGGGAAAGTTTTAAAACCCACTAACGTGGCTTGCGTGTGAATTTAATGTTGGAATTGCTCTCATGTTGTAATTAAAGTGCTCAAAATAAAAACCAACGGCAAGGCTAAATATAAAACTCCATTTTTTTTTTGTTTTTGCAAGCAACTAATCTGCCATTTGCATAAATTAATTGAGAACATTTGTTGCAACACGCACTATGACAAAAAAAAAACAACACCATTTTTCCAAAAACAACAATGTATGTGGCAATGTTTTTCAAACTCGCCTCTAAATGCATCGAAATGTTTATTTCGGAATTTGTTTTTGCAATTATTTTTGTTGCAGAATGTGCGTGCTACTGCGGCATTTATTTTCGTCCCCATTTCCGCATCCGCTGCAACTGCAAAACTGCAGTTTATGCAATTGTATAGCACATACAAACCATATAGTATATAAATATATGTACACATAGTAAATACATAGCCCAAAATGCATGAATGGTACGACATGTGCGTGATTTTCTAACATTTTCAAGCCCATAAAACTTTTAATGAAATTTCCATAATCAAGTTTTAAACTTTCGATGCCATCATCATCATCATAGCAAACCGGGTACAAAACCGCAAGTGAACCAAACGCGTCTATTGATTTTGATGCCATAATAATATCCGTGCTTCAACAAATACTTGCATATATAGTTAACATTGTTTATATTTTGAAACTACTTATATAGTTAAACTGATAAGGGTTTAATGCTTGTTAAGTACATAGTTGGTTTGTCAGTGTAGTGATCGACAGTTTGGTTTAGAGTATAGAAAGGCTGGTATTTACTTATGGGAGTTTTTAGTTGTTGGTTGAGGAGTAGCACTAATTACTTACTTGAGTGGTAGTCGAAGTATCGTTTTAATTTTACACTATTCTTCAGGACAGTATCGAAAAGTAGTACATTGAATTGTCGATACAAATTTTAAGTAGCCTTGGAAAAAGCACCCGAATAACATAATCCCATTCCAAAACTTTATTTTCAGGATGCACTTTCGAGATGCCGTCATAGTCCCCTGAATGTCATCTATGAAGCTGTATATATTTCGGTCGAGGTCCTGAGGTAGTAAATTTTCTAATTGAACTTGTCGATACAAATTTTTAGTAGCCATGGAAAAAGCACCCGAATAACATAATCCCATTCCAAAACTTTATTTCCAGGATGTCCTTCCGAGATGCCGCCATAGTTCCCTGAATGTCATCTATGAAGCTGTATAGATTTCGCTTGAGGTCCTGCTTGAGGCGAGTAGGAACGTGCCACAACAACGTCCAACAGCACATAAACTTGTCGCACACCTTTCTCATGACCAAATCATCTAAAATTACTTCTTGGACACTAGCGTATAAAATCCCTAACTCAGTGGCGAATCCACGGGGGTTTAGGGCTCAGTCCCCCCGAAAAGATGGAAAAATTGGTTGACAACTTATTTGCAAGTTCTGATATCTATTGTGATCAAATTGAAAGTTGAATTTTCTTATATTTACAAATCTTTAATTATTTATCTAAATCTATTTCATACCCTTTAAGGAAACCCCCTTCCGCTGTAATAAACTTATGCCAAAGAATTTTCCAGTTTTCATAGCACTTGACAATGTGCCCATGTTTGGAATAGCACTCAGATCCTTCTGCTATTTACCAATTTTATCTCAATCAAGTCAAAACAGGGTGCCCGGAGCGCTCTCTTGAGGTTGAATAGCCAGAAGGCACACGGAGCCAACTTATATGAATAAGCAGGTTGTGGAACGATATGTCGTGAGTTTTTGTCGAAATGGTTACGAAGAACCAGTGGCGTGAGAATTGAGTATTTTTGGAACCATTCCATGTTAGAGTCCGCTCAAGCACAAATCGTACCTAAAAAACGCCTGCACCAATTCAAATGATATGCCCAAGCCATCACCGATGTTTCTAATAGTAAGTCAACGATTTCTAAGCACAATTTCTATGACTTGCCTGACGTGATCAGTCGATGATTTTGGTCGATTAGACGGTTTCGCAGCCTAAATGCTATTCCAATAATAATAATGACATGTTCTAAAAAAATATAACAATTTAAGAACTTAGTCTACAAAAATTTTCCAATTATTGGTATTTCGCGCTATTGCTCGAAGTTCGCTGACAGATTTGTGCGTCTCTCTCCTTATTGATCTCCGCCATATACTTTTTGGACGTCCGCGGTTCCTTCTGCCCTGGGGGTTCCATTCCAATGCTCTATGTGACATTTCGTCGATAGGCTTACGTAGGGTATGTCCCAGCCAACCATACTTCCGCCTCAATATTTGTTTGTCGATCGGGTGTAGCTTAGTGATTTCGACTCGTTACGAATCGTTCCAAAGCAAACAGAATTTACTTATTAAACATCTTTATTCTATAAATTTAGATATAGTATTATAAAAATCGCAGAATTTTCTTTATGCTTTTCACAAAACGAAGATCATCTCAAAAACATCTGTCACAAACCTGCACAAAACTGCTACCAAGTTACAGAAACAAAAAAGTTATCGATTGGAAAAACCCTGCAAGTTTAAATTAAAAATTCACCTTTCAATTTGATTTCAATGAATACCAATACAAGACCAAATTCTGGTTTCCTTAGACGAGCTCCTGTCTTTTCCTGAACAGCCAACGCATTTCGATTTGTTTTCCCGAATTTGATCGCCGTGATCCAACCATGATCCTTCCTAACAAAGATTCACAAAAAGCGATAAATAAAAGAGAAGAAATGGTCAAGACCAATTCAGATTTGAATTGACAGGCATGTCCTAATATGTAAGATGTAAGATTTCGGAACTAAGTATATGAAGTTGGTAGGCTTGAAGGGTAACCTAAATTGCCAGATTCAGCTATACAGCCATGGTCTGGGTGCTATTTCTACTCTCTTTCCGAGTTAGAATTGAACAAAAGTCCTGAATGTTGGCAAAAAACACTGTTGGAATTGTAGGAGGAAAGTCTAAAGTGAAAGTAACTTTCATTACACCCAGGCATGGGCAACAGTATTATATGTTTCTATTGGAAGCTAAAATATCCAAGACAAAGGTCGCAATAGCATATTTTAGCCAAAAACGTAGCACTCCTCCGTAGCACTGTTAGATGATTTTTTTTAAGCAGCCGTTCCTCTGCAATAAACTGCATGCGAAGTAAACATAAATGACCTTTTGCCTATGATTGAATGTCAGGGCTAACTCTAGGTAGTAACTAGGCATACCAAGTGCTCTACCTTTCACTCTCGATAAACATTTCACGCTGAAAAAAACGCCAAAAAATGCAAAAATCAAAATCAATGCTAAGACCTTGTCGACCTTCAGTCAGTTAGTCATTTTTTTATACCCTGTATCCATTGGGTCAAGGGTATACTAGAATTGTGCAGTGTACCTATGTAACAGGTATTAACATAGATTGCGTTATAAAAATGTTTATTATAATCTGCGTTGCCAATTGGGATATGTTCGTCCCACATTCAAAATTAATTCATAATTCATGTCGATAATTTACGCCATACTCTCTTGGGAGATTTCGCGGTTTGGTCGAAGCTGTAAAGATTGTTCCTTTAATTGGTATAAATATCATAAAAACTATTGAAAATTTAAGTCATAAAGTCATAAATCCACGTCTCCAGATCATCAGAATAGTTTGACGAGTGAACACGCCAAAGGCTAGTCCCGAGGAAACTTAAAACTTTTGTGTATTCAGCGAACTATCGCTGCTCCTCAGAGACGAGATAACTGATACTGAGATAAGGGATTCCATTATGCGGACCCTTGATTTCCATTATGTGCACCCTTGATTCCAGGATAGTCTGTCTCTTTTGGGTAGGAATTAAAAATGTAAACCAGTTTCTTCTTGTTTTGAAGCTTATTTTCAGACGAAGTTTCCTTATTTGTCATTTAAAATATTTTTCAATAAAATAAGGGCCACGAGATCCTATTAAAAAAAGTACCATTGACATTTTCCCAAAACATTCCCTGATTACCCATTCCATGGAATGCGCTTACGATCCATAATGTATCAAGGCAAATATTTTTCCTTTTTTGGCATAAGTGGGTACAGTGTATCCCTTATTCGGTAGCCGACCCAACTGATTCACTTTTTTGTTTCTGTTGCATTGGAGCTTTTGGCATTCGATGCTTCAGCTGCCCGAATCATGCGACGACTTTCAATGGTGACCTACAAAAGTTGCAACGCCTGAATATAAATATGTGTGTTTGTGTCTCCGTGTGTGTGTGTGTGTATGCAACCAACTGTTAAAGCATGCCACCCAAGCTTAACGTGTGGCAACATGCAAGCCGAGGTCTCTTTACGACAATTAAGGTCGAGCCAGCTGGCGGGGGTGCCAAATCGACCCCACTGTCCCATTTATAGGTTATTACTGGGGCACCCCGTATTTGTCTTTGTCATTGTTTTTCCATGTTTTGACTGCTTTATTAAATTTTAGCATTGAACTTTGGGGCGACAGTTTCGTAGTGCGCGATATTTCAATTGTAATGCACGCGATGTAAATTTGTTGATGGAACTATAAGTTCCATGAACTCCAACTGACCAGCCCAGGTCCGGGTCTTGGAACCGGTTCTTTAATGCAGCAATTTCCGTTTTGTTTTTCTAGTTTTTTTTTCACTTAAATGCACAACTCATGTGTCAATGTAGGCTAAATATTTACATTAATTGAATTGTTTCACGCGATTTGGCAGCACATCAATTCCATGTTGCCAGCTCCAACCAGCAGTTTGTAATTAGCCGCTGATTCACACTCCAGGAATGCTCACAAAGAATCAGTATGCGCTACACCCAGAGGGTCAAGGGTATTATAGATTTACTCATATGCTCAAGAACAGACAAGTTGAAGCAAATCTTAGGCTTTGAAGTTTGTCGACTCTTATACTATGTGTGCACCCCCAATTGTCCGCATTTCCTTATTGTCGAAGATTAAAAGAGCTAGGAAGATGAAATTTTGACAAAATTGTCTCTCAAGTTCTTCAACTGCATTAATTGATTTGGTTTCGTCGCTCCTTTAACCACAAGAGAATTTGAAATTAAATCCCACAAGGGAATGTAATAAAACTGAGTACATTCATCTTTTCCCATTTGTGAGCGCATTTAAAATTATTTTTTCTTTAATTAACATCGTTCTGGAGCTTCAAGGATATAATCCTAATCAAGCCAATAAAATTTCACAATTAAAAAATGTTACAGTCTGTTAAGTAAGAGCGTGTACAGCATAACTTATTAAAAAATTTATTTAAACAAAAGTTCATTTACATGACGCAATTATATCAATATCATGTCCAGTTACCACCAGCATCAATAATCGCCTGGCATCTCCGGGGCATACTTTCCACCAAATTTTCAGCATATTCGACGGGAAGCGCTCTCCAACTGCGTCGAATTTCTCGGAAAAGCTTTTTCAAAGTAAATGTGGGTCCTCGAAGCTTTTGCTTGATGGCGGCCCAGACATTTTCGATGGGATTTGCATCAGGGGACTGTGCAGGCCAATCCAAGGTGAGGATGCCTTTTTCGCACTTCCAGTCGGTACAGAGACGACTTCGGTGTTTGGGGTCATTATCTTCCTGCAGAATCCAATCTTCTTTTTTGTTGATAAATTGACTTTTGGCAGCCGGTAATAAAGCTTTTCGATAAATTTCGACTATCCTGGGATCACTCAGGTTCTCTGTGAAGAGATGCAAAGTGCCGAAACCCTTTTTTGAGAAGCATCCCCAAAGATGAATTTTTATAGAGTTTCTTACGGTGCGCTGGACAAAATTATTTGAAGACAAAGACCATGATAGAATAACCCCAAACAGAAGATTCGGCGGAGAAAAGTACGTTACTCCAATCGCGATCAATGTTTTCTGTTTTGCAACGTGTTTTTCGGCCAACAGCGGTTTCTTCAATGTGCTTCGCCATTTCAAATTATTTGCTTGCAAATAGTTTCGAATCGTTATGTGCAATATATCTATACCCTCTTTTTCAATTTTGCTTGCTCTACACGCGAACTTAAGCCAGGATTCCTCGAAAACAAGAACACGATTATTTTTTCATCCTTCTTGGTCACGCTTTCTGTTGAGCCACGATCGGGAAGGTCATCGACGTTTTTTGACTCTTTGTAGCGTTGCAACCACTTCTGAACAAAAGTCTCCAACTTTTTCAAATTTTTTGCCGCCGCTGCATAGGACATTTTGGGTCCTTTTGGATGGGTACGGAGAAAAACTGCCTTGAAGCGTTCTGCATATGCAGTACTCAATCGAACTTTTTTACTAATGCGTCAAAGACAAAGGTCGCAGTCGGTAAAGAAGCTACAGTCCTCTAAATCGACTCAATTTTTAAGTTCCATTTATATACACAGACTAAAATATGAATGAATAAACCCCTCAACTATTTTTCATAATTGAATTTTTTTTATGTAGCAAATAACCCTCAAGATATCGTCTAGGATGAACCAAACACTTGAGGGTTTTCATCGACTTACAGTATTTTTTCGGTTTTGAATTTTCTCGTGTAAAATTCTAGCATAAAGTGTTCAAAAGCCATTCCCGAAGAACCCGAACCCAATAATGAAAATAACGATTCGGAGGAGCTGCCAGAGGCAATCCGAACAGAGAATGCGAAGTCCGAGGCAGACCATGAGCCAGCTGCAGAAGAGAATATTAAATTAAATATTAAACCAGAGAATAACGACAATTCGGAGGAGCTGGCGGAGTCGAGTACTGCGCCAGAGCCAATGGAAACGGCGGATAGACCGGCTACTGTTCTAATAGAATTAGACACGGCAAATGATCAGACAAAACATTGCTCCCGAATTGGAGATGGAGCCACAAAGTGTGCAGATAGAGGGAAATGCCGAGGGCATATCCGTAGTATTCCTTACAAACAAAACAGGTATTCATAATTTTAAAATTTATTGTTTAATTTACTAACAATATTTTATTTTTCAGCCTATTATTAAGCAGGGAGCCAGATAGGACATGAGACGGACGACCTGTTCACTTTACTGAAAGATTCTAGATCGAAAATGGAATCAAAATGGGATGAATATTTATGTAAGTTGTCCAGAGTTGGCTTAAATTTATGAATCCTATAAGTCCCGCCTATTATACAAAAAGCATTCCTTACAAACAAAACCGGTGTTTTCTTATTAAACAGGAAGCAAGGATAAGACAGAAGACGATCTGTTCACTTTACTAAAAGATTCTAAATCGGAAAGTGGAAACAAAATGGGATGAATATTTTTGACGCTTGTCGAGAGTTGGCTCTAAATTATGGGCTTCGGCGATTTTGATAATGGTAAGTCGGGTTCTTAAGAGTTTTATTGGTTAGTTTGGCATAATGAATAGGGAGAGATATAGTAGAGTTATAGTTGACTTTACTCAGTTGATCTGCTGTCCCAAAGTATTGAGATGATCTTAGCATTGGTTTAACATGTTTAGGATGGCATCAGCGCCGGTCTGTTTGTGGGCATGGATAAACAAATGGTACCTGAATACTTACTGAGGTAAACCTACTGTAGATCGAAACGACTCTTTCAAAGCTCACCCCTTATCAATTAAAAATTGCTAATTTTTGGCGAAAAGCCTTTAGCAGGGTATTCCACAGTCCGTCAACGCCTTCACTTCTTCAGTGTTTTTTTTTTTGGACAGAGAGCTGTCATGTTGTTCATTAAAAGGCAGCCCCAACCATTTTACTTTGTAGCTTTCATTTAGTAGCCACTGTAGTGTCCTTCATGGTGACTGGCCCGTTGGCATTGTGGCGTGAATGATAATGGGCATACATATCCTTTTGAGACGATGCCACAAAGCTTTGCTGGCCATATGCTTCATATAGTTTGCCTCACAACAAGCACCACTAGCCCCTATCTTTTGGCCCGGATCCGTGTAGCTCCGACTGTCGGGGTGACCTCAGTAATAATTTCGTCTAATTGCTACGTAATTATGCCGCACATGCTCCTTGTTGCCATGTGTAGAACATAGTATATAATAAGTACATAGTTTACTTGCTATTTTTCTATTTTTCTTACTTTTTTTTTCTGTTTTGGTTTCGCTTTGGCTTATTATTTGTCTCTTTTGTTTTGTGCACTTTTTCGTCATTTTCGCTCATTTTGTGTCATTAGAAGTATTTAACTTTCTGCTGTTTGCCGATTTGCTTTCATTATTCATACGGGGCTCAATTAAAGCAACGAGCAAATGCCTCAAAATTGGCCATAATGGTGGTGGCTTTATGGATACGCAATGCGGCCCAATGCGTTTGTTCTATAAGGTTTCTAGGCTAATGTTATAGTAACGCTTAATCAAAAGAAATGTGAATTCAACAACAAAAAATTATGGGGTTTATATAAATGTTAGTGTAAGTATATAAATGTAAATGGCAATAATATGGATATAATTTGATTTCTCAGGTGTAGATAATTTACACAGTTCCGGACTTAGAAATCGGGTATTTGAGAATAAAGCTAAAAGCTTTTTAGTGCTAAAGTTGAAAAACCCCATCAAAGATTTCCTGTAAGACTTTAGTTAAGTATAAGTATTGTAGTTGTAATAATATGGATATAATTTGATTTTTCAAGTGTAGGTAATAGCCAGTTTCGGACTTATGAATCGGGTATTTGGGAATAACTTTCTAAAAGGTCTCTACTTACGCAGGTTGAAAAAACCCATTATAGATTTCTTATTAGACCTAAGTTATGGCTGTTAACCCAGAAATTAGTCAATATTATTAGTATGCACTATAAATCGAATTATGTTTAATAAAGTTCTGTTTTGAACTAGTTCTTCATCATAGGTCAATGATTTTTTGTATGGGAACTAATATTTGGTGTAGATTACTCTAGCTAACAAATTTAAGGGTTAAAAGTGAACTTTTTAAAAAAGTATTTTTTTCAGGCTATTTTGGTTCGAAAAACACGAAGATTACATTTATGTTTTTTCTAAAAAACCGTAGCAACACAGTTCTTATCCGATTTTAAAGCTCTTAGACTCGAAATGTTCGTAAAAGAAGTCTTTACACGCATAAAGATTAAATTATAAAACGAAGGTTCCTAGGAAGGTTAATGTTATTTATTTCACCGCTAAACAATCTCTTTCTTGAAAAGAAAATTCCAAAGGTTTGAAAGATTTGTACTTAATGAGAATGTAGAATTAGAATGTGATTCGTGGCATGTCGGATTCCTTACATGATATTTTAAATTACACACTAGAAATAGAACCCAGTAACTGGGAAGCCTTTTCAAAAATTTGTAGTTAAAGTGCGAAAGTGGATACAGCTTGGAAATACGTAACCCATATTGTTGAGCAAGCAACTTTCCATTTTTTCTGTCGACTTTTTGGACTCGTGAAATTATTTCTTGAAGAATATTTCATGATTTTGGCCAGCTAATCGTAGTTTCAATCTCTGCAGAAGCTGGTGTACAAATTTGCATAAATGGGAAGAGGGAAATCTATTTGTATGTACTTTAGTGCTCCAAAGGGGTTTACTACTTATCGCTGGAGCTTCATCCTACACTAAGTGAAATAAATTTCGAGCTATCTATACTTACTTCAAAAGGAATTATCTTGATTATAGGAGTGAGCAATCCAGAAATGCATCTTAAAAATTCCTCGCAAAGTTTCATGGTTCAATGGTAAAATATCGCACACAAATCGAAACATATTCAAGAGGTATCGGTTGTAACTTCTGCCAAAACTATTATTTCGTTGACTCTAGAAAAAACGTGGGTCCTCAATTTTTTTTGGAAATTATACACAACCTCTTCGAAGTACTCCCCGTGCAATACAATACACGCTATCTTTTAATCTGAAAAACAATTCTAAATGCCTATGGGAGATGGTCATAATGCCTTCCATGAGATGGCTTGGGGCTCAATTGGGGCCATTTTATAATTCAAATGATTAATTGAGAATATTTTTTGAATCAAATGAGGGATGACACAGCTTAGCCACAGCAGTTCTTTTATAAAGGACAGAACCGATTCAAATATATTTTGTAAAGTATCAACAATCCCTTCTTTCTGATCAGATTCGAGCTTCAAGCGCTTTCTGCAATATTGAAGTAGCAGAAATTCCATTACCGAACCAGTAAGAACATGAATATTATTAGGCTATATCACCACCCTTAGCTCGAATGGTACTATATGCTGGGCCTTAAATTCCTCAGCTAATCCTATTACCGATAAAAATATAATTAGCTTGTTAGGTTCTATCCGAGCAAAATCAAACATTGAGATTCTGTATCTACTCTGTCGTCCTTCTCTTCTAGTGGAGCATAGGGCCTCTATTCTATTTCGGACAAAATGTAATGTTCTTCGTCTGGCTAGTCTGTCAAGTGTTACGACTTACAATTTCACAAGACCTACAGGTGTTGGAGTCCAGAGTGTCCAAATTACTCAGAAGGTTCTTGATTCTCCAATATATTCGATATTAGGAAATTTCTGCTCATTTAGAAGATTTTCTTGAAGGCACATAAGTTATAGGAGTTAATCAGTTGCTTGCCCTTCCTTAAGGCCTGCCGCCTTGATACAGTCTAATAGATAAATAGGGAGAGAAGCAGCCCTCTATTTTTCTATTAGATGGTGTCTAGTAGCAGATGCTGCAGAAGGAAGTGGCTCTATAAATGATCTTTCCCTGGCTTATTAGATAGCTCGCTCTCCGTGAAGTTTCTATGGCCATGGGTAAATCTTAGTCTTCAATGTTTTCGTTGTTGTTGTTGGCAATGTGGTTGCAAAGAAAGTGGATGCCAGCATATATTCAACTGGCAATAAGAACTCGTTATCGGATGACGGCCAAAGATAAAGTTTCCCTCCAGACGCCTCTTCACGTATTCCTCACGCCCACTGCCGGATTCATGCAAAGGAGGAAAGAGAAACCTCTTCGATGGACATCTGCATCTGATAACCTTACTCGCCTCTTTCAACAAAGCCAATGGATTTTTAATAACTTGACTTAATGAATACCGTCGCAGCGCTCTTACTTAGATTAGGTTGGGATGACAGCCCGACTGTAGCCGAGAACGGTCACGAAACCGCGTGGTCCTTTCCCAGGCATGGGGCTTCCTAAACGAAGGTTTTCAATGCATTGCATCTTCCTCTCATCTTCGCAGCTATGAAATAAATCGAGAAGGGGGGGTGTGAACTATTTTCGTCATTATCCTTGTGTGGCCATGACAATCCGTTCTCGGGTTACTGCTGACATCAACAGCTCTCGCCAGGCGCCTCTACTACTCCAATTAGAAATACCAAGGGAGGATAGGTTCTCCTCCACTTGAACTTTCCATCGGAGTCGTGGTCCTCCCCTTCGTCTTTCTTCGTCGGTTTTCGCTTCGAATACCTTTTTCGCTTGAGCATCGTTATCCATACGTACGACATGCCCGAGCCAGCTCAGACGTTGTATTGTGATGCGCTGGACAACATCTATGTCGTCGTAGAACCCGTACAGCTCGTGGTTCATCCGTATGCGATAGTCGTCCTCAAAACGAACGGGACCGAAGATTTTACGAAGAATCTTTGTACATAGCTTTTGGAGGAGCTCGTATGTGCTTGGAAGATGTCACAACTGTACCCATTCCATACCAACATACTTAACATAAACAGGAACGATTTAAAACAGTATTTTCCGGTAATTTGTTATTCCAAGAAATTGACTAGCTATTAAAAATATGGCAGGCAGGTTTAAGATTAAATAAAGTCATCTCTAGCATCGTTTTTCAAAACCTCCAGCGCACATAAGTTGAACTTCCTAATTTAGGTCAAATTAAATTCTAAACCCTTTTGGATAAATTCGATTTTACTGTGACAGCTTGCGACTAAGCAGCCGCATCAATGTATGTCAATGGGTTGTTGCCTTCAATTCAAGTCAAATAAGTAACCTCAATCCCAACAAACCTGTCTGGTGTAGTCACAAAACCGACTTAGATGCATGTCAACTTATGCCTAATGATAACTGAATGCAAATGTCATTAGGATTGCCAAGTCCTCTGACAAGTTGGACTCCACAAATTGCAGCACCGAACTCATACCGAAGGAATCTTGGCACACAAGTTTGCCTAATGCGTAAACTTTTAATTGAGTTTAAAATTTGTATGCGGAGTAAAACATGTGTAGAAAAACTGAGTATGCCAGTCGAAGGAAGACTCAACCAAACCGCAACAGGAGAGCAGGGCGTGAGTTTGGGAGCTAGGAAGCAAGTTAAAGAACCCGAAGCGGGAGCAGCCCATTGACACTAATATACGCGCATAGAATCAAGAATTTATGAGGAAGAGTGTTAAATTTGTGTGTGTGTGTGGAGGAGGAGGAGTCTTTAGAGTCTTTTTGGGGCAAGTATATGTTTTTGTGTGGCATATTTTTGAAGTGTGTCGGTTTCAATCCCAGCAAATTGCCCATGAAATATTAACTTTGCCATAATGAGACGCCATTTTTATGCATCGTAATTTGCCTAACTTAATATTTTGTGCTCTACATGGATGTATGTGTGTGTGTCGTGTATCTGTGTGTTATATGCCTTAGGCCTGTATAAGAAGATACTTTTACCTGAGCCAGCTAGTCCTCTCTTGGCTGTCATATTATTTTCGGTTTGCTTTTTATGACCCAGCTCGTATTCCCTTTATTTGAATTATTTGCAGACCAAGAACCCAAGTACTCTTGCATAACGCCATATTATGCATGTAAAGTATATTATGTATCTTAGCAGTCCAAATAAGCTGCATATAAAGTTCATGCATAAAATATGCTTTGCAATGGCAATTTATCTTGGCGCAAAGCTTTTCCTTATGGCCAAATCCATTCGACAACTGCTAGTTGTAAAATTTTCACAATTTTCACTTACCAATATGTCATAAAGCTAAAGCGTTACAATTTGTCAGTTGACCCAAGCCAAATCTCACATATCGAAGCAAAATATAATAAAAGATTGTGATACTGCTCAAGCCACTGCATCCATTAATATCCACCAAAATGAATAATGACTCAATTTGCAACAACTACTTACAGCCAACCTGGCGAATTTGGTCAGCGCTTTTTCTAAGCTAAGCAGCCTTTTCATTATTATTACACTTTCAAAGAGTATCTAGTATACTTGTGTGAGTTACTCGAGCAGTTTGTAACGCCTTAAAGGTATCAATCGGACTTGCTCTGGAAAACGAATTCTAGTATTTTAGTCGGATACGTTTTGAAATCATTTGTTTGGTGCTTCCAATTTCACCAAATCGTATTTTTTATGTGGTTCGAATCTGATTACTTTGTTGCTTGTGAAACCAAATTGAATTGGGAAAATAGTTTCAACAGTTCACTTGATTTTAACTGAACTGGGTACAGTTTCCAGTAACTTATCCAGCTAGACACCTTAGCAAAAATTTTAAAACCATCTCGAGAGGGTGTCCTTAGTAACGAACTTTGAAATTGTAGAATAATCTAAAAAAATGGTTTTTCTTTGGCACACCTGATACCCTTTTTTTGAACATACTGGAGACTACGCTGCCTGCACGCTTCACTCACCAACCCCACCCCTCCATCTCCGCAAGCGGCTCAGGGACTCTTTCATTTCCTCTTCAGTCAAATTCAACTTCTTTCTACCCATTTCGCTAAATTCCTTACTTTATAAAATCATGACAAAAAAAAAATCATGAGAAACAAATATCTTCTACTATACTCCATTGCATGATCAGAAAGTGACTGTTTGGGCCGGTGTCTGCTTCAATATTTCCATCGACCACATTCAAATGGCGCACCCTGTATACTTTCAAAAAGATGAGGAAAAAAAACGTTTTTAAATAATAGAGGGATATAAGAAAATTGTTTTTTTCTTCGTTCAAGTTTTTTTTTTGTCTTGGTCCCATAAAATGTTCATACTTTGTGATTTCTGTTTATTGATTCCTCTAATGGGCATTTTGCTACTTCGCTAGATTCAAATTTTTTTGATTTTTCCCGATTACGATTTTGAAGTCTTTATTGCAAAGCAGAGAGAGCTAAAAATTGCAAACGAATAGTACAAATTTTGGAACCGATAAAATTTATAAAAAAACAGGATAAAACTGTTGCCTTGAAAATAACACACTTAAAATTTCCCATTATACTCCCCATATTGACAAAAATAGAAGAATGAAATAACTTTTATTTAAATTTGCATTTTTTACTACGACAGCTTAGTCCATACTGTTCTGGGTAAAGTCAATGTGACGCCACATTAAGGTCTATGTGACGTCACAAAACCATATTTTGTAGCAAAAGCAGGTGATCATAATCTTTAGGGCAGATGGTGGGGTACTTTTCAAGTAACTTAGTTTTTTTATTAATGCGGCGTTATTTTTTTTTACTCATCTCAAATAAGCTTTTTTAAAAAAAAACATATTTTTTGGTTTTACCCTTACCCAGAAGGAAAAAAGATAGAGAGCAGTTTAGCCAGAAGAGACAATAGGCCCTATTGAATAGGGCGTCGATGGTCCTACTAGAAAATTGAGATTTTCATTCTGTCGGAGAGAAAAGGTCTCTAAGAACCTAAAATATAAAAACTATCTTTTATGGCTTCTTTAATATAATCCAGGCTTATAAAAAACCGTCCTTACTATTTTTTTCATGTTGAAACTTTGGCTAGAAATTAAGTTGCATCAGAATAAGGTAAGGCGGGTCCTAAATTTACAAAGCTCTTTAAAACATTCTAGCTCTTCCCGACGAAAGTCACTGCCGAGTCCGTACTTCACTCCCAAGGTCCTCGCGAGACAACATTTTTTTTGTACCTCTTTAAATAACAAAGTATTGAAGCTTCGTTGAAACCAAATTTAACCTTTTTCGCTTGGCTTGTTTTTAATAAAGAAAAATAATTCCTTGGCGAGCTACTGGAAATGACTTTACTTATGAGAAAGAAAAAAAAATAATCCTTGCATTCTCTGCATCGACAAATGACTTTTGGCTTCATGGCACGTACTCACAGATACAACAACAACAACCTTATAAGGCATGGGACACGGAACCAAGAAAAATGTACTTTCCAAAGGCGCCTCTGAAAAAAAAACAACTCCAAAACTACAACAACAAAACAAGAGTAAATACAGAACACATACTTACATAAATAAATAAATAAAACTAGGGAAAAACTGCACGATGCACGTTTAATGTCATTTAAAGCTGCAATTACTCAGCACGCTTTCTAGTTCTGTCTGGGAGCCGCCCCAGTCAAAAGGCCCAAACTCAACGAAACAGAAAGCAGTGGCGTTGCTAAGGGGGGTCGCAGGGAGAAAAAAATATAGGAATATTCAGCTTAAATAAATACTGAGTAGTAACTTGATCCGTGAATTTTAATTGAATATATAGTGTAATCGAAAATTGCACTTGAGTATGGATTTTCAGAGATACGGAGATATGATATCTGAATATAACTTTGAAGTACACGCCTATTTCTTAAAAAGCGCTACAAAAAGCTCCTAAAAAATATCAATTATATTTATTTATACACATATTAGCAGGGCCGTAGAGGAAATCTCGGATCCGGACCCCTATCAATTTTTCTTAATTCATGAAAATACGTATAATTGCTGAAAAGTGTGAGATCAAAATAAAAAAGTAAAAAAAGGATTTCTGAGCGAATTGATGATTTGATAAAATCATAATAACGCATTTCATAAAACTTCAATGCAGATTGAAAAAACATTCCCCAATTTTCTATAGGCAAAAAAGATAAGGTGTGCACTATATGGGCCATATTGCGTCTCTCCCTTAATCAATCAATTACATATAAAATATCTTAATTGGAGCTCCATAACATGCACTTTTCTATCACCATATTATATTCTATCATTGTAATCATAATAATAACATTCGATATGGTTAAACAAAAAAGTATGTTACGGAGCTCTGGTAGAATGATAATTTCCTATATTTTTTTTAAGCAAAAAACTTTCCTTATGACTTTCAAATCCAGACCCCTCCGAGAGCTCCATGGGAAAAAGTACCCGATCTATAAAAATAAATTATTGTTTTGACTAGGAGGCTCACCTTGGTTTCTAGAAGTGGAGATATTAAGTTTTGTGGCTAACAAAAAAGCTACCCAAAAACTCACGCCTCCATTATTACATATTGGGTTTATCTCTGATAATTGTGTTTCGACTGTAAAGATCCTGGACATAATTGTAATTTTTCTTAGTCCCCATTTTTTACCTATATAAACTTAATTTAAATCTTTCAGATTGTAGAAAATATGACGCTTTAAAATTACTGGAGTGGTAGAAGAAAAAAATAAGTCAAATTAAAGGTAACTTTGGGACGGTGTATGTCTTCACCTTCCTTAAGTTACATATATAAGCACTATTTTAAAAAGCTGCTTGCCTTGAGGTATACGTTTTTAGTTTAATACGCAGATCATTTTATTTTTCAGTACTTTTTTTAAAAGAAAAGCGCAGTTTCGATCTAAGTCGACAAAAATGTTTTCATCAGTATTTTTGAAGATTTATAGTTATTACTTCTTAGCAAAATCATAGTTTTTATATTAGCTGTAATTTGTAAAGAATTATTCGCCCTATAACTTTTTGGAAATATTCTACGAACTTTAGAGCACAAATAAAATATTCCAAATTCTAAAAAAAAAAAAGTTAAAGATCTGCCAACAAATAGTTTTCTTAAGTTTATTAAAAAAGCACAGATTGCGATCAAAATCGAGAAAAAGGCTTTTATCGGTATTATGCATAGCTATAACTTTTGCTCCTTAACAAAACGATTGGGTAATTTGTATCATAGTTTTTATATTATAAGTAATTATACGCCCTAGAACTTATTGGAATATTCGTTGAAATTTTAAGGTAAGAATAAAATTGTATTCAAATTCTAAAAAATCTGGCAAAAAATAGTTTTCTTAAGTTTATACTTTATCTTTATTTTTATTGGACTTAAGTTTATACAAGATTTTATATTTCATGGAAAAGAATCATTCAAAAATATTTATTATCGTTTGCATTAAGCTTTGGAGACAATAATTTTTTGTTGGACTATTTTTCTGACTTCATCCTCATTCTCAGCGACCACAGACAACAAAAATGTTTTGCACCCAGTTAACCTTAAAAGTAGAAAACAGTTTCCTATCTCAAAATACCGAAATTTGGATTCTTGAACTCTTAAATTAAAGGATAAAAGTGGTACTATATGTAACAGGAGTGTCTCTCCAGATAAATTTTTCGGCTACATTACCTCAAATATCTGAAAATCCTCCGGATTCTACAAAGCAAATTACTTCAGAAATTATTTTCATCTTTCCACTAACTGACATGGCTCCAGTATTTGTAGATCTGTAAAGTGCTAATGACATCGAAGCGATATATTTCGTAACCTCGAATAAGCATACTTTTGAGAAAAAAAATACTTTGAAATTTCCTATTTGAACTATTTGAAAGGGTAAGAGTGATACCAAATGGAAATACAACTGGAGGGACAAAACACAAAAATTGCTTGTATCCTGAACATAACCTCAAAAGTAGGAAAAAAAAACATTTTTTCGGATACATATACTCAAATATCTGAAAATCCCGTCGTGGTCGGCCGATTCTGCAAGTTTAAGCTAATTATTTCCATATATTACTGATTATTTCACTAATTATTTGAAAATATTGTAACACTTTTTTGGAACGTTTAAACTTATTAATTTGAGGTGTTATTTACTGATTTTTTATTCTTTTGTTTTACTTTTCTTGGCTCAGCAAACATAATCCACCTTTTCGGGAAAGTGGGTGGCATACCACTAACTTCATAAATTTTTTTATTACACAAAACCCCTTAAAAAATTACACAACTACGCCTTTGAAACGGTGTGAGCCCAGACACAGACCCAGTCCAGACATAGACCCAGTCCAGCTCCACTTGGCTTTAGCTGCTCTATGGCGCTGTGGCTTCGCTTTAATGTCATTTTATAGCCGCAATTATTCAGCATGTGCCCCATGGTCGCTGTTGGTGTTGTTGTTGTTTTAGTTGTTGTTGCCTCTACATGACTGTGGCACAGTGTTCCACATGCAATTCCTATGCAAATGCAGGCTAGGTGACTCCTTCCGGTGCTATAAATCGCACGCTCTGACAGAGCCTTCTTTTCTAATTAAAAGGCGTTACTGGGCCAGGATTTAGAGCAAGTATGCCGGCAGCACGTACTGCATATAAAACCGCCTTTGGGCTTGAAAAATTTATTAATGATATTTTAGGTAAAAATGAACTACAAAAAAAAAACGACGGGCTCAACCGGGATTTGAACCCGGGACCTCTCGCACCCAAAGCGAGAATCATACCCCTAGACCATTGAGCCATCTGGCAGTTGTGGCAACAAACGTGCATAAAAAATAAACAAGCGCCATCTAGTGTTTCAAAAGAGATAGCTGCAAGCGCGCTCTAGCGGCGCTTTTGCTGTACATAATCACCCTGTGCTTTTTCGATAAATTTCAATGCAACACATTTATCGCCGCTTATCGTGGCCTGTTTTCGCGCCAATTTTGCACATACAGCTGCCAGCAGCAACAAAAAGACGCGAATATTTATTGCATTATTTGTGCAGCAGCGCATTGCTTAAACAAAATAAATATTGAATTTGAAATACATAAATATTTTGGCATTGTTTAAAGTCTAAATAACTGCAGCGCAACAGCAAAATGGTAAGTTTGCTAAAGTCACATTTTTTGAGCTGCGCCACTACAATAAAAAATTTTGCATTTTGTTTTAGGACAATCCAAGCTCGCCGCCACCAAACACGCCTAGTGATGCCGCCTCCGAGCGCCGCGATATACGCGCTGCCATGACCTCACCTGTGGGCGACTTTGAGCCCTTCGAGAATGAGGATGAAATTTTGGGTGATCAAACTGTGCGCGATGAGGAGGAGGAGGCAGATGGCGAGGAATTGTTTGGTGATAATATGGAAAATGATTATCGTCCCATGCCTGAACTTGATCACTATGATCCCGCCATGCTGGACGATGAGGAGGATATTTCAGAAATGTCACAAGGCGAGCGTTTTGCCGCTGAACAAGAAATGCGCCGTCGTGATCGCGCAGCTGGCATACATCGTGATGATCGTGATCTGGGTTTTGATCATTCCGATGATGAAGATGATGTAGGACCACGCAACAAGCGACGCGCTGGTGAAAAGGCTGCCGTAGGTGAAGTGGAGGACACTGAAATGATCGAGTCCATTGAGAATCTGGAAGATACTAAAGGTCACTCTACCAAGGAGTGGGTCAGCATGTTGGGACCGCGCACTGAAATTGCACATCGCTTTCAGTCCTTTTTGCGCACCTTTGTGGACGATCGTGGCGCTTATACTTATCGTGATCGCATACGACGCATGTGCGAGCAGAATAAGTCTTCGTTTGTGGTTTTATACACGGATTTGGCCAATAAGGAGCATGTTTTAGCTTACTTTTTGCCTGAAGCACCCTTTCAAATGCTGGAAATTTTTGACAAAGTGGCCAAAGACATGGTTTTATCCATTTTTCCCACATACGAACGTGTTACCACTGAGATACATGTGCGCATTTCGGAGCTGCCGCTGGTAGAAGAACTGCGCACCTTCCGTAAGCTACATCTTAACCAATTGGTGCGCACTTTGGGCGTGGTCACGGCTACTACAGGCGTACTGCCACAGCTATCGGTCATCAAATACGACTGCGTCAAGTGTGGCTATGTGCTGGGTCCTTTTGTGCAGTCACAAAACACTGAAATCAAGCCGGGTTCTTGCCCTGAGTGTCAAAGCACGGGTCCCTTCTCTATTAATATGGAACAAACGCTGTATCGCAATTACCAGAAAATAACACTGCAGGAGTCACCTGGACGCATACCCGCTGGTCGCATACCGCGCAGCAAAGATGTCATTCTGCTGGCAGATCTGTGCGATCAGTGCAAGCCAGGCGATGAACTGGAAATTACTGGCATCTATACCAACAACTACGATGGCTCTTTGAATACGGATCAGGGTTTTCCAGTATTTGCTACCGTCATTATAGCCAATCATATAGTTGTTAAGGACTCCAAACAAGTGGTACAATCATTGACCGACGAGGATGTTGCTACTATACAGAAATTAAGCAAAGATCCACGCATTGCTGAACGTATTGTTGCGTCCATGGCACCTTCTATTTATGGCCATGATTACATCAAACGCGCTTTGGCTCTGGCTTTGTTTGGCGGCGAGTCAAAGAACCCTGGCGATAAGCACAAGGTGCGTGGAGACATCAATTTGCTCATATGCGGTGATCCAGGCACAGCTAAGTCGCAGTTTCTTAAATACATTGAGAAAATCGCGCCACGCGCTGTTTTTACCACAGGCCAAGGCGCTAGCGCCGTGGGTTTGACAGCCTATGTACGCCGCAATCCCGTATCCAAGGAGTGGACGCTGGAAGCTGGTGCTCTTGTTCTTGCTGATCAGGGTGTATGCCTCATTGATGAGTTTGATAAGATGAACGATCAAGATCGTACCTCTATTCACGAAGCCATGGAACAGCAGACCATTTCTATATCCAAAGCCGGCATAGTTACCTCACTGCAAGCGCGCTGTACGGTTATAGCTGCTGCCAATCCTATAGGTGGACGCTATGATCCCTCCATGACGTTTTCGGAGAATGTCAATCTTTCCGAGCCTATACTGTCACGTTTTGATATACTCTGTGTGGTCAAGGACGAGTTCGATCCAATGCAGGATCAGCATTTGGCCAAGTTTGTTGTGCACTCGCACATGAAGCATCATCCCACTAGTGAGGAGCGGCCTGAAATAGAGGCACCTCAAGCTAAGACTATTGACGAAATACCACAAGATTTGCTGCGTCAATATATAGTCTATGCTAAGGAGAACATCAGGCCCAAGCTTACAGTAAGTTCGTATTTGCTACTTTAAAATAAATCCTATTAAACATTATTTTTTTTTTTACAGAACATCGACGAGGATAAGATAGCCAAGATGTACTCGCAGCTGCGCCAAGAAAGCTTTGCAACTGGCTCCTTACCTATAACTGTGCGTCACATTGAAAGCGTCATACGCATGTCCGAAGCGCATGCACGCTTACATCTTCGCGAGAGTGTCATTGAAGCCGATGTCAGCATGGCCATACGCATGATGCTTGAAAGTTTCATCGAGTCCCAAAAGTTCAGCGTAATGAAGAAAATGCGCAACACATTCCAAAAGTACCTGGCCTTCCAAAAGGATCATTCGGAGCTGCTGTTCTTTATACTACGTCAGCTGACGCTGGATCAGCTTGCTTATATACGCTGCAAGGATGGCCCCAACGCTACACATGTGGAGATTATGGAGCGCGATTTAATAGAGCGTGCCAAGCAGCTGGATATAAGCAATCTGAAGGCCTTCTACGATTCGGAACTGTTTCGTAGCAATGGCTTCTCCTACGATGCCAAGCGACGCACCATATTACAAATTGTGGTTGACGGAGCTGCCTAAGCTTAGGATTACCATTAAGTTCAAAGTTTCATCTCATTTACTGTTAGAATCTGCTACATGTTTTCAATCATTCGCTGTCATTTTTTATGTTTAATAAAGTACTTTTTGATATTGTAATTAAGAGGGATCAAGTTCAATAATTTTAGCATAGTAACTAGGATTTGCAGAGAGGTACATTATATACGTCACCAATTCGTATCTCAAACTGATTTTAGGATGGAATAAGCAGCCCTGGTCACATTCTAAATGAACATTTTAAATAAAATTAAAAATTTACTTAGAATTAGGGAGTTCGTGCCCAAATAGCCGAACTTTCTGTAACCACATAAGATCCGAAAAAACCCGGAAGCCCTTTTGAAGACATACACACTTAGAATTAAAAAAATTATATATTTATCAAATGTTCTAACCATCATCATCTTCTATGCCCATTGCCTTGTCATAGTCGTCCTCAGTTATCTTTTTCTTTTTTAGTTTTTTAAACGTACGTATATCGCTAGCTAGCTCGTCCAGCTCCTCCTGAGAGTATTGCTGCTTTCGTTTGCGTTTAACTCCACCCTCAGCTGCCTCACGCTTGCGTTGCTTTTTCGCTTTGCGCAGTTCTTTCTTCGACTTGGCATCCAATTTGGCTTTTTTTGTTTGATCCCAGCTCTCGGTGCGTTTTTTGAACTTGTTATGCTTGCCTGGCCAGCTGCCTGTCTCTGTATATGTCTTTAGTTTTTCTTGACGCACTTGCTCCTTTTGCACATTTTTGTAAGTAAGCTTGGTCAAATCCACTGCAAAATTGGGCGCTATAAAGCCATCTGATTTATAGTTTTTAAGCTCCGGCATGCGTGGCAGCTGCAGCAGTCCATAAGCTGTGGCCATTTTACCCAGATCCAAATCTTTTAGACGCAGAATAGCGCTGCACTCGTGTTTCGTGTAGGCACGCACATGGGAGACAAAGGCGCGTACACCTTTGTCATAGATGCCTTTATCTGTTGCTTGCAATTTGTGCAGCTTGTCAAGCGTGGTCTTAAAATCAGTACTGGATTGCTGCTCGCCAGTTTGCTGCAGCTCATTTAGTTCCACCTTTTGATTAATTTTAAGAAAGTTTTTATACGCATCCTCGCTGGGTAGTAAAAATACCAGCGCATTGCCATCATTGCCTTGACGTGCTGTGCGTCCTACGCGATGCACAAAACTAGACGCAGTAGATGGCGGATCCCACTGCACTACCCAATCAATTTCAGGCACATCCAGACCACGCGCTAAAACATCTGTGCAGAGTAGCACTGATTGCGGCTCATTACGAAAACGTTCCACAACATTAGCGCGCTTTGTCTTCATTTTACCGTGCACGCCAAGCACGCAACGATCAGCTAATAGTCGGGGCAGTGCCTCTGCCCAGTATTCAACACAGGCGCAGGTGGGAAAGAATACCATGACTTTGCCGGAGCGCGTTGAGGGAGAGCGTAAGAAGTTCAGCAGCGCAACAAATTTTTGTTCGGGCTCTACAATTTGGTAAAAGTTTTGCAGACTTGCGGGCGTATTTACTGTGGCCTTTTCCTTGACAGAAACTAAGACAGGATTGCGTAAGCCAGCACGTATAAGATCTGTAACTTCAGTAGTCTGCGTGGCTGAAAAAAGACCAGTGCGACGCTGCCTAGGTAAGTAGCCGAGTATATTGTTAACAGACGTCTTAAAGCCCAAATCCAGCAGGCGATCCGCTTCGTCTAGCACAAGAAATTCCAGGCTTTTTACTCTGGTTGCCAAATTTAAATCACCTTTGCGTTGAAATAAATCCTCCAGACGACCTGGTGTGCAGACAAGTATGCAAGGCGACTGTTGCTTGAGCTCAGCAATATCTTCCTCAATGCTGTTGCCGCCAACAATCAGTTGCTGCTTTAAATGTGCCAGCTCCGAGTGGGCTAAAAACTGCGTCAGTACGTCAGAGATTTGACGCGCTAGCTCACGTGTGGGTGATATTATCAAAGCACCAATTTCCTTGGCACCCCAAGGTGTTTCCTTATGACGCCGCTGCAACATTTCGAGCAGAGGCACTAAAAACGCCAATGTTTTGCCCGAGCCAGTAACAGCCTCAGCGGACACATCTTTGCGTGCTAACAGCAATGGTATAGCAGCTGTTTGCACTGGAGTCATCACATCAAAACCAAAAGTTTTGATAGTATCCAGCACAGGCTGGGAAAGCGCCGGCTTGTCCAAGGAGTTCCATTTTTTGCGTGACATTTTTGTAAACAAACACACGTGCAGCGCTGTTGCCAGCTAATAAAATATATGCACAGCGTTGCCACTTAGACAAAAATGGTCATGAGTGACATAGCAACGAGATTGTGTGAGGCAACAAAAAATTTTTGTTTGTTCGCCATAAAAATATTGGCATTAATTTTGTGAATAAATAAAAACGAAAATACTTTATTAATCGTGGATAATTTAGAAATAAAAGAAAATGTGTCTTTTAACGAATTTAGCCGAGTATCGATGGGTAGCTCTTTTGATTAAATTTAACTAAAACAAATGCGCTTTTGTGCTGAAAAAGATTTTAAAATCGCAAAGGTAACAATTTTAGAATTTCTAACTGCTACACGCTTTTGTCATTAAAATGCATTTCAGAAACTTAATTCACGTATCCATTTTGTATATTTTTTTAATTTAAAATACTGTAAAATATATATATGCAGCTATAATTATGTAAATACATCGTAGAGTACTAATTAAATATTTCAATTAGATTTTCGTTAGACATTAAATACAATTTTATCGCTCCTTTTTTTTATTTGCATACCATGCACTTAAACAGAGATTTTATGTGTATAATGAAATGTTTACGTACTTTAATATAAGGCCCCATAACCGTTTGGGCATTGTTTAAAAAAAAAAACAATTTAGTGAAAGTTTTTAAACTAAATTTTCAAATGCATATATAAGGTGAAAATTGCAATTATTCAATGCTGTTTAATTCACATCTTTAAACTTATAGATAGAATTTTATGCATCCAAAAGTTATAAATGAACATTTAACTGCACTTAAAATTTGGTTACAGATGCTAAACAGACAGTGGACCACGTTTGATGTTGAGTTCCATTGATTTGTTTGTTCTTAGTTTCGGTTTTGGAAAACTGGCTGATTGATTCATTGATTAACTATACAATTAGCTTTGAACAAGCTCAAATGCCCGGCTTAGTGCCTAGATTTTTATAGGGTTTGCCACCATTACGTTCCCATTCCCGATTAAACTCGTGCTCCAGAATTTCAGCGCCGCGTTTACGTGTCAGACCCGTTTCCTCTAAGCTAAGTTCACACATTTGCATATCATCTGTGCCGGCTACTAACAAAATGGGCGGCTTATCGGCGTGTAGCTCCATTTGACGTGCAATCCACTGTCCATCAAAGTGCGCGTACCACAGACCACGTTTGGCTGTAAAAGAGCAAGATAAATTGTATTAAAAGTAGCTGGGCATATTTGAAGTATAACTTACTATTATCCGGCGCATTGGCTCGCATAAAGGGAATGCGGAAATAACGATGCTGAGCCGTAACTATGTCCTGGATGGGCTGCACAATGGTTGGATTTTTATAGGCTGTAAGTAGGTATGGTAAGTATGCAACGTATTGACAGAGATTGTGTGTAAAGACTTACCAGCTTCCATGACGCTACGAGGCGCGCGCTCGTTTTCCTCCATGGTAGTGCGTTTGCGGTTCTTTGCCTTCCAGGCGTGATAGACCTTCAAGCGGCGGTGGAATTCCTGGCGGCAAGCCTGAAAATAAGTAAGGTTAAAAAAGGAGCTCTATTTAAGTAAGGCTACACTCTCAACTTACCTCAAGCAGTTCAATATCACAGGACGTGTTGATAGCATCGCGCAACTCAGAATACTTCCACTTGGACAAGTCATACTTTTGTTTACCCAACGCTTGCTGTTGTGCTCTAACATTTTCCGATCTAAATCGTGTTTGAAGAGAATACATTAGCCATGTTTGAAATAAAATTATAGTTTCATAATGCGCAAAGCAAGCAAAGTGAGTTCTTGATGGCATCAACGAAATAATCTTAAAGATGACAAACCAAAATTTTGCAGCAAATTTACAAAGTATATAGCACTAAAACTACAAGCCAATTTTATATACAAAAACAAAACCAATGCGCATGTTAGTATGTGTTATATATATAATGTATATATGTAACTGATAACTAAGTTAAAATTTAGTTAATTAGTTTAGTTGTATAGTTTTCAAAAGCGCTACCAGCACCAACTCACTTATTTAAATATCGCGAAGCAATGTTTGACACAACTTGTGAAAAACTTTTCAAAATAAATATATAAAAAAAAGTTGAAGTAGAAATTGATAGTTTTTTGTTTTATCAAAAGTTGTCCAATTAGTTTTCAAGAGAAAGCAAGAAAATTAATACATTTACAATTAAGTTTAATTTTTGGATTATAATATATATTTATAAAGCGTGCTATACCTGATCAATTTGTTGGGACCCACGGGAGATACGTCATTCAGACCACCACTGTGTTGTGATATTGTTGGATTGATTGGTTGTAAAGAGATTTTAGGTGTGTTTTTTTTTTTTTTTGGTATTTGTGTGGAGCATAGCGCGTGTAAGGAGGGAAAAAGTATGTGAGTTTTATATATTTAAATATTAAGTAACTTTAAATGTGTATATACAAATTGAGTGTCTATCTTAAATTAGCTATCTAAAGTATCTTTTCATAAAAATTAAAACTAAAACTGTCGCTAGATTATTTCAAAATCTCATCTTCAATAGGTTCAAGCATGTCATAAACTTATCACAATATAAAAACTGTAAGCACATCTGGATTCCCCACTTTTTAAAATCTGTCTTATAATAATATAGAAGCATCGCTTAAAAATTTTAAACATGTATAGACATTTCTTTGAAAGACTTCAATATGACCTAAATTAATATGTATAAAATAATTTAACTCATATTTACCTTAAAATAAACTTTACATTAATTTTAAGGATACTAAAAAGCACTAATCTTTTAGCTTTAAATTTTTAATACGCTTTATCCAAGCCTCTGTTAGACCTATACCAACATTATTTTGTTTAAGGTTTATTTGATTATATTATAACGAAACCTCCCAGGTTTGTTTTTTCTCCTAATAAACAAAGTTTTACAAATATCTTTAAATTATTTGAAAATCTAAAATTAATATATAGCGTCGTTCACCGAAGCAAAGTTAAACTGACCCTAACATAATCTTTGTTGGTACAATCATTTCATACTTTGATCTCTTTGATATTTCCAACGCCTTAAAAATGTGATATATATATATATACATAAGCCTAGCCTATACTATAGCAGTCACCACAAAAATCGCCACATACTTGCGTATCACGGGTGGACTGTCCTCTACTTGACCATTGGATTCGCTGGCTAAACGTAAAGCCAGTTCATGATCTCGCCGCTCTTGTTCCAGCTGTTGGCGATACTTGGCATCATCTTTCGCTTCCTTTTCAAGCTGTGCCTGCAAAGCTAAAGCAGCTCTACGATCCTCCTCCTCTTGTTTTAGGCGCTGCACCTCGGCGGCCTTGCGGCGCATTTCCATTTCGGCTTTGCTGTAATTTAAAGCGTATTTAAATAGGATCTTTAGTTGTCAACAAATTTAATGCTTACAGTCGCTTGTTTTCCTCTTCCTCTAGCAAACGGCGCTCCTCTTCCTCCTTGGCACGACGTTGAACTGCTAAGGCTTCTTGTATTTTGAGTAGACGCTCCTGTTCTTCAGCCTGCTGTTGTTCCTTCAGCTTGGTATTCAAATCTACAGTCAGCTTATTCATATTGGCCATGACCACAGTGTACATAGAATCAATTTCGCGTTGTGTTATACGTGGATTCATCTATTAAAAAAATCATTTAAGCCAAGTTTTCAAATATAATAGTTTTCATTGCGTAAACCTTTATCTTCATGATGGCATCATCAATTTGCTTATATATATCGTGCACGCCGCCCACAATTTCATCGCGTCCCATTTTTAAGCCATTGGCTATTTCGATAGTCTTCAGAGTGTTCGTGCGTATCTTGTTGATTTTACCAATGCCCTGGTAGCGTGGACGATGATGCTTGCGTGCCAAGTAGCCGCGCACCAAGCGCTGTGCAATAAGCACACACTTGTTGCGATAAAGGATGCGGTTGCGCACTGTAAGACAAAATTATTTCAGTAAAATAGAAGACTCAACAGCAGCTGCTACTTACATTTGATGACGCAGAGCGCGCCCAGCGCTGATTTGACCCAACGTGAGCGTATAAGCCACTTTTTCACCTTGGCCACAATGGCCAACATGTTTTCGGGATCAGACCGCATGATTCTATCAAACTCTATAAACTTGCCGGGCCGGAAAAACACCTTTGTAATGCCAAATTTGAAATCCTTTTTACTCAAATTAAGTGACTGGAACATGGCTTCGCAGAAGGTATTTGCAGACAGCTTAGCTAGCTCTGGCGGCAGCACAGACTTGTACATATTGTAGAGATCGGCAAACAGCACGCGTGATGGATAGCCATGCTCCATAAGCTCCAGCACAGATATTGTGCCAGAACATTTCAGCTGCGCCAATGCCAGACTGCCCTCAAAATGACGATCTATCATTTTGCTGTTGGGCTTAATGCAGCGTATAAAGTTGGTGCCCTGTTGGAGTGCAGCAAATATTAGTTAAAAAAAACTTTGTTGCTTTACAATTAAGAACTTACATTCTGCTCCAGTTTCTCCATTAGCTCACCCAGCTGCGTTTTGAACTTGGAACCCACGGAAATAAAGTTCAGCTTGCCACGTACAGCAGTATTGCTGCCTGAAGGGAATAATTTCTTCAGCAAAGGATTTTCACATTCCTGCACCAGACCCTCTAGTGAGGCATGCAGCGCATCGTTGTTTTTCTCAATAAATTGTTCGGTATTATAGCAAACAGCGCCAGCAAAATGCCGCACTAGGAAACCCTCCTCATCGCGCAGCGTGCGATGTGCCTTAAGACGCGATGAGCGTGGTAAGCCCAAGCGAAAATGATTGGCCCAGGACTTGTGCACCTCGGCTGTAAAATGCACGGGCGAGGGTTTCGGCAGTTTTGACTCCTCGTCCAGCAACGTAAAAATGCCTGTAGATTTTGACTCAATCAAGTCTATAATATCCTGATTGTCCGTAAATGAAATCTCTGGCACATTGAGGCCCTCACGTTTGTACAGTTCCTGCTCGTTCTTGAGTATATTGTCGTTGAAGAACTTTTGCAGTTTTTCGTTGCAGTAGTTAATGCAGAACTGCTCAAAGGAGTTGACAGTAAAGTACTCGAAACCGGCAATATCCAGCACACCTATATAAAAGTTGGATGCGGCAAATGGTATGCTTTGATTGATGAGTCCTACGATGCGATCAAACAAACGGCTATAGATGGCCTTGGCAAGCGCATCTCGAGCGTTGCTCGCCTCATAGATCTTAAGTGGAACCCTGCAAGAAGTTTGATTAGACAATTTTGTAAACCCAATTTTATATAGTTTACTTACATAATAACCGTGCCCTTAAAGCCACCGCCTTTGCTCTGCATGACACGCGAAACCAAAGCAGTGCGCAGCTCTGTTTGATCCACGCCCAGCAAGCCGCTGGTAATGGTCAACGAATGCTCTGAAGACTCGGACACCTGACAACCGCCACGCGCGTCATCGGGTATTTCCTCGAATGCTATATTGCCCAAATGCAATACAGCAGCAACCAGCGAGTAAATGCCCAATTTCTCCGCGTCCGACAGACCCAAGCGACCCAGCGCTTTATCCAAATTCTGAAAATGCTGATAGTCATCAATAATAGGATCCTTGAGTGGACCCTTTTGCTGATGCAGCTTTGATTTCTGGGTGCCTGGTATCAGCTGTTCAGTCTTGGCATTCGTGAAATACTGCGTGCAGCCTGAGAGATACTGTAAGGAGAAAGCCAGCAAGATTTAGTTGACTGCAGTTTTTTGGCCATATTAAAAAACTTACGCGATAATCATCCGGCTTGCCTAAGCTAAGCTTATCGCGCAGCTGCTGCGGCGCGCCGGCTAGCAGCATATAGAACACATGGTAGTTACGCTCTTCGGTGCTTTGCGTGCAGATGCGGCTTTTCTCCAGCAAGTAGTGGGATATATAGCCACCGACGACCTGACATTTGCCATCATAATGCACCTCAATGAACTTGCCAAAACGCGATGAGTTGTTATTGCGCGTAGTTTTAGCATTGCCAAAAGCCTCCAGCACGGGATTGGCTAGGAATATACAAATAATTAGTAGGCATTACAGCAGTTAGGAGATGTTTACTTATTACCATCCAGAATCTTGGTCTCAATGGGTCCAGCGCTATCATGAGAGTGACACAGATACTTGAGCAAATATTTTGTTGATTCCGTTTTGCCAGCGCCCGATTCTCCTGAAACAATAATAGACTGCGAGCATTTAAGGACGCGCATATCGCGTATAGCCTTGTCAGCTGTAAGCATAATGAAAATCGATTATATAATATACTATAAGATTCCGATTTAGCAAAACTTACCTATGGCAAACACATGCGGCGGCAGCTCGCCCAGCGAACGTCCATTATACCTCTTAATACATTCGGAAGAGTACAATTCTTTAATCTCACGATAAGGATTGACAGCAATCAGTATGTTGGCCACATAGGTCTGCAAAAAACCACAATTATTGCACATTAAACTTTATATGGCACAACACATTTATGTGTGTTATGGCTGTCTGTCTACTCACATAGATCTTGTCTTTGTAGTAACGTGTTTTCAGATTATCCAGAAATGTGGCCTCGTTGAGCAGCATAAGTTCACCTGGAAAGTGTGTAAGTAGTATAGTACTTAAAGTTATACTTGATACCTTCTCTACAGTGAACGCAAACTTTCACCCGGAGGTCATGTTTAAGTGCTATACCATTTAAGTGTTCCACGCAAGCGTGGCTAATGATTAAAGCCAAAGTTTTAATGCGCGGAGCTATTTGAAGTTCTTATGTAGTGCACACGTAAGAAAGATTTTAAAGAGTTTTCGCTTAAAACAGCGGAAAGAGATTTTTTTATGGGTTTGCTGTAAACTCGACTTGTCTGATAAAATCAATGCAGCCAAAAGTGTGTTCTTGTTCTAAGGCTCTTTGCTCCAACTAGAAGCCTAAATGGGACACTAACTAAAAGTCTGTTGTTATATTTGGGGTATTCACTTTGTCGTGCGTAAATGCATAATGGCAAAAGGGCAAAGCTTCGAACTATAACTTGCACAAAAAAGGGTATTTATGCCTGACCTAATACCTTGACTACGAAGTGTGTTTGCTCAAAACAGTGTTGTAAATATGTTTAATGTCGCTTATTCAAAGAAGAAGATGATGATATTTTTTTTTGAGTGTTTTAGAAAATTAAGCAGCTGTTTGTAAACAACAGCTTAAAGTATATTTTTTAATATAATTGAAAAATTCTTTGAAGTTAAAGATCATATTTTATTGTGCCTTCAGTTTAAAGTGTGTTAGAAAATTGAACAGTCATTTGTAATTAACCGCCAAAAAAAAAGTATATTTTATTTAATATAATCGAGTGATTGATGATTGCAGTTAAAGTTCCGAAAATGATTATTAATTTAACAATTTCCCTTATTTTTATAATATATCCGTTTTACTTGTTCTGATAAATTTGAAAAAAAAATTAATATCTTTTATCGTTTCAAATGGCAATTTTATCACAATTTTTTAACAAAATCAAATATTATGAGGCTTGCAAACAGCTGATTATTGTTTCTGACGTTGCTAGTTTTGCATTTTTACATTTATGCCTCTTTGTTGGGGCTGCTCCCATTCTACCGCGTGCATGCTTGCCTTTGTGCATTTATGCTCAACAAAATGGGGTGTTCACTATGATATTTTTATAAAAAATAAATTTATGAAAATTTGCAATAAATACAGTTTCCGATATCTTTTGCACTAAGCTCGATATTCAGCCGTTTCTGTTGTTAAAACTATGGGACTTACTTTTGTTGATCGGAACTGACATTTAAGTTACAAAATTGTATAAAGACGAAGTACCCCTTTGCAAAATCGCAAGTTAGACTAATTTTGATTTGTAATGTGTAAAAATTCATTGTAGAGAGGTTGAGTTATAAGAAAGTTCGACTGTATTGATTTTGCAAAAAATTTAATCTATACTATAGTAATGATTTGGTAACAAATTGATTTTATTATATTTTACGATTATAGCAATGATTTGGTAAAAAAAATATCTATATCATCCATTATCGATTGGCATGGTCAAAAAACCTCAAAATACAGTACTTTTGTCATAAATTTTAAAACTCCAATTATGAGTACCGCGCCAAATGACTTTTTACTTAATCGGTCTCAAATTATCGTTTAATTTTTTTAAATTTTGAAGCGAGATTTGTTAGTAACAAATTTTCAACGTTTTACAAGGAAATCCGTTAAATTGGTAAAATATTTGATTAAAATTCGATTTTACTTTATTCTTAAAATTTTACAATTCGCAAGGGAGTCTAATTTTGATTTCTAATATGGAAAAATTAATTGTAGAGAGGGTGCAGCAGAAGTTCGACTGCATTGATTTTGCGAAAAATCGAATGTATACCATAGTAATGATTTGGGGAAATATCGTTTAAGTTAAATATGTTAAAATTTTTTATTTTATATTTTATTTAAACGGTCTCAAATTATTTGTTTTTTTAGTTTTAAGCGAAATTTTTTAAGTTACAAATTATGAAAGTTTTACAATGAAATCCTACAAATTGGTCAAAAATTTTGTTTAACGAATTCAAAAACCTCACTTAAGTTGGTTGTGGCGAAGGCTAAGTATATTTTTTGTTTATTAAAAACCTCTATCCAATCAATAACGTTTTAAAAGCATTACGGAATACTAAAATATTATTTATAAATAATTTAATAAAATTTAAAGTTTAAATTCTGCTGAATTAAGGCAGGGAATTCAAATCGTGATATCGGTTTCAAGAGTACTATAAGTAGGAAATCGGCATTTTATTTTTGCGAATTAATGCAGTGAATTCAAATCGTGATATAAGTACTATAAGTAGCAAAACGGAAATTCATTTTTGCGAATTAAAGCAAATTCAAAGTACTATAAGTAGCAAAACGAAACTTTATATTGTCAAAATTTTCCGAAAGTAAGCACAAGTATACTAGTCTATAGTACTTTGTGATATTCAATTTAACCTTGTTACGGGCCAAAACTCTGGTTCAGAGGTTTACTTTAAATTGTTTGCGCACTTGAACCTAATCACCTAAACAAACCATTTTTTTTACAATAAAACAATAATAAGTACAAACGACTATTTTTTCTACATAAATAGTGTGCTTGCTAAGTATTTATTTATCGTAACAAGTAATAGATCTCATTTGATTTGATCTAACTCATTAGACTAAATTTTTAATGTATTCAATCATCTTAAAAGGTATATTAATAAAGTTTCCGAAAATGAGATTCTACCCAATGCAATTATAACTTTTTATCTATAATATTATATTTGTAACATTTTAATTTTTTCATCGTTTTACCTAATAGAAGTATTAATATGTTTTATTTGGATTTTTACACCAAGCCTCTACTTTAAATTACTTCCTTTTTGGGTATAAAACGTTATTTATCGTAACATATAATATCTCCTATTTGAATCGATCGTACTCATCGCACTGAATTTCCAACATTTTCATTCATCTTAAAAAGTTCTTTAATAAAGTTTCCGAATATGAGATTCTACTCAATGTAATTATAACCTTTTTTGATCCATAATATTACATTTCTAATATTTGGTTATTTTCATTGTTTTACCTAACAAATTAATACATTTTACTAGAATTTTTACACCTTAAAAATCTCTGCTTTGATATATCTTCTTTTTGGCCCTAACGCGTGATAAACTGCCCATATTTATGTTATTTTCAGCTTTTATAGAAAACCCCCCAACATTTATCTTGGCTTACTAGTATTTTTTGATAAGATCAACGTAACGACTCTATTCCATGTTTTTTATGGCTGTCAAGTACTTTTTTTTTTTGCTAATAACCAAAAACACCTTGCATTTTGCCTAAGTAACTAAAAATTTCCTGCATATAACATCTGTAAAAATGCTTCCGAAATTATTGCTGCTCTTTATATAACATTTTAACAAACAAAAAAAGAAAAAAAAAGTAGAAATTCTAGCGCTTCATTCATGTGTCATCACATCAGCACAAACAGAGATAAAGCTCATAGCTACTTTTAGCACACCTGAAGTTTTTTCTGGTAAGCTCACTCATCATCTCTACCATTTACAAAATACTTACAATTATCATCATGATCCTGTGGGCCATCACATGACGAGTGTATATCATCATAGTGACAGGTGCGTTTGGGAAATTTACGATCAATGGGTGTTACTTCAAAATCCTTGGCGCCGATTTCCGTTATTCGACCCGATATATAACCTTCCGCGGCATCTCTTACCCACACCAGTTGTGTGTCCTCCAACATTTTGCGCACTGTAAGTATTACAAGAAAAAAAAGTATTACTTCAGCTATCTAGACAACAGATCAATTAGATTTTTTATATGAACAATAAAACAGCGAAAAAAATCTTATCTAGAACGCAGCGCACAACTCACACTGTAAAAAGTCAAGAACGTTATGAGCGTCCGCGGAGCTGTCACAATTCACCAAACCAACCACGTTAGAGAAAGAGCGAACCGCTGCATTGGAGCTGAGCGAGAATGCTCACGACGACGACCCAGCAGCTTTTAACTGTCATTAGGGTCTTTGTTCAGGTGTCTGATCCCGCTCTGTGGGCATAGCCCCCATGACCGCTCACTCTACCGGCTATTAATACTCGTTCTTTTGAACGTCATCGTAGTTCGCTCTCAGCTACTCACAATTTACCTGAGTTTGCGCTCTTTGCGCCATTTGCCCAGCTCCTAGGAGCCAACCGTCGTTTATTCTAATTGTTGTGCTTCTTCTTTAGGTGTCGCTGTGGCAATATTTTAGGTTTCTTTTGTTTATCGTTTTTGTCTAGTACTTTTGCTGATTACCATTCTTGGCCATGCTCTTTCCATATGAGACCGGAGACTGACTCACTCATTGGCGTCTCTTGTGAGCTGTGCGTTGATGATAAGCGTTCTCACAAATATAGTTTTATGTAGTTGTTTGGAGGTGCTGAACCCGGTCAGCCAAGTCCAAGACCTACAGCAATGTCGGCCTTGTCGTTGTTGTTGTTGTTTTTTATTCTATCCTATACACTATAACTAAGAAGCTTATTAAACTGAATTGGTAACACTACAAAATATAGCGTTGTCTGATGTGTCTCAATTAACAGAGCTAGGATATCAAAAAGATTTTAAAAAAACCCGATTTATGCGCTCTTATTCTATGAAATGTAATCTTTATTTATAGGAAAAGAACCTATTTTTGGAAACAACAGAGCACTTGTAATCTATTCCATAAAACTAAAATTTTTAAAAATTTATTAAGTTGCTTTAAAAATTTACTTTATTCAAGTTATGCAGCGGAACCTTAGGGAACCAGACCCATAAGCTTAAGTCAAAATAATTTCACACATAAATTCATCCAATAGATTTTGAACGCTTACCTTAAATTTTAGCAAAGTTTGGATTAAATTGCAACATTATGTAATTATTAAGAAATTATAATAATTTCTTTCAACAGAATCACGAGAAATGAACTAGTTCTTTTAGAATCGGGTAGTAATATTGAAGGAGCACAAAAAGTTTTCACATCAAGCAACCTTTGAAATTTACTCATCTCCATTATAAAAATATCATACACCCAGAAGGTCACGCTAACCTAAATCCAAAAAATGTATAACTTAGAATCAATACTTTTCGAACGCTTATTAAAAATTTTAGCTAACTTTCAAATAAGTCGTTAAATTTAAATAGGAATGCTAAAAAAATAAATTTCGACCATTTATTGCTTAGGACAATGGAAAATTAACTAGTTCTAAATAGGCTAAATCAAGATAGTCGATACATAAGCGGAATTATACATAAATAAAATCAGCTATTAAGGATTTAGGCATTATTTTTTGAGGTTCGTAATTAAAAAAAAAATATATATTGAAATAATAATTGAATAGTGTTAAAAAATAATAAATAAATAATGATAATAATTGAATTAGTTCTCATAATATTGATTTTGATCTTGACGAGTAAATAATTTTGAGGTTAAGAAATTTTGGTTTAGCTTAATTGACTTATATTGGTTTTACTACTTTTAGTAATGTAACAATTTGTTTTTTTTTTTTTTATATAATTTTATAAATAATTGATATATATTTTTGTCTATACAAATAGTAGTATAAAAAAATTGTACGATTTCCGGTAATTTTTGTATAATGTTAAAAAAAAAATCAAAATGCATCATATTTCAAAAATTTAAAAAAATCCCGAAAATTTTTTAATTTTTTTTTAAATTTTGTAAAAATGTTGGTTATTTAAGATATACTATTGATTGTTTAATAAACTTATAAAAATTTAGGATTTCATCAAATCGATTTTGGGACAAATACTTTTAGAAAAGACTTAGAAAATGGCATAAAGTAAAAAATAAAGCGAAAATTAAAAGGATAATATTATTTTGAAATTTTTTTAAAACGTCCCAGGTGATTATTAATTTTTTTTATTGGTTTTGAAAAAGCATTCACGAACATCTGGTAGTTGGGTATTAAATAATTAATTCATATTTTTTTAACTAATCTTTAAAATCTGAAATTTTCAGAGCATTTAGTTTGCAAACCGGAGTATAACTATAAAATTATGGGCAAGATTTCTTTATTACATCTTCAAATTTTTTTGGACCGAACGAAGAGCATATTACTAATTTTTGTAGTTTATTAAGTATGTAAGTGTATTTAAAATTCGGCACCCAAAAGCTTAGCTTTTCGTATCTTTTTCTTTTATACTCTAGAAAACTTTGGTGTTACTATTTGCGGAACAGATTGTTAGCCATAACCATATAAAACCGCAAAGCTCTCACTTACAGAACCCCACACGGTGCCTCTCCTGCTTTCCCACCTATTGGTTTCCCATGGACAGTCTCACGCTCAGGCGGCGTTCGGCGTTTAAACTAGACAATGACGTCGGTTGACAATTGTTTTACCGCGTCAAGCCTCAAGGTGAAATCCATTGTATGGGCATATATTCCAGTTCGCTGGGTTAATGGTGCATATGAACTGAGCTGAGCTGGTGAGTGTTTTGAGTGGGGGGTGAGATTTCATGCTTTTGGTGGGTAGACAATGGCAAACGACTCCCCGCTTAAATTAAGATAAATTCGCAAAAGTGCTAAATTATTAGAATTAAACGATTGTTCAATTACAACAAAATATACTCGTTTTGTTTGGGAAAAATGAGTCAGTTCGCGTCTGTGCTTTGTCATTCAATGTGGGTGAAGGCATTTGTAAATGTTTAGCTTTGTTTTGAGATTGACAGAGATTTTTGTATAGATTTTTACCGATAGATTTTAATGGTTTTGTGCTACTTTGATTTCTAAGGAATTTGCATATAAAAAAGCAAATGTTGGCATCATTTACATTAATGTTTAGAGTTTTGAGTTGAATGTAATATTTGGCATTAAGAGGAAATGAAAGGTTTATCGGCTTATAAAATGAGAATGTTATGTGTTGAGCGTGTATTTTAGTCAAGAACCTTTTGTAGTTCCTCCATTTAACTCTCCGGATAATTTAGATAATAACAAAACACTTACAAAAGTGTAAGGAAATGCTAATAAGTTGAAGTCACGCTTAAGAAACCGAAGCTTTTGGATTTATAGCATGTTTGCACCGCAGCGAGCAAATTTTACATAAAATTAGCGTCGGTACTAAATTTCAGCCTAAAGGCATTAAAATAAAAGTTTTACATAAAGGTCCATACGCAGCATGCAAAATTTACGAATATAATTAAAAAACTTCATTATCTCTGTTGCTCAATAAAAATTACAGAATTCTGTAAGAATTATAGAAATAATTCTATGAATCATTATCATACTCGTACATTTTTAATTATCAAAGCGTCGCTTTTTTAAAAATCATACTCGGGAAAAAAAAACGATGGAATTGTACAAAAATTTTACCCAGTTTCCTTTTTTTTGTTATCGATGGCTTCGATACTTCCCTCAATCTTTTTAAAGCAACTCTGAACATTTCGATTAATCGATTAATTTGAATATTGGGATTACTTTATTACCGATATTTCAAATGAATTAACTAAGAAATATTAACTTAAGTGAAAATATTTTATAAAGTAAGGCTGAATAATATATTCTTATAACAAGCGATCTTTACTTATGCAAGACATGAATGATATGAACATTTTTTAATGCGCGTCATGAACCATTTGTGTATGTGAACAGAACAAAAAAGATGAATAAATTCATAACTTGAAATAATTGAAAAATATTTAAAAAAAAAATGGATTTTGCTTTCGTAGCTCTTGCAAGAAAATAGTTGAATTCGCACGACATAAAGAGTGTTTCGAAGAAATTGGAATTTTTGGAATTGGAACTGTGGTTTCAACTCGTATCCAAATAAAATATTCGTTTTCTGGAGCACGTTCGATTAATTCAAATTATACTAAAATAAGAAGTTTTATACCAAGAAACTTGACCTGTTTATAGAAATTTGTGACTAAGTAAGCCAAATGAAAACCAGCTTTTATTTTGTAGTAACGTAACGCCATGTGCATTTTTTTTTTTTAGATTTTAAATGACAAAACCGATTGTAGGCGACTTTTTTTTAGCTAGACATTCTTATTTATAAAAGAAAATTTCGCCAAACTTTGTCATAAAACAGCAACATTTTTAGTAACGTTACGCCATGCGCAGTTTTGCTTTTATCTTTTAATCGATAAAAGCAATCGTTAGAATTTTTTTTATAATATAGTGCTAGTTAATTGCTACTTATAAAAGAAAATGATTTAAAAATGTAGCTCCATTATTTCGCCATACTTTGTCATACAACCGTAACGTAACGCCAAAATTAACGACTATATGTCTAAAGAACATTTAGCTAGAGTTTTGAAAACAGTCAAATATGGTCGAAGCACAAATGCAACTAATTAGAGTTCCACTAGGGAAAACACAAGTAGATCTCCCGGCTAGTTCCAGATCTAAAATGCTCTACAAATTACTTTTATATGAGCAACACAAAATATTTCAGTCTTGGAAAAAATTCCTTTTGTTTAAAATAAACTCACGTTCATCCATAAAAAAGTTATTACCCAGAGCGCAATATGTTAGCCTAATTGTAGCGACCTCATTGCAGCGTTACAGTCAAAACAGTCTATAGACATAAACAAATTATTTTAATTTTGTGTGGCATTTAATCTTAGCTCCCAAGCATATTATTAATAATGTATCTATCATAATTAGCCCATTTTGTAATGCAGTCGTCTTGCAGACATTTATGTAGAAAGTGCAACTTAACCTTAGCATAAACTAGCTGAAATCGCTTTATAATGTGCCTCCGCAAATTAACAACAATTTTTCAGACAATTTAACATAATCTTGATTATGTGAATAGCAGGAAAAAACATCCAACAAATATCATATGTTTTTTTCTTTAGATACGCTTGAATCTTTTTTTTTTACGCTGGAACACATTGAAAGTTTTGCAAGCAAGAAAAATTGCAGCAAAGGCGGCATAAATTACAAATTACAAAAAAAAAAAAATAAAAAATTGCATATGAAAAGCGAAACAAAGACAACAACAACGACAGGAAGTAGGGTGATTCGAGTGACGACTACAAAATACACTTCGCCTTAGACTATTACTTTAAAGCAGTGCTGGAAAAACATCAAGTTTTCGATGCTGTTAACTGGAAACTATGAGCATAGTGTATCGATATATCGAAGCTATATCGAATATATCGATGGGATTGTCAACTACAAAATACACTTCATTCAAGACATAACTTCAAAGGAGTGCTGGAAAAACATCGATGTTTTCGGTGCTTTTAACTGAAAAATGTAAATGTATAGCATCGATATATCGAAATTACATCGAATATACCGATTGGATGCCGACTACAAATGAAGTGTATCATTCAAGACATAACTTCAAAGGAGTGCTGGAAAAACATCGGCGTTTTCGGTGCTTTTAACTGGAAAATATGTATATATGTATAGCATCGATATATCGAAGTTTATATTAAGGAAATTGTGGGATGAACTACGCAACTTTCCGCAGGGACAGAATATTCGGATAATATAAACTTCGATACATCGATTTTATCTAGTTAAAAGCATCGATTTTTTTCCTTATTATTTTTGCTTCAAAGTGCATGTATCTAAATTTCAACTGTGGCCGATTTAGGAAATTATTAATAAATTATGTAATGCGTCAAGTCTCAAATTTTGACTGTGGGAGTATCGAAGAATTGGATCTTATAAAAGAATTTTTCTATTTCCTTCCGATAACCGATTGACTTTCTTGAAAAAGTGGAGTTTATGTCTATTTCTACTTATCGAGTTATTGATAACTGATTTACAAAATATGACTAGTAAAGATTTTTGAATATTTTTTTTACAATGAATAATGTTAAAAAAAATTTGTATTTTTTCGAGGCATTCAAAATTTTGTTTATAGGTACATATATATATTTTTTTTTCAGTTAAAGATTTTAAAAAAAGTTTTTTTTTTTAAATTAAACATTTTTTTATATGTATATTTAGTTGATCTTAACTTTGCTCAAAAATATGAATGATCAAAATATTATGTGTGGAAATTCACTCGAAAATCGAAATAAAGTCGCCATAATATATAGACAGTTTAATATTAAAGGAACATATAAGCATAATACCTAGGAATAGAAAAATACTAACTTAGGGCTTACCACGAAAGTTAATTTCGATATTTTATACCCAAAGTCGAAGGTAAAAATTTTTTTTAAATTTTTTTAAAAAAAGGTAAAAATTTTTTTTAAATTTTTTTAAAAAAAGGTAAAAAAAATTTTTAAAACGCTTTTTACAATTTCCAAGGATCCCAAGATGATTTTACGATATATCAGGATGTTCAATAAGAATATATTGTGTCATGATTATAACTTTAAAAATTTGAAGAAAAAAGATTTCCGAAGAACTATAGGTTGCAAAATTAGAACTATGATTTTTTACTTCACGAGAAATACGAAGGTAACTAATTTCTTTTTAAGATTTCCAATTTCTTTCCTTCTAGGTGAATAATTTTTCAGCACCATAGTTCCAGTGAGAGATAAAGGATATGAAGATGATGATATTAGCATACACCCTAACTTTATGGGACTACAGTGTATTTAGAAAAACAAAAAGCTACGTTTTAGATGTGTGCAACATTTGATGGTCGTTTACAAAGCAAAAGATGAAGAAGTTGTTCAGCAACATTCTTGCAGATTGCATGACATGGAAATGCACTGCGGGCGAGTCAATGTGTCGAGCACAAATGCAACCAAGTGTGGCAGCAACACACACACAAACACATACACTTACACACATACATTCACACACATGTACTTACAATAAAAAAGCATAAACGACTCGATGATGGAGGAAATGCTTGAAGGCGACATTGACAATGGGTCTGCATCAACGACCAAGTTGTTCCAGTGGAGGTGTGGAAGATTAAGCACACACAGACATGCACATCTTAACTTTGTAAGTACATACCATCTAGACAAGAGCACATACTCTACATATGTATAACATATCTACAATGTCTTGAGCAAGTGCGAGAATCTAGCCATAGAAAAAGAAGAAGCAGTAAACAAGAGCTTATGAAATGTGAAGCCCATATATGACACTCGCCTTTGTACTTGTCCATTTTCATTCCTTTAGCATAATTTGTGTGTAGGTGCATCTTTCGTAGAGAACTAACTACCCAGTTGGATAACAGGAAAAGTGGTCATCCAAAGCAAGGCCTTTTCTGAGGGGCTGATTTTTTGCAATTTTGAGGAAATTGTTTTTGCAAAAAAGTCTGTGCCATTATTTTTTGATTACTAGGGTTTACGAAAGTAAGCCCTTCATTACTTCGTCGGACAAGCGGTCTTCAAAAAAAAATTTAATTTTTCAATGTCAATAACTTTTAAAGCTATTTGGAATGTAAGATATATCCATCTTATCTCAGAAACCTGACATGGTGGGATTCAGTGATACTAAAAACATACAAACAACTTGTCGGACAGTGGTCTAAAAACAAATCCGAAATTTTTTATGTTAATATTGTCAAGAAACTTTTTCGGATTTATCCAATAGGCCAATATACGAACTTAAATTTATAAATTTCAGAATTCTTAATTTTTAAGAAAAGCTTTTCTGACTCTTCTAGGAAGAGAGAAAATTTTAATATCTTAGAAATTTCCATTTGTTTTTCGTCTCAACGTTTCTAAAAATAAATCTAATATACCGGAATTATATATTCAGAATTCTTAATTTTTAACAGAATTTTTTTCCGACTTATTCAGAAAATCTATATACGAACTAAAATTAACCAATTTTGGATTTTTTCATTTTAGGAAAAACTTTTTTTGCCTCTTCCGGAAAGTTGCAAATAAAATTCTAATGTCTGAGAAATTTCCTTATTTTTCTGAACGTTTCTCAAAACAACTCTAATATCCTGAAATTATATACATATTTAGAATTCTTAAAAGAAACTTTTTCTGATTTTTCCGGGAAGGCGCGAATGAAATTAAAATACCTTAGAATTTTGCATTTTTTTGTCTCTAAACGTTTGTAAAAGTAAATCCAGTATACCAGAATTATATATTTTCAAGAGGATATTTTTTTCTATGTCAATAGTTGAATAATATTTTACAATCCCAAATTTTTGAAATATTTTGATTTAAAGGAAAGCCGAAATTAGTTTTTCTGGCGTACCAGTTAATAAAATTTGCTACTAAAAATCCCTTCAAAAATATTTTGGCCTATTTTCTAAAAATGATCAGTAAAAATTTCCTATATTTTTGTCCGCAAGCTGAAAACCCCAAAAGTATTTCGTTTTTTCGCTGCACTGAAATTCCACTGGGCAGTAATGCATAACCTGCACCCTGTATAAATCGGTTTTCTACAACTAACAGGCTTATTTTGTCATGCTTGAGCGGACGTCTTGACCACGGTTCAAACCATAGCTATTCAATCCGCATACGTAACCCGAGCACATGTATTGACACTTTTGACCAGCCAAAAGGCCAATTAACAGAGCTTAAGGTAAAAGCGTATAAAACAAAACTAAGTCAAAAACTCAGACCGGGTCTTCGTGATTTGTTGCTCACGCCCTTTTGAGTAAAACTGACAGACAGCCCGGCAAAAAGCAAAAATAAACAGAGACTGGGACTGGAACTGGGTCTTTAATGGTTTGTCGCGTGGGCGGTGATATCATCAGTAAAAATTTGCAGCTCGCCCTCTTCCGGCGGCGGTTGGGTAAAGTGAATCAGCTGAATTGCGTGCTAAGCGCTCCATTTTATTGGTTTTTATGTAAATTGCAGTTTACTTTGGGAAATTGGGTTTGGTCTGGGTCGTGCTTGTTACGACCAATAATATAATCAATTCCTTAGTTTGTTTATCTCAATTGGTTGCCAAATTATAAATGCTTGTCAATAAGTTTATAATTTATGGGTGGGGTTATTGAACTATTTGGGGTAGCTCTAATTTAATACACTTAGCATGAATTCTTGCAGTACGTCATCTTACTTTAATAAAGCATGAAGAAGTCAAAGAATTATCTTCTACAATTAGTTATTACTTAATCTATTGAATGTAATATCCTTAGTACCCTAGGTTATCAGTTCATTCTTTTTGATACCCTAGGTAGTTCAGAAGAAGTCAAGAAGATTGAAATACAAAATTTTAAAGCGAATTCCGCATCTATTTTGTTAGAAGACTTTGAAAACTATGTGTGAAAAGTTGGGATTATGGGGATTGGGCCAAATCGGCTGCGGATGTTGAAGGATTTATTTAGACCATACGAGGCAGTATTGTAAATTTGATTGTTTAAGTATTATAAACTCTATATATGATTTAAACTGTAAAATATAAAAAAGATCGACATGGAAATAAAATCCAAATCGAAATGTTGGGTATTCGACAAATAAAGCTTGGCTGGGAATTTGGTGTACCCACGATATAGCCCAGAACTTGTACCTTCAGATTATCATTTGTTTCGATTTTTGAAGAAGTCTCCTAATGGTGTAAATTGAAATACCGTGGAGGCCTACAAAGAACTGGGATAATTTCTGTACAGACGGAATTATGGATTATAAATTAAAACGGCACATATTTCGTTTGATAAAGTTTGCTTTATATACAAGAAAAAAGTGTTTTCATTTTGGTGAAATTTGTAACCGAACTTTTACGAAATATTTTTGAAGGAAATTGCAAGACTTTAATTTTGTAAAAGCGTTGAAAAAAGATTCAATTCAAACCCAAGTTGAAAATCGAATTTGTTGAAAATCGTTCCAAACAATGAGAATTGTTTATTTACAATGGACAAAATTTTGTGTGAAATGTTTATTGAAATAATGTTTTTGAAATAAATGGAATTAAAGCCTTCTCAGATCTATTATATGTATTATTAGAGGTTTTATTTAAAATATGACAAAAAGAGGTTCGTGACCTAGGGCCAAGATAAGCTTTAAAGCACTTAATCGGAATTAAAAACATTGTGAATAAAATTATTATTTTAGAAGGGATCAGTAAGTTATCCTTTTGAAAAAATATGTTGGGAATATGCGAAATACATATTTCGACGCGCTGAATCCGAACACTCTCATAGAATTGACGCAACGGATCTAAGTTCAATCCTTTTTTTAAGAATGGATGTACGGCAAAATTTTTTATTATTTTTAGTGTCGTTGATGTACGTGGTGCAAAAGCCGATAGCACATCAGGTTTCTATGATAGTTTTCCAAATTCATCGTTTTATAGGAGTTTTTAGGTTAATGTCTTAAATCTAACGTAGTAATGTTTTATTATAGTTCGGACTCGGATTTAGCATGATTTCAGAAAACAACGAAAACAACTCGTTTTCTGGCGCTTTTATAGGTTCTGCCGAATTGATGACATTTTGAGGTTCATTTGATTTCGGATTCGGATTCAGCCACCCCGAAAACTTTATGAAAACATGATCTGAACTCTAGGATCCAATAGACGGGGTTTTTTATATTCCAGTGTAACTAACGAACTTCATTTTAAGCAAAAACACTTTTAAATATTGTTTTAATATTTTAGAATATATGTAAGTTCAAAATGTAATTTTTCATTCTAAGCCTAGATCGAGCGAACTGATAGCAATGAAAAATTATTCAAAAGTAGTACACAAAATTAAAAAATATGAAAAAAGAATTAAAAAGACCAAAATTGCACTGAAACGAGTCTTCCCAAGATTTATTTATGCCCAGGTAGAAACGATGTCTTCATGCCAGAATAGCAATCCAGCAAGCCGCTGAACTTTTGAGTGGAACACCGAAAAAGTCGCTGCTGACTGGAAATTTGTTTTAAAACGATTTCGAATTCCACAGAATTAACATTTTTCAAAAACGTAGAATCCAAGTTATTGGGGTGCAAAATACATGTAAATTCACAAAATCTTTATTAACTGGAATATTGCTTGTAAGTGATTTTTACAGTTGTGAGTTTTTCCAAAATCATTAAACTAAGAATCAATTTCGATGGTGGAACGCAAAATCGTACATTTGTTTAAATAAAGCAGAATTGGACTTCATGAAAAAAATTCGCAATGAGGAAGTGCGATGGTAGTACGAATTCAAATTTAAACACGAGATCGTTCAGAATCTTGTTAGGCCAATAATCGGTTTCAAAATATCGGAAGCAAGCGACAAAATCGTTGCTGACATAAATATCATTTGGAAGCGGTTTCCATAAGAGAATTTTTTTGTAAAGCAAGAATTTATTCGAGATAGATGTCAAATGTGGAACGCTATAATCAAGCATACATTTAGTAATAAGTAAACTACAGTCGAACTTCCCTAAAACGAACTCTAATCAAGCTCTACGCTACAAATTCGCCATGAGGTCAAGCTTCGACTGTAGTACGAACTCAAATTTTAACGCAAATCGTTCAGTAGCTCGTTGATGCAAATTTGTGCAGTTTCTGAATGGGCAATTTATGCAATTACTGTGGGAATCGAAATAGTCTTCTAGAACATTCTCTTATTGCGTTTCCATAAACATACACCCAAATTAATTGCTCTTTGTCGTTTACAGCAAATTAATAACCCTACCCCATGTGCCAAGTTAATAAGAAGCAGATAAGATTATTTTGGGGCAAAGTTAAATGAACTCACCATTGCCTGCATTGTGCTGCACATTATTATCGGTATAGAAATCCATTTCGGGGTTTATAACTTCTTAAACACTTTTCTGTACAAGTTAATTGCAGTGCAATGCTCTGGCGGCAGCACCTTGAGACGAAGACCAACCAAATATGCTGGGGTGCTACGCCGAGCGCACTTTGAACTTTCTATGATATAGTACTTGACAAGGGGTGGGTGCACTGAAACCGTTTTAGTATGCCACGCTAGAGCTTGTTTCAGGGGTTATAGTCCGTCCGGGGGTTAGATGTTGTCGTCGTTGCCTTGGCAACGAGATGGATGCAGCATTGATTTTCACTTTAGCAATTGCGTCGCACGCTTTCCACTATCTATCGATTAAACACTTTTCACATCCGCGGTACACTTTGTTTTTCTTTGCATTTTGCCATATGTTGTAGATGTAATTTGTTATTACTCAAGAGAAGGAAAACTTAAGGCATGCTTTGTTGTGCAAAAAACAATTTTCAAATGTTTTTTTTTTTACTTGCTGGAAAAGCCAAGAAAATTCATAATGCACAATATTGTTGCTGCAATTACTGACCTACATAACAACGCACTGACCGAAAATTATGCAAACTTTGGAGTTACTTTGGATGTGCCTCAGTCACGTTGTATTTTAAGTCAATGCAGCTGACTCGAAAGATTATGAAGATAGCTGCAGCGCGCAATTTGCGTCTGGATTCGTCAGAGTACGCCCTGTATCTGTATCTCAACTAGTTGTTGTTGTGGTTGTTATAGTTGTTGCTGTGCAGTTTTCACCCAGTAACCGAATTTAAGTTCACAACATTGAACTACCCCACCCCGTTGAGCCGAAAGCTGTGCGTTACACGTGTTCCATGCGCTAAAAATCGACTGCGACGACGTCACGAATTGCACTGATTTGGATTCTGTAGCAGTCGTCAGTGCAACAGCCATAATCCTGACTAGAGTCAGTCAGTCAGTCGTTACTCGTACATCGTATACGATATTAAAGCTTTGCCGAGCACGCAGCACTATCTGCGCCGAATCCAATTTGTATCTGTGTGTATCTCTGTATCTGTGTATTCGCTCACAATCCCATCCAGTAATAGGGCATCATATGCCAATTGTGATTCTCTTCTAAGAGTCACACCACAGCACATTGGCCTATGACTGCGTTGTTTATGCTCCAATTCAGAACCAAACAATAGCAAAAGTTGTAACACTTCGCTGAAGTGCAGCAACTCGTGAGCTGCCGCCACCAGGAAGCAACTGCATTGAAAGTATCTTAATTCAATGACACACTCATCAACACATCCAACCAACAATACTTTACACGCACGACGCAACGCGTACAATGAAAAATAGAAAAAATGAAGAGAAAAACAAATACTGGAAAAGCTTTGTATGACATAACAACTTCCGGCATAACTTACGCCCAACGCCCGAGGCTATGCGTTTCATTTCAATTGGCAAATTGAGTTATAAACAAAACCCACGTCCACATGAAGCTCTCCCGAATAGTTCTCATAGGCGCAACATGTGGCGCAAACTTTTCGAGTGCTTGGCATGCTTTGGCTGGCCCAAGTTTATAATTGCTGTGCAGGATTTGCCACTTAACAACATAAACTTGTTATAAAGTGGTCATGTGTTGGAATGATAAAAGTTTTCTATTTTACTGCTGGGAAGAGTGAGGAATTACTAACTATGACCCTAGGCCCTATGCTCCACTAGGAGTTAAAGGAAACAATTATCACTGTTGCAGACAAGATAAGCTTGGAAACACTTAAACGGAAAATAATTTTAATTAAAATTAAGACATCTGTAGGTGGTTCCTTTAGAAAATGTATCTGAAGACTAGTGTGTTTTCTAGTGTATTTCGACGAATTCAAATCCGCTAACAGAATTGTCCTAAAGCGTCTACGTTCTTTCCTAACCTCTAAAAACTCGTTATAATTGTTTTTTCAACACTGGGTGTCCGGCTTCTTTATTCTATATTTTTTAGGCATCCCGAGTTTAATCCGAGTTCGGCAAACGTTAGCCCGTCAGTTTTTTTTTAAATAATCGCCAAAATACCTTTTCTTTTAGATAATGTGGCAGAGCCCAGATGATTTGAAACTTGATCTCAGCGTTCTCAAAAACATATTAAAAACAATGAATTACGAACACTCTGGAAAAAATGTTTATTGTATTTTTTGGTTAAAAAAGAACCTAGGATCCGTTGCTCCGAAATATATGAAAGACATATGGTTCGACCTCTGTATGCGAAAGTCGATTTTTTTGTGAGGCTGAGTTAATTAAAAAATCTACGGTTTTTCCAGTTCAACATCTTTTCACAACTTAACGCAATACACCTTCAAATAATCGTCCAAAAAGTCAAAAAAACAGACATAAAATTTGGAAAATGTAGTTGAGGACTATGTTTTCTGATATATATTTCGACCGCTGAATCCGAAACCGCTAAGAGAATTGGCCTGAAGCGTCTAGGATCTATGCCTAACCTCCAAAAACACGGCATTATTTTTTTTCAACGCTGGATGCCCGGCTAATGCATTTTCCATGTTTTTGGCGTCCCTGAATCCGAGTTCGGAAAAAGTCAGCAAATTAGTTTACGTGAGATTATCGCCAAAATACCATATTTTCATGTGTATTTTTGAAGTTAAGTTAGAATCCAGATGTTTTGCAGCTTACTTTTTTTGGAATTACAATTTTCAACAAAACATAGATGTGAAAAACACGCCCGTAAATTCGCTATTGAAATGAAGAGTTCAGGTAAACCGATTTATATAGCTATTTTCATGAAAGAAAACATTGTAAATATTTCGTATAACACAATAAAAATTAAAATTACCATTAGACCTATTATAAAAGAATAGTCCCAAAAAAATGATCCAAACCTCTGCCAATACAGACATTTTTAAAAATGATTATATCGCAACAAAGAATATAGATCTAGTTCTATTCATCGCAATAAATTGCATAAACTTTAACTCGTAATGGAAGATAAATTTCTTTTTGTGAAATATTCTTCCATTAATTAAATCTATAAATAGCACTAGTTTTCATGAAAAATGAACCTTCATATAAAAGTGATTTTTTATGATAATATTGGGCTGAGAAACATGAAAATTACAAGCAAATTTTTTTTAAAGAACCGTTTTCGAAATCGTATCAACATGAGAGATAGATAGATCGAAAAGTGATTTATGGGCTGATTATGCTGATGAGACATTTGTAGATGAGTAGATCCGAAATGCAGTGATGTGATATGTGCTCTGATATATGGATGTGTGCAGATAAAGACAAAATTATTGAAGTTACAAACAACCAAAGTCGGAACCATTTAGTCGAATATTTTCCCAAATTCCCAATTTTCAGTTTGGTCTTTTTTTTAAAAGAAAATTTTTGTTAAAAAATGCTTTTAGCTAAAAATTTTAAAATCGGGTATGAACATCTAGGTTCTATCAAAACATTACGAAAAATGGGAAAATTTCATTCTCCCCTCAATCACACTTTGATCGAAAAAAAATATTTGTTTGGGTTTATTTAATTGACTTAATTTGGAACTTTACAAAAATGAAATTCTGCAAGAAGCCGACTATACTCTAAAGTTACAATTTGAGTCGCAGTTTTTTTAATATTTTTAAACTTTTGTTACGCTTGACAACTAAATCTATTGTTTAGTTAGTTAGTTTGCATTGTTTTTAATATTTTTAAGTTTTGCTTAAAGCTAGCCATTGTAATTTACAGAGGTAAATCAATAATCTTTTTTAATTGGAACATAGTATGATATAGTAAGAATAATTATTTTAAGTGTATTAGTTGCTATTTAACCGATGGAAAGTGAATAAAATAACCTTGGTCTTAAACAGAAAAAAAAATTACAAAAATGTATTATGCATAAAATTCCAAGTAAATTGTACCCCTTATCGTATTTTCTACAATCAAGCATTTGTTAAATAAATCAAAAATTCCGGGAAGCGTTTAGGCATCTAATGAACCCCAAGGGTTTTATAAAGTTTACTAAATTAAGCCGCGATGGCCAAATTTATTTGAAAAATTTGGCGCGGTTTTTGTACAATGGACACATAGTATTTATAAAGTCAAGTAATTTTTAATCACATTTCGCTTAATCTTTAAGCACTGTGCCTTACAAAACTGCCATGTGATAATGATAATAGTCTAACCAAAGCTATCACGCTCAAATTTGGTTTACACACAACTAACAATTAGAGGCAATTTAAATTATTTTGTTTCAAATAAGCTAAAGATGCGATAAATTTATTATGATGACTGCATCATTACAGATGTTGCATTTGATACGAACAATAACAAAGTGCCCGAGAAAAAGCTTTTTCTCACACGCTGCTCTCAACAATTGCATACGTCATCAGCACCAACAACATGAAGAGAGCGAGAGAAATACGGGCTAAATGCTTAATAAAGTACAGCACGAAGGTTGCTTATTGAACTAGAACAAATGCATAGACTGCTACGGGGGTTGTTACAGGCGGGACTAACTATGTATAGCGTACATACACACACACACACATGCATATAAACACAGCGGGCAACTGCCAGCTGACTGCATATTACGTTTAATTTAGTCATATAAAATAAGACAAAAAAAAAATTGCAAATAAACTGTTGTTTTGCCTCAGTGTGACCGTAAATATCAACGTTAGAAATGTTCTGTTCTAAAAATACTTTGACGGTATATATGGCACACTTGGTGCTTGACGCTACAACGTCAGGTTGGCCGAGCGGTCTAAGGCGCCAGATTTAAGCTCTGGTTCTCGAGAGGGAGCGTGGGTTCGAACCCCACACCTGACATTATTAGCGGGTTTCGAATAACATTTTTTTTATTTACAAATTTTTTGCGTATAAAAAAATATATGTGCGACCATGTAGAAAGATAATTTTGTTTATTTTTATTATTTTTTATGAGTAAAACGAGTCGTTTAAAAATAATATTTTTGTATGGCTTGGAGACTTTATTTAATTGCTGTTCTTTGCTACTGCATTTAATATTCCAATATATTTGTTTTATTTAAAAACGTTAAATATATCCATAAATATATAGCAGCTGATATATATATAGATATATATATATTTTCTTTGGGTAAAAAAACTTTTTATTTGCCAAAATTTTGGCTTTATAGCAAAATTGGAGCATTGTAGAAGATTAGGTTGAAGTTTCCGAGAATATTTTTAGCCAATACAATTTCTTAAATGTGTTTGTGGGTAAATTTTTCATTAAAGGTTTTACACAGTTTGCAATAAGACAGCCACGCCCATTTTTATGATTGTTGTTAGTATAAAAAAAAAAGTTATAAAATGCAGAGTACGACAATAAACAATTGTTGTCTGGGCCTGTTGACCACCTTCCGGTTGACCGCAGACCAAACAGACCAACAATGCCAACAAAAGGCCGCCAAGTGCCGTTGACGTTTTTTGTTCCTATATTTTGTATACCCTGCAACTAAATGGCAAGAGGCATATTAGTTTTGTAGAAAAAAAATACTTTGCTATACCTTTGGTAAGATAGAAACCGTTTACGAGGGAGAATTTGAGGGGCCAAGACAGACAAGCGGTTGTAATGGCCAAATAGATAAGAAATACTTTTGGTATATTATCAGTATAATCGATTTCGGCGTTTCTAGTTTATTTTAATATTCCATTGAGTGACACATTTTTTTCTACCCTGTAACCATAGGGTCAAGGCTATTATGGATTTGCTCTAAAAGCAGCAGTAGGTGCACCTTAAGTTTTTATATCAAAATAGTTATCACCTTGCGTATTGAGAAATGTTCGTCTGAGCACTTATAACTCAGATACCAAAAAAGTTAGATGTACCACATTTTACCAACAGATGCGAATTTGAGATACGCAGGATTTTGTGAATTCTCTTGAATATCTTGGCCTGTTTTCAAGTAGGAAAATTTTGCAATTTACAACTACATTATAAACCATAACGTAAAAACCAATATTTATTTATTTATTTTAATATTGTATCTTAGAATTAATTCTAGGGAACAGGGGCCTTCAGGCTGGGTGGTATATTTACAGTTGATTTTTTTTCTTATTATATAGAGTAAGTTGATGACTTATTTTTAGATTTTATTTGCAATATTTTATTTTATTCATTAGATTTATGAATTGGCTAATGTTTTTTTGGGAAGCGTTTATGAGAAGTTTGTTTAAGGATGGAGTTGAAAGCCCAATATATATTTTCTCTCACATCGAATTTGCTATTGTTATTTACTTGAAGTTAAATTTAAATATTATTTCTTACTATTTATTTGTTAAGTCAAAAAATAAGAGTTCTTATGCAATTTTAATGAAAAAAAAACTAAAAAAAATAATTATTTGCTGATTTTTATTTAAAAATTATTAGAGATACGATCTTTGACTTTAGTTTCAATTATTTAGTGTATTATTTTATTTTTTTGAGTCTTATCTAAAAAAAATCTGCACTTTCATAAAATCAACTCTCAAAGCATATGTAATATTTACCGCCATATATTATATAAATAAATTTTTTTTTTGGGAATCTCATTCTCATATACTGCGCTTACTTTTTCACATTTTTCAAGTTGCAATATGGATCGATGATAGATACTCCACTAAAAATAACCTACTTATAAGTCTGTTGGTTAAACGTTAAAGTTCTTAAAATCGTAAAAATTTTTCAAAACTATTTCGGGTAAAGGGTATCTTAGAGTCACTATTTCTTAACTGCAACCCAACTACTCATTTTGTTTGTAAATAATTAATAATTTTTGCTTTCATGTTTCATGTCTATTGTTCTGTCTGCTTTGTTGTGTATTCTGTTGCATTGCGCAATGTTTGTGGTTAACTCAGTTGGGCCCTTTGTTTTGGTCAAAATATTACGAATGGGTTAAGAAAATCCATAACTGTTGGCTCAATTCGTTAGTTAAAAAACAAAACCCGCGAGTTTGCTTTAGAGAAAGAGAAAAATCTATTTATCAAACAGAGAGTAACAGTAAGCCGACATATTTCGGTTTCGAGTTTTCACAATTATTCATGGTCATTTATCAAAATATTTTTTCAAAGTTTTGAATAGAAAAGATTTGAGTAATGACGCTAGAATTGATGAGCAATAAGGGCAGCTATACGATCTTGTTGGCAACCAATGATTTTAATTGGATTTTTATAGCAGAAACCAATTAAATAAATATGTGTAGGCAATAAAAAGATGAATGAAATTTCATAATTTTTGAATATCAAATAAATTTAAAGTAACGATGTTAAATTTGGAAATTTTTGACAGTTTGCAAGACAAGTTTTTCCTTAGAATTTTATTGCTACTTTTGGTGAAATGGTAATCTTACCGGAAAAATATGCTTCAAAATAAATAATAATACCTTTCTCATATAAAGAAGCTTACTTTTGACTTTTCGAAAACTGATTTAATTGTTGACTTATTAATGAAAATAAGTTTTTACTTCATATATGTTTAAAATAAAATTGCCTTTAATACACTAAATCTATTAAAAATCTCATAAGTTTTCTAATGAATTTTTTAATAAGTCAAATAGTTCGAATTTAATACACTCATAAATTACACTAGTTTACACGAAAAATGAACCTTTCGTAAAAAAATGTTTTAGGGTAATTTTGGGCCGTGAAACACAAAAATATGTACTTTTTTTTTCTTAAGCAACGACTTTGAGAAATTCTCAAAAAGTATGTATTTGGGCACTTGCTTCAATTCCTTGTTAATACATAGTGAGCAAAATTTATATCGCTATGAAAGATAATTATTGATCGACCATTTTTCAAAATAACTTATTTTCAGATTGCTTTTAATTGACGAAAAAACATTTTTTTAAATTATGTTAAACTTTCAGATGAAAGAGAAATACGAATATTTAGAGTTTTGTAAAACATGCGGATAGTTATTTCTTAAACAAAATTAAAAAATGTGGATGTTTAATAGTATTTTTTTGCCCATATACTACTTCTTAAGGTCTACCTTGTTTCCTTCTAAGATCCGAATACTAGCGCCACTATCTTATGTAAAAAAAAAAAAATGTATCAGCTCACCCTGAATTTATGAAAAAATAACACTTTCATTTGTTTTGAATATATTTTTTGCAGATAATAGATTTTCCAATATACTTATATTATATATAGAATAGGAAAACTCAATTAAAAAATCTATGCAGAAAATCCCAACAACTAATACTAAAAAAAATCTGCATTTCTGTAAGGGCGAGACGCTTGAAGTTATCGATTGTTATACAATCATGATTATCTACCAGTGTGTACATCATCAGAAATATTATATTGTGCATTCGAATAAAAGTTTCTCTTAACAAAATCAAAGCAAGCCAAAAAACAGCCATAGTCTGGATTTCAGAGTCTTCGTTAGGGTTGCTTACGTTGTTAGTCGGGCACTTTTGCATTTCTGCCCGACAAAGTGAACACATTAATTATATGAAAAGAGAGTTCAAACTATGAAGTTCGAAGTTAGTCGGGGTAATTATATAAATAGTGAGTTCGAGATATGAATTTTAATTAGAAGTTTTAATAAAAAGTTCCGCACATGTATAATTTTATTATCCAATGAATTTTAAGCCACTTTTGCTTTTTCATGGGTTTTGTTGGTTTTCTATCACGCTTTGGAAAACATTTTAAGTCTACAACAAAATCATCTATACCATTACATATTAACGTTGTTTCATTTTCCAATTGTTTTTAAAATTTTTCACCACTTTTTAGTCTGTCTGACTGTCTAACTGACTTTTGAGCACATCCATTCAATTGTGACATTTTCCGGTAACAGAAACTGTTACAGTACATTGACAAAGCTCCAAAAACAATTGCTCAAATTTCATAACCATCCATCTGGCTTTGCTGGTTATTCTGCTGCCGGGGCATAAAGCGCTGAAAGAGCGTGGAAAAAAAATACATTTTCAAATTGTTGGGGCACATATACACAGTACACTCGTACACAGAGACCATGGAAATTGTGCAATAATTGCAACACTTTTTGTAGTCATGAACCGAAAAGCATAAAGAAAATAGAGCTAAGTTCGAGAACTTGGCAAGCCTTTAAACTGAAACTTGGTCACAGTTTCAGTGCTTTCAACAATGTCAACCATTTCACGCGAATTTCTTTCACAAATGTGTTAAATAGTTTGAGCCGTGCCAAAAACCGAAACCAACATTTAAAACTTCTGCTCTAAAAGAGAACTTTAGAATCGTAATAGTTGGAGCCGCAAACTCGTTTCTGTGTGCCCAGCCATAATGGGCAAGAGCACATTTTTTTTCCTGCGGTTTCTTGGCTCTTTCAATATCAAGTTCAACCAGTCAAACACACAACAGGCTCAGGGACGCTAACGGTGCATTCGCGGTGGCCAACGTGGTCAGTGTCCGGCAGTTAGCAGCCTTGGTAACAGGTAACTGGTAACAACTGATTTGAGCGGGGGCTACAATTGCAACTGCACAGATTGAATGTGTGCTGTGGTCAGCAGCAACCAGTTGAACTCGTTTTCTGCCTAGTTCTGCCTTGTATGCATCATAACCATAAGTAGAGGGGATTTGCAGCTGTCCTTTTGTGGACACAGCAAATGAAATGGCCAGCAGGAGTTCGTTCGGTTCGGGCCAAGCTAAACAAACCAATGCTGCGAAAAAAGCGCACTGTCAGCGGCTAATATATATAAAACTAGAAGGAAATTGCAATTTGCTGTAGCGAAATTTGCATGCCCTTTCTTTGTTTCTTAAAAAAGAGATTTTTATTTATTTATTTGTCTTTGAGGTATACACTGGTCGGAGAAACGAATGATCTTGTTTACGTTGTGCTTGCGAGGAATGTCTGGAAAAGTAGAACTGTTGAAAAATTTGTATAATTTCAGTATGCCAATCAATACGGAAATTAAATACCATATGGTTTATATCTGTAGTATTTTTCTTTTGACCTGATTTCAAAGGGTAAGCGCTATCTAGACAAAAAAAAATTTGTAGCTTGAAATTCTGTCACAAGCTGAGCCTAGGGTTGTCACCTCCGCGCATCCAATTTTATCAAATTGATTGGCAATTTCAAAAGATATGCGCACAAATTTGAAAGTTTCAGCAACTATTTGCAAGAACCTTCGTTAAAAATAGCTTTCTTGTTAAATGATTTTGTAAAGCAAAGTTACAGCCATCAAAGTTACTTGAATAAAAAACTGTGTTTTACTTTTTAAGAAAACATTTTCTGATAAAAATGCCATACAATTTTTTTAAATATTTTTCAGTACTGCATATATTTACAGATCTTCCGCTTTTTTCGATATAAAATATACATCTTGAAATAACATATAATATTCTACTTTCTAAGGCTTGACTAGATAACTTTTAAACATTTCACTTACTATAGGAACTGCTAAAGTAATAGCCGTTGCCAACCTAAACAGTGCCCTTAAAGTTATAGGGTCAATCAGATATTAGTAAGCAACGCTACTATTTAAAGGGCACACGGTTCATTTTGCAGTGCAGAACTGCTCTACCGCCTACTAAAACTTGTTGGGCACGTTTCTGGCATTTCGGAGACCTTACCAGCTGAATAGATCGCTTCATGGTATCGATTTAACTTTATTTGGGGGTTCGTTTAAAAGAGAATGTTTGTTTTCAAATGGTAGACAAAAACAGTGTTATAAATATGTACTACACACTGGTAGATGATATCATCACTTTTACAACTTTGTTTGGGGCAGAAGTGCTTTAGCAAAGGCATTACTTTTTGGTAATTTTTGCATTTAGGCAGCTGCCCAACATTCCTGAACACCTTATAGAATTAATAATAAGTATAATATATAATAAAATACAAATCCTTTTTTTGGTTGGGTGAGTTCTGTGAAACGTAAGATGAATGTTTATTATTTAACTTTCTGCCGCAATGCGTGAAAAACAGTTGCATGGGCAGCTTGTGGCAGCATGGCATTGCCCAGAAATGCTCTACCAAGAGCATCTTGTATTTTATAGCACTTATACGTTATATGCCCTGCACCCAACTAATCCGAGATGCACAGGTGCTTCATATTTTATAGACTACATGAGCCTATTGAACTGATTTTGGCGGCTAGCGTATTTTTGGTGGGGTCATTCCCATTTTTGTCTATAACTCACCAAGATTCCTAGCTTTTTAAATATATTGTCACCTAGAGATGTGCTTTCAAAAAAGTAAGTTCGGTGCGGAACTTCAGTACAGTTGGTTAAGGATATACAACAAGGTAGAAGAACTAATTGTAAACAACTAGTAGCAAAGAACTAGTAGTAAAGAACTAGTTCATAAGTAGCATACCTAGTTGCAAAATTTTATGCGTCTAGACTCTTTTGAACTTCGAAAAATATGCAACATATAAAGGTTGTGATATCTTAGTCGTTTCATTTTAGATGTATAGTAAATACCTAAATTAGTTATTATAATTTTTTCGGCCGTGCTCTGGAAATTGAAATCCGTACCTTTTATTCGGATTCGTTTTAAAATCCGAATGCTTTGGTGCTCTCCAATTTCACCAAACTCGATTTTTTTCAGGTGATTTAAAATTGAATGTTTTACTGCAATAGGAATTTAAATCGACTATCGGCAAAATAGGCTTAGCAAACGACACATTTTGTTAAAAAATTCTTTGATTTTTTCAGTTTATATAATCTATATTACATAATTTTTTATATGTTCTATGATATTTTTAGATTAAAACTTAAATTATATATTTTTTGACAATTATTTTTAGTTATTTTTCCTGACTCCACTCAAAAAAAAAAGCATGCAAAGCCAAAATTAATTTTATTTGTGCACATATTCACGAACACATGACGATAAATGTGACAGGATTCCCGCGTTACACAAAGAAAATTTCCCTTGTAACAAAAATTGCTAAGTCGTGTTTAATTTCGATAAATACCGTTGCTTAAATATTATTTTTGTGTAATAATTTTTAAAAAATCGAATAAAAAACGAAAAAATTTAGTGAAATTTAAATGAAAACAAAATATACTAATAAAAATGGCGGACGTAAAGTCGGGCGCGGACGACTTTAGGATACCCTGTACCACTAGCTTGTAATAAAGTCCGATTTCTTCACAAAAAACCAAAAACAGAAGAATTTTTAAGCAAAAATTTTTTTTTGACCGATCGTTCCTATGGGAGCTATATGATATAGTCAACCGATTTCAATAAAATTTGACACGGTGCTTAAATACCTTAAAAAAGATATGAACGCCAAAGTTATTTCAAATATCTTTACAAACAAACAAAACACGAATTTTGTATAAAAAACGTGTTTTTGGACCGATTGGTCCTATGGGAGCTATATGATCTAGTCAAACGATTTGGATTAAATTTGGTACAGTGCTTAGGAACTATAAAATACTCACGAATGTCAAATTTGGTCCCAATATCTTAACAAACGAAACACAACAAATTTTGTTAAAAAATCGATGTTTTGGAAGATCGGACCTATGGGAGCTATATGATATAGTCCACCGATTTTGTTCAAATTTGGCACATTGCTTAAGTGGTCTAAAAAATTTCCAAACGCCAAATCTGGTTAGGATATCTTTATTAAAAAACGAAATATAGCCAATTTTTCTTTAAAAAAGTTATTTTGGCCGATCGGTCCTATGGGAGCTATATAATATAGTCAACCGATTTTGATCAAATTTGGTACAGTGATTGGGAACTATAAAAAACTTTCGATTGCCAAATTTCGTTACGATATCTTCATAAACAAACGAATTATTCATCTAAAACGCTTTTTTTTTTCGAGGTCGTCTCAAACACCCCCATGGGAGCTATATAATTTATCCCCGATATCAAAAAAATAAAATAAACTTGCCTCCTATGGAATAATATGGGATCTAATGTGAAAGTTTGGTAACTCTAGCTCTTACCATCTCTGAGATCTAGGCGTTCACACGGACGGACGGACGGACAGACGGACAGACGGACGGACAGACGGACAGACGGACATGGGTATATCGACTTCTCTATTCACCCTGATCATATTTTAGGTAACTTTGGGGTGTCTCCGACGTCTCCTTCTATATGTTACATACATTTTCGGCTTGCACAAACTTAATATACCCTTGGACCATACGGTACAGGGTATAAAAAGATGCCGAGCTGTGACAACCATGTCAGCTGTTTTGTTTTACACAATTATTTTGCGGCAACCAACAATAAAATTTCTCGAAAAAATTTGAGAAATTTACAAATGTAACTACAAATAGAAAGATAAGTTATCGAAAAACAAATCCGTGGTACGGAGCAAGCAAAAACTATTTCGAATAAAATTGCAATTTGGATTTTTTGTTTTCCGCAGCATGGTTGCATATTTTTGAGCATAGCGTCAGAGCTAAAATTTCCCATTCGGCATTAAATTTATTTCTTTAGCTATAGCAGCATTACTAAAAAATAGATTATAAATTATTATCGCAATATTTAACAAAATCAATCAAAATCAACAAATAAACTTAAAAATTATTTTGAGTAATAAAAAATTCCCTACCTACTTGTATCAGGAAATTAAACCATAACCGAAAGTACCATTAATATTTCTTTTATTATGCTTAAAAGAAAATGATATATTAAGCACTTAAGCCGTAAAATGTTGAAAAATTGTAATTAAAGCAAATAACTTATTTTTTCTTTTTAAATTTAAACCGTAACATATTCAACTTTTGTAACGAATGAATCGCTGCTTATAGCCATTGTATCACAACCCAGCTTTAGAGTATTAAAACGCTGATGATGAGTCATCTGAAAATAACTAAATTTTGGTAAGCTAGGAAGCTGTGACTGCATCAAAAAAAAAAGGTATCTAGATACAATATGCCGTAAGCCAAAACCAATTACACTTGCAACAATAGGCGGCATCCACGAGAGAAACAAAGGTAACGAATATTGCAGCTGTAGGTAGCTCTATAAATTTATGGCTCAAACGTCACAGGAACATGATTTTTTGTTGGAAATACACAGTTAACAAACAAAAAACGGCAACGGGTGGAAAGTTCACTGTACCGTAAAACTTAAAGCGAGCAAAACGCCGCTGTCGACGTTGACGCCTGCGTTGACGCTGCGCATGCGCAAAAGTCAAATCGCCAAAGGCAGCTCCATAAAACGAAACAAGTTTTTTTTTACTTTGTAGCTCGTTTTTTTGTTTATGTTTTTTTTTTGTTTGATTTTGGGAACAGCTGAAAAATACAGGTCGTCATAGTGACTAAGTCTAAAACTAAGGTTTTAGGGCCCTACAAACGGATTTAATGCCAGTTATTAGAGCAACTACTTTGAGTATGCGCGCTGAGCGGGTTCAATGACTCTTAACGAAATACGTTTATTTTGTTGGTGTTGAAAGAGTAAAAGATTTTCCACGTTGTCGATGGATAAACGGCGGGCAAGTGGAACCAATTAATGCAGACGGCGAGCGGAAAAAACAGGAAAAGCGGCGGCAACAATTCAAAAAACATTTTTTTTTTGGCGCAATTAACTTGCAGTATTTCCTACTTTTGGTTTTTCTTTTATTTTTACTTTTTTTTTCGGAGGCGCTGAGACAGTTTACAATTACGTACTGCAATTAACATGCAAATTCGAAGAAGTTCCAACTCGGGCAACAGTTGCACACAGCTGTCAACAGGGGGAGCCAGTCAGCACAAAGACCTCCCGCAAATGTTGATGGATGGAGCTGACTGACAAGCCATACCACATGTTTCCAGAGCAGTACGAGATGCTGATTTTCAGATTTTCCATATGTTTTGTTGCTACAAGTCGTTATAGTCGAAATTATATTTTTTTGTTTTTATTACTCGAGTGCTGTGTGTGAAAAACGTGAGATTTTTCTGGAAATTTACAGGGCACTTGGCTTTTTTTATTTTAAGTTTTAATAGCGCATATTTAAAAGTCAAAAGTATACGAGGGCTGTTTATGAACTTTGTACGTCGAAAATATTAAGTTCTTGGTATTCATATCTTTAGATATGATATAAATTTGACGCAACTAATAGAGGACTTTTTAAAAATTTGTAATTTTCTCACAAAAAAGAGCAGACCTGAAGATCGATTGCCCCGTATCCATTTTTAGAACAGAAGACCATCTGCCTTCCTTAAAAAGGGCAGTAAGTCTTTGGTAGGGATTAAACGTACCTCGAACGGGGTGATCCGTTCTGTCCCACAATTTTTGTATAGTTGTACAAGATGTGTTTGGTCGTTTCATCGTCTTCAAAACAAAGCTTGCATTCTGATGAGTCGGATAGACCCATTTTATAAGAGTTTTAATTAGAGGACACATTATCCAATCAAATTTTTTGTTCTTAAATTATGTGTAGAAGTAGTATTTGTAGCAAAACACAAAAATAGTTGATTTTTGGATCTGTTAAAATTCAAACTTTAATTGAAATCTTTCCATACTCTACAATGACTTAATATGGCTCCAATTGCTGTCGCATCCACCGTATTTGCCCGATTTGGCTCCGTCAGACTATTTTCTTTTCCCAAAACTCAAAAGATCAATAAAAAATTCAGCTCATCGCCATGGAGGAGAATTTTGTAGACCTTCCGAAAAATAACTTTTCGGACGGGATCAAGAAGTCGAGGTAAAAGGGGACAATATTGAATAAGATAAAAAATAATTAAAAAAAATTTTTTTTTCATTCCCAAGGAGGTTACTTTTCACTCAACCTAAAGATCTCCCATAAATACTTAACATATTAATGATGTACTTGTTTTTGCAATTTGGTCAGAAAAAAATTCAAATATTATTGCTCAAATATTTATGGTCCTTCCTAGAACTAGCAATTTTTTCCATGTTGAAAAATTCTTAGATTGTGCTCTAATAATATCGGCCAAATAATACAAGCAGCAAATATTCGAATGGTCGATTCAATCTCATAATAATTCCAATTCCGGCGAACTTTATTGTGGATATCAATATCATCTCAGAAGAGTCACTTACGCTCGGAAAAGAGTCGTATTTAATGCGTTGTACCAAAGCTAAGAGGTAAATTTAGTTTGAGATACCTCTAATTGTCTGAACGCTTAGAGCCTAGAGAGTATGAGCGATAGAGTAACAAAACGGGACATTTGACTCCTTATATCAACAGACGCGTTAAGCTCATTTTTACCCCAAATAATTTTAAAGTGCTATATTTCCTACGAGTTAACGCTTCAGTTTGTATGGATAAAATGTGGAAAACAAAAAACTCTTTCGATTCATGCCTATGATCATTAAAATTGGATCTTAAACAGCGAAGATATTTACAATATAGTATTTCATAGGTAGGAATTCGAATCGCATTAGCGGAAAAACTTCACAAAAGGTTAGCTGAGTTGGTTGAGTCACGGACTTAAAATTTTAGGTCCAACATCTAAAGACCAAGGTTCGATTCCCAGTCGGGAGAAGCTTTTTTTTTAAATTTATATATTTTTGTTTTTAATGTTGTTTTTGTTTGCCTAAGTCTTTTCTATCCGACTTTAGTGTTCAGAATTTTTTTCAACACTGATAAGAAAAATAAAATCTTAAGTCAAGATTTTTGATTTCTTGAAATGAGAGAAAAAGATCGTAGAAGTCCAAAAAATCTTGAATTTATAGTAAAATTTTTTGAAATTAAGAAACAAATCAGCAAATAAAACCAAGAGCAAAAATTCTAAAATCATGACGAAACTTCTCAAATTTAAACCTTTAAATTTTAAAGAGTTTTTTAAGAAAAATTAAATTAAGACAAAACACATCTTAAAATAGATTTTGGGGTTGCAAAACTTCAATCTTAAAATAAGCTAAAATATTCTTAAAATAAGAAGAAAAGTCTGAAAATATAACCAAACTTAAATTACGATTTAAATACTAAAACATTCTATAAATTTGGCTTAAAAAAAATTTGATATATACAAGACCCCTCTCCGGAGTAAAAATTTCTAAAACGATTCTGGCAAGAGAATGTCAAAAACAGATTCTACACAGTACAAATTTCAAAAACAATAAAACCAGATTTTTCTAAAAACGTATAATTATACCCAACTTCGTAAGACCTCCCCTCGCCAAACGTCATTTTCCTCCTATATTATTTTAGCTTTTGTTTCGGTCATTTAGTGCGCTTCTTGTGAAAAGTACTTTGTGTTTGTTATCATGGTCTACACTCTAATCTTATCTAGCTGCAATTATTTGTTTGATGAGATACTATGTAGATGTCTAGGTCTATTATATGAGCGCAGTAAAGCTGACTTCAGGCATAAATTAATCAAAAAACAGTTGGTAATAGAAGTAATTATAACTAACGTCTAATTGGCTTAATGAACAAAAACTTTAGTTTCTGCGAATATGCAGCGGAAATTGATAAGAACCGAAATAGAAACAATTCCGGTTAACAACCGGATCTGACATTTAGCAAACTTTTGTTTCAGTTAAACATCTTGAGTTGAAAGCAAATTTGCGTCAAAGCCATCAGCTAAATATAACTTGTAGATCGTCTATGACTTTCTAGCTCATAAAAACGGAAATAGTTATAATGTAAATAGAGAGTTCACAAGAAAGTTGTGCACTTTCTTTCAGCGGATATTAAATGTCATTTAAGTTGATCGCGTTTTACTTATGAGCGTTTTGATCGATGTATTTTCTTTGTTCAAAGCTCTATTAACTTTCAATGATAGGGGGCGCTTATATACTCCTAATTGCAGTAAGCAGCGGGCTATAAGAGAAACAGGGGCTGTCTTTAGAAATGGGTAGATAGAATTGAAAGGGAATTCCCAACCAACAGATTAGAAAGCCCAAAACTGACCCTAAAAATGGGTTTTGAGAAGCATAAAAAAAATTAACTAATACATTTTTAAACACTAATAATGCTATTATTTTTTGAGTCCATACATATCTACCTCCATTCCGATGTGATTATAATCGAAAAATTGTTATTGGTTTTTTAAATATTTTTTTATTTAATTTTTCTAAAAAAATTATGGATACGAAGAATTTTGACCAAAATATGACACACATAATTTTTGTGTTCAAAAGAAGCCAAGCGTTATTTGTATAAAAGCGCGCAAACGCTCAATGGAACCATCTTCGGGCTTAGCTTTTATATTTATGAGTATTATCTGTATAAGACGCCAAAGCATTCCACCATGGACTTTAACAGTATTTCCCTTTACATGGAGGAAATTGGTACTCCAGTTACTCAAAAGGAACTTGCTGAGTATTTGTCGTTATGTGCTCCATGCCGTTGAATCAGGCTCAGGTACATGTGGCTCATTATCTAGCTTATTTGGACTTGAACCAGTTGGTTTTGCGCATCGGTTCGTGCTACCAGGTTGTGGGATACTCCCAGGATGGCAACCAGAATGACGGCGGTGATCAGATTGTGGGATATTCACAGGATGGCAACCAGAATGACGCCGGTGATCAGGCTGGGGGACATTCCCAGGAACCAAATCAAAATGATGGCGGTGATGCCGAGCCTGGCGAGCCTGTCCAACAAGGCGCTGACCAGGAGCAGCAAAACGTGGGTGTCATGAAGTTTTTCAACTACTCGCAGGTTTATTTGATTCGTTTACAGCAGGAACAAGCCTTAATCTTGAAGCATAGAAATAATGAGCTTGTTGACGACATGGAACTGAATTGGATTAACGATATGAAACGATGGCATTGGAACTGACGCAATGGATAAATACATACACAGATTTTTTTAATTTTTGGATTTTGGAATTTAGCAAAAATTTAATTTAGAATAAAAATTTATTTATCAACTATTGAAATCATTGTTAATTTGGTTTGAAATGAATGGCATAGCCTACTAAATGTTTTTTTATGAGATCTGGCTAACGAATTCGGTTTCTATTGGAAACAGCATGCTTGGTGTTTTTTTATTTTATCAAAACGAATTTTGTATATTCGACTTCTTCGTTGCGTGAGAAATCAAAACGTATTGGCAAAAGAGATCTATGATATTATGATTCTTATATAATATAATATTTATGACAATTAAAATGTATCCATTATTACTCAATTTGGAGGGGGTGCCTATGCTGACTGCTTCAGAAGCTGTCAGGAATTAGAAGAGTAGAAAAGAAAAGCAATTAATTAATCCTACCAAAATATCCCTATCGAATATTCGGTATGGACATCGATATATTCAATGTTCAAAATAACGCATCGGTAACGTATTTTTCTAAACTGGACCCGCAAACCACCATGTTGTAATTTAATTTTGCAAAATTTAGTCACATTTGAAAAATATGGAACATATTTTTTCAATGGATCTTAAAACTTATGTACCAACCCTAAAATGGAAAAAGTAATTATTATTTCTAAATCCACATTAGTTTTAGTTCAGATTTTTTTTTTGGTTTTCACAGCAGATTCACAATTTCTTCATTATGAGCAACTAATGCTAGGACCCAAAATCTTTTTGACTTTTCCTATGAAAGCAATCTTCTTGTTGTGTTTTCTACCTAAGCATATCGTAGGACAATTTACTCGACGAGAATAATTGACAGAAAAGTTATAACATTCTTGGATATATATTCAAGAAAAACTCGAATCGAAATTTCTAGAAAAATTCCTGAACGATAGTAACTGTTTTGATTAAAAGACTGTACTCCTGCCAAAACCAAGCAAGGACTCAATAGCTGAAATCTGGCCTAGAGTAGGGGAAAAGAAAATATATTAATCACAATATTCTGTAAATTCACGGCAGAAAAAATTGTGACTAAGTTTAGATTTTGCTTAAAAAATATCTGTAAAAGAGAGTCTAAAACATTTTCTAGATGCTCTGATCCGATTCTTCCGAAGAAATTAACTTATTTATTTTGTGTTAGTTATCCGATAATCAAAGGAATCTTAATAGTTTATGTTAGTTTCCCACATTTCAGACGGTCCCATCTTTTTAAAAGCAACGCCACCATTTTGTAAAATCCCAAAAACCCCCTCTTTGATATTTGAAAGTATTGATTGTTTCAAATCTACCTCACAATGATTAACAATAGTTAGTTGTTAATTCAATAACTCAATTTTCTGTTCAACTTTACTGTTAAACTTTCAATAGCGCGTATCTCATAGATAATGTAAAGGCCCAACCCTCAGTTATTGATCGATCAACATTATCGCATTGTCTAACATTTGGCATTGTGACGTAACAGCGCTAATAAAATTAATTTTCAAACGGATGAGTGTCAGAATACCGCTACTCATTACCATAGTTTTTGATAACGCCAACAGCGCATAAATTGTTTAAAAGATATCAGTTGAATTTGTTTAGCATAAAACTCCAGTTGGCAGCACGTGCAGACGCTGCCAAAACTATTTACAAAAATAGAAATAATCATGTAGATATGATAATCATCTAGAAAACAAAAGCACTAATTAAGTCACTTTCTCTTGTTTGTCTATTTCACTTTGATTATATGCAAATTTAACAAAATCTCAGGTAGACAAACTAAATATTTATTTTTTTGTGCGTGCAAGTACATAGTTTTAAAAAATATGCTTTAAAAAAAATCGTTAGGCGTGGCTCGAATAAAATCTTTTGTTTAAATTTAAGAAAAAAGCAATAAATTTGCATGTTCGCAGTAAGCGATGATGTGCTTGAAATCGTTTTTACAGATATTCTTCGTAGTCTTACAAATTGTTATGGAACTAATTTCTAACCGAAACGAATTTGATCGTGGATCAGAAATATTTACGAGAGCGTAGGCAATCTGTTATACCAGCTAAAATCTTAAATTTTTTGACGTTTTTGAAAGAATTTTAAAGCGAAACCAATTACTGAGAAAGCCAACAGAGTGGTATATTCATTCCAAAATTCTTAGTATGCCCGAAATATTGATATTAATTGCATGTCAACCCAGCAGTCTTCTATCGCAGTCTTCGATATATTTTTGAGATTTCGCAACATAAAATCGATCAGTTGTGTGACGAAAATCACTTTTATCCAAATTTCAACCGCATTTAGCTAGTGACTTAAATATTTCAAACCAAAAATTAACGATATTCTTAGCGGATATATATGTATATAAAAATCATCGTATCACGAAACTATTCAACTCTTTGCGATACAGTGGGACGTATATTCGGTCCGTAAAGGGTTAAGGATGTGTTTTTCAATTAAGTCAATTTTTGACTATAAACATCAAAGTGATCGTGAAATTTTTATTAGTGTGGGGAATTCGATTTTTTTATTTGATTTTGAATGTTGTGATTTCGTTGGAGATATTCGGTGCTGCTACTTCGAATGGTCGCCATAATCGGGCAGTTCCTACAAAAGTTTCTGTATAAATGGAACCATTTGCAGTTCCTATAAGAGTTTCTGTTGGATGGAACAATTTTCTTATGTTCTATATGGAATGTTATGGTGAGAAGTTCACTGAGAACTATTTCTCTCAATTGCTTGTGCTACCTATAGAGAAAGGGTAGGGCTGGAAGTAACATCGACGTTATATTAATGCATCGATGTATTTTACTTTTTTCCCATCATCGATATTTTCATTTCGATTTTCGATCAAAAAAAAAATAAGATGCGACCATTTTTCAACATAACAAATTTTCATCTTTCTTTTATTGACGAATTTTTTTTTTAATTTCACGCTATTAATGAATAACTGAAAAAGTGCACAAAATATCTTTGTTGAAAAATTTTCAAAATTGGCGGTTATGAAAAAAATGGTTGTAATTTTCGTAACTCTCGGTTCATTTTTCGTGAATGAGACTGCAATTCTGGCTAGAACAGAATATTTTTGCTATAACTCACAGCCTCATAAAAAAAGACCCTGTCAATTTACATGTGACAGGGGCACCCCTTATGGGTTTTGGGCAGCGGAATCCTAAGTCCGAAAAACCCTGATAAAAGGTTTATAAGATAATTTCAAAAATGTATCATTTTATGGAATATTATGATGATTATGTGCGCGTGAAGGGCTTTTTATTTTATTTTCTGAATTAATTAAGGCATTCAAAAAATGGCCGCTAAATGTAACTTGACTTAAATATTTAATATATCGATACATCGATGATTTTTAGTCAAAATATCGAAATTATCGGTATTCTCCAGCAGCCGGCGTAACAAAAGTCAACATTTTCTAGAGATCCTAAAAATCTATTATATAATTTTTGCAAATTTTCAAATAACTTTTAAAGTAATAAAACCGATTTGTCTAGAGATTTGTGGCACACACCCGAAAGACAACTAAAAAACTGGAAATCACCTACGGCGCAGGGTCTCTGGTACCATTGACCAGAGAGTACGAGCGAAGAGCGATTGCGGCAGCTGTCTGCCTCAAAACAAAGATAAAGGACTTCGTAGCAGTGTCAGCTGTGGCGTGTGGCACAAAGGGCTGGCTTTGGCACTGAACTGGGTTTGGTCGTATGTGTCCTCTTTGCTTTTTAGCACGACGCACAAACGAGGGTGGTGGAAAGGGTGTGCACATCGTGCAGTAGTTACCCAAGCCATGCGCCGCATGATCGATGCACAACAAAGACAGCAAACTTTAATGTCAGACAGGCAGAGGAAATTATTTGCTGTGTATTGTAAAGTCGTTAATTGGCTTTAAAACGCAATGGATACGACAAGCACGTTCTTGAGATTTATTCGCCCTGGCACGCAGGCGCAAGGAGCGTGTGTATGTTGTGTTGTGCCGCCCTGGTGACGCCTAGCCGCGAGTTGTGCTCAGCATGAGTAAGTTGGGAACCCTAAAACGTTTTGGACACTTGTAGACTAACTCCTTGGGTACAGGAACAAACAAACAAACAAAAGAAATAAGACGAGAAGACCGAAAATCCCAACTAAAATGTTTACTCATTTCCGCACTCAATTAAAACGCTTTGCGACTGTGACAAGGCCAGCAATATAATTCCAACAAAGTGTATAATTAGTGGAAACGAGACAAGGCAACTTAGTTGCTGGAAGTGACAAAGCAAAGAGGAAGAGCCGCCTTCCCAACTCCGAACATGCCGCATGTGCAGCATGTTCCTCTGCTGCATGAGTGTGTGCGGGTGTGTTTTGGCTTCCCGGCAGCTGTAAACTATGCCCTGGTGGTGGATTCGGCAGTTGACATTGACTGCAGTGTTGTTGGTGGCGTTGGTGCCCTGGCGGGGTGTGAGGCTATTCTTGATTGACGCGCCCTGCTCATACTTCTATTTATATACATCTCATATTTATTATATATTTGTGTATCTTCATTTATGCCCAGACACGTCTTGTAGTTTTCATCCAAAGATTAAGTTTCAAAGAAGAGTTGGAAAATCATTGCTTTGGGCACAATATCTGTTGGGACTAGTTGGAAGAGTTTAGGAGAGGAGATCATCGATTGAGTGCGGTTGAAATCTAAATTGGACATTTTCCAAACTAAGTAGTAAGTACAGAAGCTTAAGAATTTTAGTAGGATAGTGTTCGGGAAACTACAAAGAATCTACAACACACTTCATAAATTCTTCTTGCTATCCTCATCTCCCAGTAGAGCATAGAGACGAAACGAAATTAGAAGTGTTGTAAAACGTTTTAATGCTGCAAATCGTTGAACAATTGAGCAACGAGTAATCCTAACTTAATACAAATTGCTAGATCTTGCCGAGAACTCAAAAACAACATAGTTAAGACTGATATGATTCGATGAAAGCATCAGTGTTAAGTTTGGATTATTTTTTTACTAGAAAACTATTCAGGATAAATCAAAAGGCTATATATATATATAATTGAAGATCATGAACTATCTTATACCCATTTAAACGAATTTAACTATCTTAAGAGATCATGTAAGAGAGACTATGAGAAATTATAACATATTTTAAAAGGAGAAGTAAGGTAAACGCGAGTCAACTACTATTCACAAATCAAGTTCTAGGGTCTCGTCTTTTCAGGAAAATCAAAAATAATCCTAGTCTTAAATGCACGGGTTAAAAAAAATTGGCTTAAAAAATTAAAATTGTATATTATGCCATAAACAAATCAAGTTTTAGGGTATAGTCTTTTCAGGAAAAATCCTAAATGTATGGGTAAAAAAAAATTGTCCTAAAAAAAAGCCTTGGATAGTCAACCAATTTGGAATAAGAGAGTTAACGTGAAAAAGCTACTATTCAGAAAACCTGTTCTATGCTTTTGTCTTCTCAGAAAAAGCAAAAATAATCCAAGTCCCAAATTTTTATACAAGTAAAAAAAATTATACTAAAAAATTCAAATTCTGTATTATTTATTATGTAAAAGTTTAAATATTAAAAGTTTCTTAGTCGAAATAGTGTTCATTAATTGAATATAGATTATAGGCTTTTATAAAGTCAATTTATTAATTGCGTTTTCAAAAGTTGTCACTTTCATCAGATATATATATATGTAAATACTTTTAATAGATCTTTCTTTAAAAAAACTGTGCTTAGAGCTCATCATCCAATTGTATATATTCAGGCATGTTCCCGATTTCAAGTCGTTTGGAAGTCATATTTCGACTCACTTTTACCCGAAATCGAAATCGGGAACATGCCTGATTGATTCCTTTGAATTTTCAAACTTTATAACATTTTGCAAATAATTTAAATTTTCAATCCATTTTCATCTATTTTTTTCGCCTAGAAGTACAAGTTTTCATTACCCTCTGTGAACTCAACGATCAGTCACAATTTCTTGAAAACTGTTCACTTTCCCACAGTGCTCACTGTACTTAATGAGCTACATTTTACCTGCAGCCTTTCCCCTCCGCGAAAAACCACAAAAAGCAAACAGAAACTTCCGTATTTGTTAATGTTCATTTTGCTTTTGCTATAATCGTTCCATATTGAACCAATTTGTGGCTAAGAATTTGCCAACATAACAAAATGAAAAGTGCAAGTCAACAAAAAAGAAGAGGAACACCAAAGGTAAAGCGAATAAAAATATTGCTCCCATTCGCAGAGTAACGATTGCGATTACGATATAAAACAATCCGCTTACCTGTTGCTCCCGTCTACTAGACGACTCCGTTGTGGATGTTGTTATTGCTGTTGCGCCTGTGCCTGGACAGGATTACCGGTTGTCAATGTTGTTTTGGTGATTATTGTTGATTGCTGCTGCTGGCGCCGACTGTTTACATGGATATATTTGTGTGGTATAGATACAGCTGCGCGCTAGGTGGACTAAATGACGTCAGCGGGGGGTGCCGTGGAGCGAGTAGCACGTTTTTGCCGGCTGCGCGCGCGAATTTATGTTCACATAAAACTCCAGAGTATTAGGTACACATTGAAATTTAGCAAATTGCTTTTTATTTATTGTTTTTGCTTCAAGCAAATTGAAGCATACCGAAAAAGTATTTTCTAAACACTTAAATTTTTGTTGTTTGTTTTCAAAAGCATTTTCACATATTTAACGCACACTTTGTTGTTGTTGCGGCAGACGCCGTGCCACATTGAACGAGTTGTGTTTTTTTTTCGTTATTAACTTCAAAGCGCGCTGTTGCCCGACGACGATCTTGCTGCTCGCTTGCCACGCGATTGTTTATTGTTTACTTGTTTGATTTTCGCTGCTAGTTTCTTGTTGTTGCTTCAAGCGCTAAATATGCCGCTTTATGGGTATTTTAATACTGAATTTAATACTAAATATTGCAGTGTTGGCACTGGCCGCTGGAGGCGCTATTGCCGTTTAAATTTAAATAAACGGTTTGTTTTAAGGCTTGTTAAATTTAAATTGGTATATTTATATTATTTGTGTTTATTTATATTGCCGTTTAGCGTTAAATAAATCATAAAATTGATATAAACAATAAAATGTTGAAGAATTAACATAAACAGTGTCTGTGCTGTTATCGATATTTTTGACACAAGTTATGATGCATGATTGCTGCAGTGTAACAATCATTTGCTGCTTCGTATGAAACTCGTTAGTTCGATAGCTATGAGCTTTTGAAAGCCATTAATGCTTTAATTCAAAATTTAATGGCGTAAGCTAATGAACATTTTTGTATTTTATTGTTTAAGTAACAGATTGTAAATTAAATAACTTTTAAAATAAATAATATATTAATTTGTGCTTTTTAGGAACAAAGCAAACCTTTGAATTAATTTAATAATTAAATATTAATGAGTACATTGTTTATATGCAATTTGTAATTGTTTTAGCTCTAGTTGGATAAGGTATTGCCCCAGCAATTTTTGAAAACTAATAATGCAGTTCGATGCAAAGCGAAAAAAGCGTTCGCAAAAGTTAAGTTTTTAAACTTAACGCCTTGCGGCTTAGTTAAAAAAACGTGTTTTTCGCTTTAATTTAAATGTGAATAAACTTCTCAATATATTTGAACCAATTCTTTTTTTTAATCTTTGTTGGCAACTGGGCTATTTATTTAAGTGTATGTTAAAAAAAATATTGTTATTAAATTTTTCATTTGAGTCTTTCGAAAGATAAACTATAGTTATGAAAAAAAACCGGCTTTTGGCCATTTTTTTTAACCAAGACCTTTTTTTACAAAAAATGGCATACGTAAAGTCGGGCGCGGACTTTAGGATATCCTGCACCACTAGCTTGCAATAAAGTCAGATTTCTTCACAAAAAACCAAAAACAGAAGAATTTTTAAGCAAAAATTTTTTTTTGACCGATCGTTCCTATTGGAGCTATATGATATAGTCAACCTATTTCAATAAAATTTTACACACTGCTTAAATACCTTAAAAAGATCTGAATGCCGAATTTATTTCAAATATCTTTACAAACAAACGAAACACATCGAATTTTGTATAAAAAACGTGTTTTTGGACCGATTGGTCCTATGGGAGCTATATGATCTAGTCAACCGATTTGAATTAAATTTAGTACAGTGCTTAGGAACTATAAAATACTCACGAATGTCAAATTTGCTCCCAATATCTTAACAAACAAACGAAACACAACAAATTTTGTTAAAAAATCGATTTTTTGGAAGATCGGACCTATGGGAGCTATATGATATAGTCAACCGATTTTGTTCAAATTTGGCATATTGCTTAAGTGGTCTAAGAAATTTCCAAACGCCAAATCTGGTTAGGATATCTTTATTAAAAAACGAAATATAGCGAATTTTTCTTTAAAAAAGTTATTTTGGCCGATCGGTCCTATGGGAGCTATATAATATAGTCAACCGATTTCGATCAAATTTGGTACAGTGATTGGGAACTATAAAAAACTTTCGAATACCAAATTTGGTTACGATATCTTCATAAACAAACGAATTATTCATCTAAAACTCTTTTTTTGTCGAGGTCGTCTCAAACACCCCCATGGGAGCTATATAATTTATCCCCGATATCAAAAAAATAAAATAAACTTGCCTCCTATGGAATAATATGGGATCTAATGTGAAAGTTTGGTAACTCTAGCTCTTACCATCTCTGAGATCTAGGCGTTCACACGGACGGACGGACAGACGGACGGACGGACGGACGGACAGACGGACATGGGTATATCGACTTCTCTATTCACCCTGATCATATTTTAGGTAACTTTGGGGTGTCTCCGACATCTCCTTCTATATGTTACATACATTTTCGGCTTGCACAAACTTAATATACCCTTGGTACCATACGGTACAGGGTATAAAAATAAGAAAACAAAAAAATGGCGTACGTAAAGTCGGGCGCAGATGACTTTAGGATACCCTGTACCACTAGCTTGCAATAAAGTCCGATTCCTTCACAAAAAACCAAAAACAGAAGAATTTTTAAGCAACAATTTTTTTTTGACCGATCGTTCCTATGGGAGCTATATGATATAGTCGACCGATTTCAATAAAATTTGACACAGTGCTTAAATACCTTAAAAAAGATATGAATGCCAAATTTATTTCAAATATCTTTACAAACAAACAAAACACATCGAATTTTGTATAAAAAACGTGTTTTTGGACCGATTGGTCCTATGGGAGCTAAATTTAGTACAGTGCTTAGAAACTATAAAATACTCACGAATGTCAAATTTGGTCCCAATATCTTAACAAACAAACGAAACACAACAAATTTTGTTAAAAAATCGATTTTTTGGAAGATCGGACCTATGGGAGCTATATGATATAGTCAACCGATTTTGTTCAAATTTGGCTTAAGTGGTCTAAAAAATTTCCAAACGCCAAATCTGGTTAGGATATCTTTATTAAAAAACGAAATATAGCGAATTTTTCTTTAAAAAAGTTATTTTGGCCGATCGGTCCTATGGGAGCTATATAATATAGTCAACCGATTTCGATCAAATTTGGTACAGTGATTGGGAACTATAAAAAACTTTCGAATACCAAATTTGGTTACGATATCTTCATAAACAAACGAATTATTCATCTAAAACTCTTTTTTTTGTCGAGGTCGTCTCAAACACCCCCATGGGAGCTATATAATTTATCCCCGATATCAAAAAAATAAAATAAACTTGCCTCCTATGGAATAATATGGGATCTAATGTGAAAGTTTGGTAACTCTAGCTCTAACCATCTCTGAGATCTAGTCGTACAAACGGACTGACAGACGGACGGACGGACGGACGGACGGACGGACAGACGGACAGACGGACATGGGTATATCGACTTCTCTATTCACCCTGATCATATTTTAGGTAACTTTGGGGTTTCTCCGACGACTCCTTCTATTTGTTACATACAGTTTCGGCTTGCACAAACTTAATATACCCTTTGTACCATACGGTATAGGGTATAAAAAGAATCGATAATGATAAAATATATGGAGACATTTTACGTCGTTGCACTAAAAGCGTTTGCATGGATTTAAAACTTTTTCAGCTGCTCAATCCATCAGCAATCGTGAGTATCCAAATTTTTAAAATATTATTATTTTTTTTTGGTGGTGATAATTGTCTAAGTAAAATTGCCTTAAAATTTGAAAAGAATTTGCCTAAATATATAACGTCTTATTGGCACTTTAAATAATACAAAATTTTATGTATTGTATAAATTTCAACCAATCCGTGAATGTGATGAAAAATCGAAGATGCGAAATTTGATAACCAAGAATTCTATAATATATTAAATTACTTAAATAAATAAATAAATAAGTGCGCCTACAGAGATTTACGACAGAGTGAATACACTCTTTTTTAATCAAGCTTATTGAGCATTCTTTACAACGATGCAGAAGTGCAAATATGCCAGACTAACAACGTGAGCAATAGTAATTAGATGTATAAAAAAATATCATTATTTATTATTTGAGTCATTGGAGGGATATACTATAGTGGTGATTATAAAACAGACTTTTCGCAATTATTGTAGGCAGAAGAGAGAACATTTTGAGTGTAAGTTATTACTGTTGGGTACATCTGCATTTCTGCTCGACGGAGTAATGTTTTATATGCAATAAAATTCGTTTTAATATTTCCGTTTTAAGCAAAAATATTAAGAATATTTTTTAATAACTCAGGCAATTTTATTTATGAAAGAATCTTAGACCTTAAAGTTATTGCACTTTAAGAAATATCTCAAAACTTTGGATTCCTTCCATGGTGCAGCTTAAAATTGCATTTTAAATGCCTTAAAATAGATTAGTTACAATTAACGAGAACTAATTTCATAAAGTATTCCTACAAATTTCTACACATTCTTCACTTTATTGTCAAAAGATTTTGTTCAGCAAAATGCAAATACTTAGCACAATTTTAAGATTGTTTATCTTTATTTTCCTATACAATAAATCAAACGCTGCCCAAGTGGAACCGGAAACCAGTCATTCATTTTCAATAGCTGAAATGGTTTATTTACTGAAATTAAAATTTTTGTTTTTTAGCTATTTGGAAGAGCATGCACTGGAGTTACAAAAAAAGTTGGTTACGGTCAATTAGTAAGTCGAATAACTCAAATTATTTCGTACATTTTGTCAAAAAGCTGAAACTCTTTAAAAGCGCTCTTGATTTAATGAAAGAGCGGCTCAGAAAATTTGAAATAAATTTGGATGACAGTATTCTAAACCAGTTTAAAAGATTTGCGCTCTTACGCAATTTGCACATGGATTGGACACAGTGGTTGTTGTTTATAAATAACTCTACCGGAAATGGTAAGTACTTAAACAAATAGTTAAAAACAATCTGCTTAAAAGCTTGAGATTTGCTTTTTGCAGCTCGAATTGAGCTTTTGAAAAAACAGCGCAAAAACTGCCCCGATTTAGAGGACTTTCGGGATGCATCCAATCAAATATTTCGCATAATGGATAATTATTTGGTAACACCTGAAGAGCTGGCCAAGGGTCTGTTAAAGGGCAAACAATATAAGTGAGTTTTTGAATAAAAAAAATATAATTCCAATAATATGAAAAATATATTTTTTAGTGCCCATTTAAGTGCCTTGGATTGTTTCGCCTTGGGTCAATATGCCTATGGAGAGCAAGATTATGACAAGTCGACCAAATTGTTTGAACTCAGCCTGCGCTCTTATAATGCCTCTAAGCAGCCGCTTTATGACATGTTAGGATATTTGCCGAACCAATTTTTTGAGGCCCATAATACAAGCTTATCAAAAATGGGTAAGTTTACTTTAAAGTATTTTGAGGGTGCTCATAAGTTATGGCTCATTTTGTAACGAGTAAGTGTTACAAACCAAGGCTTGTGAACACTCTTTAGTGTTGCACACTGTTGCAAACTTTTTGTATACCTTGAAGTTTGAAAAAATTGGGAGCACGCATTAGTGAGCCCACTTTTTATGTTGCACATGGAGCCATAATTATAGGTTCGATTGCATTATTAAAGTATTAAGGGTATTCACAAGTTCTGCTTTAATGAGTTTTACATACCAAAGATCGTCAATACTATCAAGTACTACAAGTAGTTGGAAAAATGTTGACATTGGTTTAATGTAAAAATAAAGCGGCTATTCATTATGCACAAATTTTTGAGTACCCCTAACGTTGCACACTGTAAATTTTTGTAACGTTTATGAAATGATCGTTCACGGCTGACTATAGCTAAACAAATTAAACGATTTTGATCCAATGATCAATAATGCTTAGATCTCTAAAGAACTTTTGATTTTCGAATTGGGTTATGATATCTTCAAAAGAATAAAGCAAATTTTGATCAAATTTAGTATAGTGCTTGGAAACTCCAAGAAACAGCCGATCTTTACATTCATATCAAACGAATTATCCATCTAGGACATACAAAATAAAATAAATAGGATATAAATCGAAAGTTTGGTTCATCGAGCTATTACCATCTCTGAGATGTTAAGGCAGACATGTCTATATTGACTTCTCTAATCACTCTGAACACACTTTGGTAACTTTACGAAGTCTCCAAATATACTTATCTATATTTAATTTATTTTCGCAACTTACGAATACATGGCATACAAATATTGAGATTAGCAGGTTTTGCAAACCTAAGCAAGTGAATACCCCTTGGTGTTGCATACTGTGCATCAGCTGTTTAAGCAAAGAATTTGAATTTTTTTCACTTTATAAAATTATTCTTTATGATCACTATTCCTAAGCTTTTCACTCAATATTTTTTTCCATAGCTTGCACAACACAACACCAATGAATACCCTGATTAAAAAATTTTCTATTTTCAGTTAGTACCCAGGATATGTTATCCAGCCAGCCTTGCAGCTGGCCAACCATTTGTCACACGGGTCCCAAACTTTCAACCAAATTACGTTGCCATTATGATACTCAAACGGTGCCATTTCTACGCATAGCTCCCTTTAAAGTGGAGCCTGTCAACTTGGAGCCCTTCATGGCAATTTATCATGACGTCATATATGACGTCGAAATCGAGGAGTTAAAAAAATTAACGCTACCAATACAAAAGCGCTCCTTGATCCTTAATAGTACCACGGGAAATCTGTATCATGGTAAGCAACGCTTCTCTAAAGGAGCTCAGCTGCCGGACGATGCTAGTTCGGCTACCAGAAAAGTAAATCAGCGTACCATAGATATGACTGGTCTGAATATTCAGGGTTCTGATCCGCTGCAGGTGGTAAACTATGGCATTGGCGGGCACATTAATGCTCATTATGATTACTATGATGAGGGAGTCGTTGTAAGTAAATATCTGTTTAATGCATATCTAATACGTTACATTACGAATACGAGTTCTGAAAAACCCCATGGGCCTTAAATTTAACATGAAAATAACTCTTTAAAACAAGCGATTTTGGAAATTATTGCAAAAGACTGTCATGCTGGGGTTTTTCACATCGGATTTACAAGACAAGCGGTCTCGAAAACAAAATTATGAGATGAAGTTCCGAGATCTGATCGCGTAAACATACGAGATATAGAAACAATTTTTGGGGTAGTTAAATTTGAATCCCAGCCCCAAAAGCTTCAAATCATCAGTGTTCTGCATTAACTTCTAAAAACCTCGTTAATCGAGTTATTTTGTAGGTTATCTAAGCAGATTGTAATGAGAGGTGTTTTAGAATCCAGATTCAGCGACCCCAAATATATATAGGAACAATTTTTGATAGTCATAAAACGAATAGTTTTTATTTTGGAGGTTATATCAAATTTTTTGGAAGTTGGGATTTTTTGGAACTCATATTGGTACTCAGCGGCTCAAAATGGGTAAAATTCAGACGAATTTTCATCATGCCATTTGTATCCGTTTGCTTTACACATAAAACCGTGAAAAATATTTTTTTTAAGGAAATTCAACTTTGAAGCTTTAAATTTAAAAAAAAAAATTTGTTAGAAATATGTTAAACTTATGGGCCTTGTATTAAATCAACTCACTTTAAAATCTAAGCGATTCTTGAACAAAATCGGAATAGTTACAGACTCTGATAATATTTTAACTTCGTTGTGAATACCAAAATGTATTATATTCTATATCTTTACAGCGCCAACGCCGTGGGGATCGTATTATAACTATTTTATTTTATGTAAGTCTCAAAATATTGCTTTTACGAAACCGTCTAATTGTTTCCAACAGCTGAGTGATGTGCCGCAAGGTGGCGCCACAGCATTTCCGCGACTAGATCTGGCTTTTTATCCTAAAAAGGGCAAGGCACTCGTATTTCATAATGTGGATCATGCCTTAAAAGTCTATCCATTGACCCTACATTTAGGCTGTCCAGTCATCTTTGGTTCTAAATGGAGTAAGTTGGTCGGAACTTTATAAACCAATTTATAAACAACCTGTTCCGTTTATTCTAGTTGCCACCAAGTGGATCCATAGTTTGCAACAAACATTTCTAAGACCCTGTAAACTCATCAATTAGGCCTATGTCATACCAAGTCTTGAGTCAAAACAAATCAATAAAGCAGTTCATTGCAGTTACAATTATTTATTAGAAAGTTTTAACGATCCGAATAACCTGTCCGGTCTGGCCTTGTCCCTTTGAATCACACCGTATACCGCTTTTGATTAAGATATACGAGATTCATAATGACATTGAGGTATGTTTACTAATTGACTCCTATTAATAGTACTCGAAGCATTATTGGAATCTTACGAATGAGTGACGGCTCTATAAGTATTTTCTCTGCACATGTCTCAATTGTTTTAATAAAAACTATAAATAAAAATAATTGACATTTAAATATAGCTGCAACATTTCGATTAGTCTATAAAAAATGTTTCCTTTAAATAATTGAAATCGAAAGAAATTGCAATAAAAAAAAGGTAGTTATATTCCATATTTTGTTAGGGTTGGTAAAAAAGTTATTGATTATGAAAGAAACTGGGGGTTTTGGTACATTAAAATTCGAGGAAAATATGAGATAGTCTTAAAAATCAAAACATTTTTAAATCCGTACCTTAATTTTTAATAATCTCAATTTTTTTTTTAATTCTATTAGTCCAATTTAACGAAATTTTTGTAAAAGTTTAACCCGTTGTCCGTTTTAAAAGACAACATGATTCAATAGACTTAAATATAGTTAGTTTTAAGGAACTTTCGTTCTACAAAAGCCCATATGGAATTTTTTTACATAGATTCAATTTGTCTCTTATTTCCTCAAGTTTAATAGCCTAAAAAAGTTCTACAAAAACTATTGCAATTAAAAACATTTATTGCAAAAATTTAGCCTAATCCGTCTTATAAAAAAAAAGATAGAAAATTTACAAACTACTCACATATACAATATTTTATTAAATAATAGGCAATCTTTATAGCACAGTAGACTAACACATGCTTAATTAAATAATTATGGATCTACATAATACGATAAATTTGCATAAAACTTAATTAAATAATTTGGTGTAGAAAATTCCAGAAAAACTTTTCAGCAAAAATCGTACTAAAGACAACTAGAAAGCGCTAGAAAAGTGATTTTGAAGGTTTTTTTGCTAATCCATGTTGGGTAGTTGACGAAGCAATCTCTTAAATAAATTGAAATGGATGGGCTTTATAAAGATAAACCAATTAAAATCATTACAATGACCTTAGGAATTTTTTCGAGATCTACAAAGTTTGAAATAATAGTTTAATGACACGATATTATAAAGCCAAGCAAACAGGATGCGGAACCCCCCTTAAGGGGTAACACCAGTGTGGAGCATGGTTTTTTAAGGTATTTTTTGAATTTTTTTTTTTAAAGAATTTTTATTTTATATTCAAATAGTTCCCAATATAATACATATTTTGAGCTACAAAAATTAATTTTTTCAAAGTAATAGAAAACAAAATGACGCCTGTAGAGAGCTACGAATACGGAGTGGCGTCCACGGCAGCTGCTTTTTGACGGCGCCATTTATTTGAAATGTAAAAACATTTTTTCTTTTTAGTCTATAGACCAAAGTGAGTGAACCACGTAGAATGTTTAAAAAAAAAAAATTTTTCATAAAAAATTGATTTTTTTTAATTATGAAAAATTATTTATTTTACAAGATTTTTTTTAACAAAATCTTACCTGGTTTACTGGAAAATGATGTTATAAAGATTGTGACAAAATATCAAATCGATCGTAAAAATTGACTGATTTATTCATGAAACCTTTGAAAAAAAGGGGCCGTACCGCACGGTGAGTCCGACGCTTAGAAGTAGAGGAAACATTTTTTTGCTTTGAAAATATCACTTCGAAACATCTTCTACCAATTTACATTTTAAAAAATCGATTTTCTGAAGAATCTATAATAGCGTTACCCCTTAAGAGAAATAAAAAATAACTTCGAGCTCAACTAAATAAAAATGAGTAATAAAAAGCGCGGCAATATTTTATAAAGAATTTAGTCAAGAGAGTTGTCTTTCGATACTTAACTTAAATCAGTAGAGGTCTCCGCCACCTGCATGCTTTGTATAACATCCTCATTACAGCCTCTGCATGGAACTAGAGACAGCCCAAATATGGTATATGTTAAACTCGTTCCACTTTTCTCTATACCGACAATGTTCATGGGATTGAGTATTCTACAGACGGGCCTATCCGAACCTAAAATACCCTGCAACACCAAACCCAGCTTCTCCAATTTGCTCCTGACTATGCAAAGTCTATTCGATATCCCGGGAACATCTCAAAGAGGTCATTGAAACTGCAATGTCCACTTAAAATGTTTTTATTTATATTTTATTTAACTAAGCTGGTAACTTTCGGAAGTTACAGATCAAAATTACAAAATTTACAACTCTTTGCTTGGAAAACCTTTAAAAGCAAGTTTTCTAAAGAAGCTTCAGTCTTAATGACAAAAATATTACAAATTGCTTAGATTTCGGGGATACATCTAAACAAAAGATTTTACTCTTGAATTTCTAAAGTTTCAAACGAATTTTAATAAAGCTCCATCAAGGACGGTAAAAAAAAGGTAAAAAAGGTAAAAAAAGAGGAAAAGGTTTCGGAGTAAATAGTAGATTTGACAAATAAAAAAAAATAATCACTCTTGGAAACTTTGACCCACTATTTTCAAAACAAAAACGAAACTTTATCCAAAATCTTACCCTTTGGACTGAATATTGATCAGGGCTGTCCAGAGACAAGTACGGACCTGAGGTCTGATCTACACACAAACACATCGCAATAAGCCTATTAAACCTCCGTATTAACAACCTCTAACACACGCAAAAATCAGATTTGAAATTCATCGACGCGTTTATGAGAACATCCGTAACACGTAAATCATAGGATTCTTTTATATATAGATAGTCAAAATAATCACCAAACAATGTGTATATATATTATTATTATATTATATATATTGCCATATTTTGGCAAATATCGAATTTTGCAACACTTTCTTCTCTACTCAACCCCTACAAACTAAAGTAGGGTCTAGGTTAAGGAAAGTGGAGTTGAGAAATATTTTTATGAAATTTTATGTATTTGCTTCCTGTTGAGTTTAGGTATTGAAAAGGTAAGAATTTTAAGAACACCAAAATGACCAGGGCTAAATTTCAACTCTAACCTCAACTTTTCCTCAACTCTGAATTATTTCTAGGACTACCTTTCGGGATTTTTTCATTTCGGGCGCAAAATATAAAATTTACAAATGTGAACATAAAGAGAGAGAAGAATGTGAACACTTTAGCCATTAGAGTTTTCAGGTAACTTTTTATTTCCCCATTTCAACAGCAACCGTGAATACCTCAATTAATTTTAAGCTACAATATAGGGTGGGCCAACTGTTGGCAAGGTTGTTAAACACTCATAACTTGGAATATAACCGTCGAAAGTGGATGTTACGTTTAAAACTACTCAATTTCTGTCATGGTTCTTTAAACAACCGAATACGCGAAAAATTGCTAAATTCAAATGAATATTATTATTATTCGTTCAATAGATGGAAGAACCGCGAAATGAGTTTTCTATAAAAAAAAAGTAATCGAAAATTACGATGTTTTCTTGCGGGCCGCCATGGCAGGCCCTTATAGGTTTAATTCATTAAATTCCTAAAAGAAACATAGGGCTGATACAAACAAGTTCCTTTGCACTGTATCTAACGCTAGTTGCTTTGCTTCGCTCAAATTTTTTCTGCATTTTTTTATTTGGCCGATATTATTTTTCAAAAACAAATGAGTAGTGTCTAAATTGCACTTGTTTAATATATATATAAAATAATATATAATGCATTTCATTAACAAAACAAAAGATGAGCCAAGTGCCAAAACAAAAAAATAAGTATACTGCTCATCTAAATCTAGGTGAAGTACACGCACACGAGATTCTATTGGCATCGATTTTTTCTCAACAGTTCTGGGCATAGCAATGACATTGAGCAAAATAAAAGAGCGCTTATGTTCCGCGCCTTTTTCCGACAGATGTCGGATTAAATATGTCAACAAAAGGAATGCCTGCCCTGAAGATTTAAAGGCCAACTTAGCATAACAGACTTGTTATTGGTTATATTCTTTGTTTATAGCTGTAAGAAAATCTAGCATAATAATAGACTTCATTATAGCTGCTTAAGATTTACGTTAAGCCAGTCCTAGAGTTACTAATGGCTGGCAACTTGAGCTTGCCGTATCCTAACCCAACCCAGCTCAACCCACCTTCATTGGAACACCCCCAATGTTACTCGATTGTTCTTTTTTAGGGTTTACACACACACACATGGACACTCACTCAAGTCCCGCACCTAGCCAAAGCCGTATCTATAAATATGTAACTAGCAGAACCCCCCTCCCAATAATGAGAAGTAAACAAATAAACAAAACCCAAGCTAAAATTACTCAGCTGCAGTCAACGCACAAAAAGATGATTTGTGAGCGTAACAGAGAGCGCAGGAGAGCACAAAAGAGCGCAATTAAAAAATTGAGCAAAGCGGAGAGAAGAGCATGCGCATGCAATTGCTCAATGTCATAGCCGGCGGCGGCAGCAGCAGTAGACAGTAGACAGCCGGCATGTGTGAGATACAACAGATAGAGGGATACACAAACACACACGCACACTCACAGGCAGTACTTGAGCATGTATTAGGGCATGAGTATCTGCAGCAAGCAGCATTATTTACTGTTAGCAGTGCAGTCAGGGCGCCCAGTTCCGTTTAGTACGTCAAGAGTGTCGGTTGTTTCGTCTGCTTCGCGCTTCAAGCAAAAATTTTGTGCTGTATACATTTTTAGGTTCTTACATACGCTTGATTTGATTTTGTTCTGCGCTCCTTTGCTCATTTCGCGTATATACTTTAATTTTTTTTTTTTGCGCTGTCTTCTTTGACAGCAGCACGTGTTGTTGTTGTTTTTGCGATTTTTTTCGGCGATTATGAGCGTGTGATATGAGCAACGTTTTTGTTCATTTAGCCGGCACTTGAAGACAACAAAAAAAATTATATACATAGTATATATTTGTATAAAAAATAAATAATAAAAAAAAAAATACAAGACAAGCACGCCGGCTCGTTCCAAAGTTCTGGTGTGTTTATTTTCGTTACGCGTCAGTAAAGTATCTTTTTCGTATAAAGTACACGTCACTGGCATATAGTGGTTGCCTTTTTGCCGGCTATTGAACCATCACGCGATACCAGAGCCGCACGCTCTATGACGCATAGAGGCAGCTAAAGCTGGAACGAAGAAAAACCATAACTATTTGGCTTTTGGGCCGACGCGTCGTCCACAGTGAAAGTGCGCACTGACTGCACTTGCTGCGTCGTAGCTACTTTTGTTATTATAAACACTTGAAACACCAACACAACACACATACGTACCATGGGCTATGATGAGGTTATTAGACAGCTGGGCGATTTTGGTCGCTATCAGAAGATTGTCTATTTCCTTATCTGTCTTACCTCTATACCATGTGCCTTTCACAAGCTGGCCAGCGTTTTCTTGCTAGCCAAGCCGGATTTCCGCTGCGCGCTGCCTTTTGAGGCAGCTAATAGCACCAACTATACGCTGTCCAGTGAGCTCTGGCAGCTAGCTTATCCGCCCGGCCAGAGCTGTGAGTACTACGATGTGGACTATAGCGCAACCTACCTCAATCGCACACAGCCCTATACCGCCAATGGCACACGCAGCTGTGAGCGTTATATCTACGATACGTCCAAGTTCTTAAACAGCGCCGTCACCGAATTTAATATGGTTTGTCAACGTAGTTTTCTAACCGCTGTCAGTGATTCCACCTTTATGCTGGGCATACTGCTGGGCAGCTTTATTTTTGGCCAGCTAAGTGATAAATATGGACGCAAGCCCATCTTCTTTGCCGCCTTGGTTATACAAGTGGTTTTTGGCGTGCTCGCGGGCATAGCGCCGGAATATTTTACCTACACCCTTACACGCTTGGTTGTGGGCGCCACTACACAGGGCGTCTTTTTGGTTGCCTATGTCATAGCCATGGAAATGGTGGGTCCTACCAAGCGCATGTTTGCGGGCATTTTTGTGATGATGTTCTTTAGCTTTGGCTATATGCTGAGCGCGGTATTTGTCTACTATGTGCATGACTGGCGTGAGCTGCAAATAGCTTTATCCCTACCTGGACTAATATTCATGTGCTACTACTGGATTATACCTGAATCTACGCGCTGGCTGCTGTCCAAGGGACGCAAGCAGTGCGCCATAGCTACCATACAAAAAGCCGCACGTTTTAATAAGGTAGACATCACACACGAGGCGTTGAGCGCCTTGCTGGATGAGGGCAGCACGCATGAGGAGCGCAGCAAGCTGGAGCTGGAGCAGCGTGAAAATCCGCCTTCGGTGTTCGATCTGCTACGTTATCCCAATCTGCGCCGCAAGACGCTGCTCATCTTTTTTGACTGGTTTGTCTGCAGTGGCACCTATTATGGCCTCTCCTGGAACACCAACAGCTTGGGTGACAATGCGTTGCTTAACTTTGTCATTTCCGGCGCCGTGGAAGTACCTGCCTATACGTTTCTGCTTCTGACGCTCAACAGGTGGGGTCGTCGCTCCATACTCTGCGGCTGCATGCTGGTTGCCGGCAGCAGCCTGTTGCTCACCACCGTGGTACCAGGCCATATGAATTGGCTGCTTGTCACATGCGCAATGCTGGGCAAGCTGGCCATTACCTCCTCCTATGGCACTGTCTATGTATTCTCTGCCGAACAGTTTCCCACTGTCGTGCGCAATGTTGGACTCGGTGCTGCCTCCATGGTGGCACGCATTGGCGGCATAATGGCGCCAGTCTTCAACTGGTTGGGTAACATATGGCGTCCCCTGCCGCTGGTCGTATTCGGAGCGCTGGCTTTGACGGGCGGACTGTTGTCGCTGCTGCTGCCCGAGACGCACAATAAGCCCATGTTGGAGACAATAGCCGAGGGCGAACACTTTGGCAAAAAGTCCAAGCAGCAGGAATACTTGGAAACGGGCAGAGAGCTGCAGCAGACAGCGGTGCAGGAGGCACAGCCGCTCAATCATGCCAATGGCAAGGGGCACAAGATATGAGCAGCACAAACTAGAACTAGACTCAATTTAGCGCTATTTTTTTTGGTTTTTCTTTTTGCCACAAGTTTACAAAGTTGTGTGGTAACTTTTTGCATTTTATTATGCTCAGATTTTCAGTTTTTCCGATATTCAGTTTTCCAATTTTTCATTTTCACGACAGCTTAAGTGAAGCTAGCGCATTTAATTACAAATAATTAACGATTATATTTCAAAAGCAGCCTAAACTCATTTGCATGTCAGTAGAGGTCGGCAGATGACGACTTTTGTATACTCTGTACCCTAATTGGAGATCAAAGTTTTCTAATGATTTTGATGGCATGAAACCTTAATTTTGTTATGAAAACTTGCAACATTAAGGAATTTTGTGGATTGATGGTGTAAAATTGTAGCGGAAAACTCAGGATGGTGTTCCCAAAATTGAAGTTTAACTTAAGATTTACAAATAGCAGATTTTTATAGAAAATTAACTTAGTATGGGATTACCAAAAAGAAAAACTAATATTAAAAACTGGATTTCTAGCTTTGACTAGAGCAGGCAGACGAACATGTAAGTAATTTTTATGTTATCATCCATGATCAAAAAATTAAAAGGTGACGCAATGCTCAGTTCCCTTATTCGTGTCTCTTTAAAAAATAGAGCGCAGGCTAATTTTTTGTATGGCTACTATATGAAATAGTAGACCAATTTTGATCAAACTGCACACAAATGTGTAGACAAGATCCATAAATTAAATGATTATGCATTGTGCAGTTCCCTTATTGATGTATCTCTATGGAAAAGAGAGCGCAGGCTTAATTTTTCTATAGCAGCTATATGAAATAATGGACTTATTTTGATCGATCCGCACACAAATGTGTAGATAACATGAACCATATGAATACATGGAAATTTTATTATTATTTTTTAAAGTAACTTTTTTTTTGGACATCAAGGTATTCAAGTTCTTTTATACTCCGCACATACAACATTTTCCTGCACCAAACTAATATACACCTTCAACCACATAGGGTATAGGGTATACAAATGGTACAACAACTACAACAACAACAACAGGAAGTTAGTAAAATAATTGCTGGCTAGCATTTATCTATCCCATAAAATGTTGACAATGAAAAGTAGCACAACATATGTTGGTTTGGTTTTTTTGTGACAAACTCAGTTAGAATCTTTTATTTCCATATTTCTGATGTATCTCATATATTTTCGAAATAAATCGTCTAAGTTTACACAATACTTTTGTATGAGCCCCTATACCGGCTACGCCACTGTATTAAATTATATTGTAATACTATTATAGCCTTAAATTATATTATTATTGTACTAAATTATACTATTGTATGCCTACTATATATAAATTTAACTACTTGTAGTCCGTTGTTTGCTGTTCCTAAGTTCTTTTATTTTATTTATATATATATAGTACATTTAGCATACTTTATAGAATTCGATTTATTGTATTTGCTGATTAAAATTATGCATAATTTATATTTAGTTTCATTTATAAATATTGTATTACAAAAATAAAACAACAACAACACAGTAACCTTTTGTCACTTTGTACCACTCTCAAAGTAAATATGATCCGGTTTGTTGAAGCAGCAAAAAACAAATTATTCCGCTTTCCGAGTATTTCTAATCATAAGCAAAAAAGAAAAAAAAATTAAATAAGTGTCAACGTTCCCATTACAGAAAGAAAAAAAAAAGACGCGGAAACTTTTAATTTTCAGTTGCGACAAGTTTTGGGGTTGTCTAGTTTTTTCTTATCAATTGCCTGGAAGTGAATGAATGCACGGCTTGTACTACACTTAAAATGTGGCTTTAATTAATTTTTACTTGAGTAATTATGCAACACTGCAATTAATTATAACAAGGCTACTAGTCGGTCTTAAGTTTATAGTATATTTTTCCTAGAATTTCTATCGAACACTATATTTTTGTTTATAGTTATCATGCTTTTTCGGAAATCGAAGATGTCTAATTTAATTTATTTCATTCTTTTTTCGATTTCAAGCACCTTTTTTACTTGACTATTTTTCATTGTTTTTTCGATATAGATTATGACCATCTTTTTTGCTAAAAAAAGGTTTTTAATTTTTTTGGATGTTACAACGATTTTTTTGAATTATGGGCAATAAATAAAAAATACAAAAGAACTTAAAAAGATTTTTTTTTTTGGATGATTTAAAAAAAAAAGTGTTTTTTTATAACTTTTTGGATTTTGAATTGCTTTAAAGTAAGCCGATTGCCAACAAATATAAATTTTTAAAAAATGTTAAAAAATAAATAATTAATTAGGATTTTTTCAAAAATCAAGTGAACCTATTAAAAAAAAAAAGGTCATTTATTTCATTCTTTTTGGAACAGTTTTTTGGTAACCACAAACTTTTTTATCTTATTTTATTCTCTTTTGTCTTTAAGCGTTTTTTCTAAAATAAAGGTAACTTGTTTTATTTATTTTAGATTCCATTCTTAACTATAAGCAATTTTTTTTTATTTTTTAAATCCCTTTTTCAATTAAGATACTTTTCTTGCATACTTTTTGAATTGGTAATTCATTTTATTTTTTCATGGATTTCGAAGGATACCAAATTTTTTTTTCTCAAAAACAAAAAGTTAAGAGAGGAATTAAAACGAGCCGGCAAAATTGGTAAAAAAATAATGCTTTAAATATTCTTTGATATTCGTAGATTTTTTTATTGCCAATTTCCGAATCATCACAAAAAATGGCGTACGTAAAGTCTGGCGCGGACGACTTTGGGATACAATGTATGTATTTTAAAAACATCAAAGATAAGACACAGTGCTTTGGTACCTTACATAATATAGGAATGCCGAATTTAGTTCAAATATCTTTGTTTTAATGGACCGATTCGTCCTATGGGAGCTATATGATATAGTCAACCGATTTGGATAAAATTTGGTACAATGCTTGAGACCAAATGCTTGAGACAAAAAACTCAAAGGGCCAAACTTGCTTCCAATATATTCACAAACAAACGAAAGACAATAAATTTTGTTCAAAAATCGATTTCGACACTATGGTATATAGCAAACTGATTTTATTCAAATTTGGTACAGTGCTTGGGAACTATAAAAAACTTTCGAGTACCAAATTTGGTTACGATACCTTTATAAACAAACGATTTATTCATCTAAAACTTTTATTTTCGAGGTCGTCCCCTTTGGGAGCTATATAATTTAACCCCGATATCAAAAAATAAAATAAACTTGTCTCTTATGGAATAATATGGGACCTAATAAAAATTTGGATGGATACTGTAGCTCTTACCATCTCTAAGATCTGGGCGTTCAAACGGACAGAAGGACATGGGTATATCGATTTCTGTAGTCACTTCGATCATATTTTAGGTATCTTTGGGGTATATGCGATTACTCCTTCTTATGTTACATACATTTTCGGCTTGCACAAACTTAATATACCCTTTGTACCATACGGTACAGGGTATAAAAATAGCTTGCACAATTGAAACCAAAATTCTCATAAAATTCTCGGCAAATAAAAAATTTCCTTTTAATAGGATTACCATAGTTTTGGATAATTTCCCTTAAAAAGCTGTGCTGACAATATCAAGAGATGTATGAGTAGATGGCGATAGTAAAAAATTTCCATTAGGGAACAAGCAAAAAAAGAATCAGAATAAAATTGTTCGTTCTATTTTTTCGGCTTTCATAAATAGAGCTGACTCTTTAAAATTTTCCGATACCAAACTCTAAAAAATCGATTAAAAACATCTGTACAACTTTATCAACGCCACACACAGACCCTTGATCCAAGCCATACTACAAAAGATATCAGAGTTTTCCAGCCCTGTAATAAATTTAAAGACCACCCCCACTCAAAGAAACTAAATCTGGCACAGTGGAAAGTTACTTTTGAGTTATTTGTCCGCTAATTTACTCACTTTGCATAATAGTAAATATGTAACCAAGTACAAAAGATCTACACTCAGAGAAAAAAAGCACAAAGTATATACAAAAATGGTAGATGGAAAACTTTTACTTATAAATGAACAATTTCTTTGAACAGCTAATTAAACAGAATGACGTTTATTTAAAAAAAAATGTAGACATTATTTTGATATAGCAAATATTATGAATAGTCTGACCACGCTTTAATGTCTGGTTCCGTAAGTATAGTAGAATTAAATATTTTTTATATTAAGCTGTTGAGTTTTTAAGCAAAAGATAAAAGGTCTAGTTAATTTTACGATATTTACTAATGACTCATAAGAGCTTGTGACGTTCGATTAAGATTAAGAAGTTCCTCGAATAATTCAGTTTGTATAGTATTTGTAAATTTAAAAATGCTCTTGGCAACTTGAAAGAATTTTTGTGATAATTGTCATAATTTAACGCTAATTAAAAATTATGAATCTCACAATTTAGCTAAGTATGGTATATAGAACTGCTATGTAATAGTTCCAGAGATGACGAAGAAATAACAATAGTTAAATAAATTTAAAAAAATCAATAATACTGGAATATGTTAAATTGATTCGGAATTTCTTTGAAGCCCCATGTGGAGATTGGTTTAATATGGAAATTACTGTCTAGTCTTAGCTAACCAAAAGCTGAGAATCGGACCTTTGACCAACCAACAAACTCACGAAGCGCACTAAGATCAAAAGGCTTCCAATGTAGTAGTTCCAAATTCATTCACAAAATATGCCGAGTTCACTATCTAGCGATGTTCCATTCAGCTGATAAGGGTTCTAAATTTTGCTCACATTGCAACAATCTTAAAATCCTTAAGAGTGTACACACGACACGATGTTTTAACATTACGAGTTATATCGTGACAGCTGTAATAGCTTCTAAAAAACTGTGGTTGCCATCTGGTCACATTATATTTAAAATTCACCCTGGTCAAATTGAAGTTTTCACATCTTGCTAAATTTTTGTTTAAACTCGTGCAATATTTTCGGAGATGTTTCTGTGAATCAATGTTTTGATATATTTTGATTACATTTTGTGAAGAAATTACCCTTTCCGTTACTTTCTTTCTGTTATTATTATTTTTTTCTGTCGTAATATTTAAAAACATTTATCGTTGTTATCAAGTATTAGCAATTTTGCATACCAAAGGAAATAGGGTATTGACTGCCCCCAAATAATCCACTTAAGCCGCAAACCTCAACAAACTCATTAAATCAACTGCTTGAGATAGGTCGGACTTAAGTTAATTTGAGTGATTGCCAAAGAAACTTAATTAAATTAAATAAAAAAGTTGAGTACATATATGGAAATATTTATGGCTAGATAAGAAAGAATTCGCATGACACATTCATTAAGTGGCGCCGAATCAAAAATATGTATATTATATAGGTGTGTAATTAAATTCTTGTACTTTGGTCTTTGAGGTAGGTTGGGGTAATGGGAGGACTGCTAATCACTTGGGAGTGGCCAGTTAGTTAGCCAGAGTAGTAAGCTGCTCATTTTTTAGTTTAGTGTTGAGGTAGGGCGCCAATTAGCACCATAAAGTTGGACGAGATAGTACGAAGTAGAGCTTGGAATGCCAAAAGTGTTCAAGGATTGCACCAAGAGAGAGAGAGAGTCGCTAAGAGGAACACTCTGCATAAGACCATTAATTGGTCTATCTCGAGGACTGGCGAAGAACAAAGCAAAACAACCAAAATTGTCTGGGTTTCAAAACAATTAAACAGCATATAAATCCCATAGGGGGCGCTAGGTATAAAAACATCGTGAATATTTATTTTTTTTTAGAGTTTTTACTTTAGTGAAGTTTCCTTTTAGTGAAGAAGTCAAGATCTACGACAGGTTGCTATTTTAAATATATATTATTATATAAGGGCTCTGAACAGACTGTTTCCAACTTAGCAACCCAGATCCACAAATAAACCTAATCCATCGTACTTGCTTTCTCATTTTTTCGACATTGTTTTGTTAATTGCGTCCCAGAAATCACACAATTTTATTCTAGCTTATATACAGGGTGGCCCATCTGCATGTGAACCATTAAAGTCCGTTATTACTTTTGCAAAATCAAAAAATCCCAAAGTTAATTTATGGTGATATTTATCTTGGAAAACTATGTGCCGTCCGGATGCTGTATGTTTGTGCAATTGTATATCGAAAATAGTTGCTGCTTCGAGGTTGAATCGACAAAAAAAAAATTGAAAGCACGTAGTAAGCCCCTTTTTGCCGAAAAATTGCCCTTTTGATGAATACGTTACTGGAAACTGTGTGAATGAGTCGTACTTCGTCGAGAACGAGCACTCAAAAACAATTATCTTCAATTAACAGCATAATCGATCTTTAATTACCGATATTTTGATCCCGATTCTACGTTAAACTTCGAATTCCTTAAAAAGGATCGGTTGACACCATTAATTTATTGAAGTTATTCCGGACTAGTCGCTTGATATCCAAAAATTTAGATTTTGACTACCCACTGAGCTCTCCTGATTAAACTTCACGACTCCACTTTGGGCCATATTTACAATCGATATTTCATGAACTTTGCCACAACTCAAGACAAATATCGAATGTTAAATAACGGCTATACCAAAGAGCATCCAGAAACTAATGGAAACTGCCGAAGAGAGAACCCATTATATGATAATCGCCAAATAATAACCTTTAAGCCAAATAGAGCGTAAATGGTGGCTAACATTTATCTCATTGAATCAAATTATTTGTCTGTAAAATTAAAAAATAGAATTGACTTTTTTTAAATTTGTATTTCAAAAACAAATTAGCCACTCTTAACATATAGCTTAGTTCCATTTAATCCTGCAGTAACAAACTTAATTCAGAAAAACTAAATGAAAAGCGGAAAAAAAGTGTGAAAATCTATCTCCAAGACTATTTTCTTTAAAGTACTAAAACACAAAATTATTAATTATTATTAGTTTTTGTCTAATAAAGATAGATTGTAAATAAAATATGAAAAACAAATAAACAATATTTCACATGCTACCATTAGTTATCATTATATATCTTTTAAGACTTTTACGAGCACGAAAAATTCACTTTTTAGTCTAAACGAGATTTTAGGAGAGTTTCAAACAAAATTTATTAGAGGTAAAAAATGTAATACATAAAAATATTTCTACCACCAATTTGTGCCCGCTAATTTTGTTAAGTGTATCGTAACACAGATTCCGTAGACCCATAGACAGATGCCATAATAGATTAGCTTCAATTACCACCAGACGTTTTATTGCATGTAATACTCTGATCCGTAAGTATGCCTACAAATGCTTTAAACTTGAACTCCATCCCCATAAAACTGGGTCACTCGCATGGGATGTGAGAATATAAACAAAAGATATCTTAAAGATACAAAACATACCTACATACTTTATGTGCAACAATGTTTTCAAAGCATTGTGTCTCGTCAGCAAACAAGAAGATTATTTATTTAAACGGAAATCGAAGAGAGTGATACTTAAGAGAAAATTCATTAATAAATAAAAGGAGAGCGAGAGCGTAAGAGTTTTGGAAGAGAGCGCGTGTCGCGAGCAGCTGATAATGCATGTAAGCGTAACGAAAAATTTCAATGTGAAAAACGTCGCTTGGAAAATGAATGAAAAGGTAAAAAAGATTCTAAAGATTTTGATTGATGCTTTTATTCCCTGAGATGAGCAATTACACTGGGTTACAAAAATTATTACAGTGGTGGCATTGTATATTATATATTGTTGTTATATATATATAAGATTATATTTACATAAATGTTTTTGTATCGAAATATATACCAAAATACATTATTCTTTTTTGGCTTGATTTTTGTTGTACTATTTTGTAAATATTGTTTTGAATATTCGACTATACGTTCTGCTTTGGGAAAATAAACATTATTACCAAAAATAATCATTAATGCTAATAATACTTTAATTTTTCGTTTTATTCGGATTGAAAATGTTTATTTTATTAGAAAACAATTTTTAGTTTACTTCCTTATAAAAGCGCCGACAAAGCAAAAAATATTGGAATGGATTTATTATCAATCAAAAGAATATGCTTACTAATACAGATATAAATATAAAGTTTAAAATGTAAATACTGTTCCTTGAAAAAAATATACATATATAAAATTCTGTCAATTTTCTATATATAATATACACAGTTGTCTTTTCGGGTTCGGACCCCGTTATGTTATTTTTAAAGGTATAACCTATAGAAATATGGAAAAAAAAAATTAATTTTTGAAAATTTCACACTAGGTGTGCCCCTTAAACGCGTTTTTCTCGAAACAGCATTTTTTGAATTTGCTGGAGTGATTACTCGAAGACAAATGATCCGATCGCTATCAAATTTTTTTTGAATCTCCTCTATATAGTTCTCCATACGATGAACCTCCAGTTTTTTGATCTGATCAAAAATCGAATTTTGGCAGGCCAAAAACGACCAAAATTTTGGGAAAATTTAACTTTTTTTTTCAACATGCCGCCATTTTGTCAATTTTCGATTTTTTTGTTCGCCCGAGGTTCATCGTACAGACAATATGTTTTAGTTTAACGAGAATTTTTTTTTTCGGTTTTATCAACGGAGAAGGCTGCAATCACTCCAGCAGTGGAGGAACTTTTTTTGGCGCCGCCGGAGATCGCGTGTCATTTCAAAAATATTCAATATTTTATTTCAAAAATTTTACTGTGTATTCTCTAAACATGTATAAATATACCCTCAAAATTTTGAATAGATGGATTCACTAGTTTTTTTTATTAATTCCCAAAAATGGCCTTTTTTTTTAGGCTGTCACACTAGGTGTGCCCCTTAAGTGCAAGTTATAAAAAAACAATAAAATATTTTTTACCATTTTTTAATTTCTAATCAGACACAAATTGATCTTACAAATTATTTTTTATTTCGAATTTTTGGACTACAAATATGACAATTATAGGAAAACTTTTAAAAAGGATTGTTACATGTTACAAATACTTATCTTGACCAGCGTCTGCCATATCATAATGCACGAAAATTTCAAAATTAGAACATATAATAATATGTACTAGAGACTGTGATTAGTTTTTTATTTAATTCTGCAACATGTGTTTATTAATGCATATACGAAGTTTGTTGCTAAAAATAAACTTAAAGGAAAACGATTAAATAAAATAAACAGAGGTTGCTTCAATTAATACATTTTTTACGGATTCCTAGCAAGATGATAAGCAATTGAATTTGGTTCAATTCGAAGGCGTAATTTCTAAAGTAACAAAATTTTAAAGATATTGAAAATGAATTTTGGCAATTGCTATTATCTTTGACGCCCTATGCTCCAAATAGGAGTTAAAGGAACATAAATGTATATAGATAGATATATTATCTTTTCAAAGTTTCTTTATCATTTGCTTTGGTTGGATATAAGTTTCTATCTTCTATATAAAGTTTTTTTTATATATTTTCAACTACTAAAATGGCATTGATATTTTATAGTTTGGTAAGAAGTCATTCACAATTTTTTACATAATTAAAAAAACTTTTAAATATTTAGAATTTAACAATTTTAAGATATCCTCTACTCAAATCAAAGATTTAAAGATATTACTGCTCTGCTCAGTTCTTAAATTTTGTTTATGAAAGTTACAATCTATAAAAATAAATGTATTTGGATCTCAAGATGATGCTAAATTTCAAGGTCAGCTCAGTCACATATATTTATGTGATACTGAGACGATCGGACTTTGGCTCAATTCAATATTCCAATTTATTGTGAATTTAATGAAAGATGTTTTTATTTTATTCTTATGGGCTGTAGAACTGGAGAAAACAAAGAACTTTTAAATTATTTGGTTATGAAAGTTGACGTGGCAAAAAAAATATAGAAATAGCTATACTTGGTCTGTATATAGAAATGCAAAATTCAAATCTTAAGGTTGATGACTTTAGATCTTATAATCTCTATGTTTTCGTCGTTCAAATAGACAGAAGAACGGATGGACGGATATGTGTACAATTCTTTTGTTTCCCTGACCAAATTTTGAGGTAACTTTGAATTGGGATCCCATTTCTGCTTCTCCATAAAGCATGCAAACGTAATATGCCCGTCACCTTCAGCAATATTTATAAGGCAATCTCTAGGTTACTGTAATGTACAAAGGTTTGCATATTCATAATATTCACTAAAAATAATGAGTTCAGGCTAAATTATATTAAACCTTTTCTACAGAGTTATTAAATTATAAGAAATATATATAATGCCATTAGAGTCATAAAAAGCGGGGAAAAATGGCGAGAAATACATAATATAATAATAAAATATATATACATATAATATAATTTATAATATATATAATATAATAATAAGGTAAAATAATAAAATATTAAAATCTATAGTACTTTGGCAGATGATGTCCTGCATAAACTTGACTGCTATGAGCGCTTCCAAGGTAAATTTTTGGAAAGTAGAATTTTTGACAAAATACACTAAGTTGCATTACAAGTTGATTATTTTCTCTAAAATTTTTCGTAGCTTTAAATTTACTTTTAGGCTCAATTTTTTTAATGATATTTTAATTTTTCTTATACTATTTTGTGGCTTAAATAAGGCGAAACTTAAATAGAATTGTAAAAAAGAGCACAAAAAAATATCTGAAATTACATCGCATGTTCGCTCGGGGAGTTATGGAATTATAAAAATATTTCACAAGTACATTTTATAAAACAGCCTTAAAAAAAGCCTGTTCTTTCTCACAGTGGGACACCCTGTAAATTTTATAGTATACTTCAACATAAAAACATAATGACATTTGTGAATGAACAAAATTTTGTAATCTAGTGTTATGAGCACAACATAAATGTAGGTTAACAGCTATAACTGACCCGCTCTCTGCAACTCTCAAACTCTCCAAACGACGCCCTCTCTTCTCTTGTACGTTTCTAACCACCATTTATGTTGGCTGTCAAAAAAAAAAAATTCTAAGTTGCTTTGAACTGTTTGGTCTAGCTCGGAACCAATTTACCACAGGGTTGAAAAGGCACGCTAGACACTTACACACAAACACACACACATACACACAGAGGCACCCAAACACACCACGCTCAGAGAGTGTAACCATTGAACCAGTCCAAGCGTCAAACGTTTGCTTGATTCTTGAAATCATGCGCAGGCAGCACTTAGTCGCTCAGAGACTTAGATCGCGAACGGTTGGCAAGAGGCCAAAAGCGGAGCGCACAAAGAACCTTAAAAGTTACACTAAACAAACAAATTTCAAGCGTGGGAAATTTTTTAAACAAATTATGTGCAACAAGTTCTACTGTCTAAGCTTTTATATGCGCATCTAAAACAACTGCGCACTTGTCGTATACTCAACGCATGCATATTGCGCATACGTCAGTTGGTGGACAGAGCAATGAACCACGCGGCCTACGATTCATTATCCAAATCATACGACATAACGCACAGCTATTAAAAAGTGCAAAAAAAAAGAGGTAAAGGCCAACAACAAAGTCAAGACGTGTGCGAAAAAAAAAACAACTAAGATTAGCGCAACCAATCGCTAGAAACCAACGCCATGGGCTACGACGATGTTATTACTCATTTGGGAGAATTTGGACGCTACCAAAAGCGTATCTATCTATTACTATGTTTGCCGGCTATTAGTTGTGGCTTTCACAAGCTTGCAGGTGTCTTTCTTCTAGCACGTCCCGAATTCCGCTGCCTGCTGCCGTTTGAGCCGCAAAATGAAACCAATTTTGAGAGCTTTCCCAAGCAGCAATGGCATTTGGCTTATCCGCAGGACAGCATAAGCGGCAAATTTCAGCCCTGTGAGTACTACGATCGCCAGTATACGCCGGATTACTTGGGCAACAACATTTCCAGTCCAGCCAATGCTACGCTGCAGTGCAGCAGCTTTGTCTATGATCGCAGTCAGTATGAAAATAGCGCTGTCACGGAATGGAACATGGTTTGCGATCGTAGCTTTCTGGCCGCCACCAGCGATTCCTTGTTTATGGTGGGCGTGCTGTTGGGCAGCTTTGTATTTGGCCAGATGTCGGACAAGCTGGGACGCAAGCCCACATTTTTTGCTTCCTTGGTCATCCAGGTGTTCTTTGGCGTGTTGGCAGGCGTAGCGCCGGAGTACTTTAGCTATACCATCTCACGCTTAATAGTGGGCGCTACTACGTCGGGCGTGTTCTTGGTTGCCTATGTCATAGCCATGGAAATGGTGGGCGCCTCTTACCGTCTCTTTGCCGGCGTTGCGGTACAAATGTTCTTCTCCTTGGGCTTCATGTTGACGGCGCTCTTTGCCTACTATATACACGATTGGCGCTGGCTACAAATCGCCTTGACACTACCAGGTTTGCTGTTTTTTAGCTACTACTGGTTTGTGCCGGAGTCAGCACGCTGGCTGCTATCCAAGGGACGCAAGGATGAGGCTTTTGTTATTATAGATAAGGCCGCACGCGTTAATAAGGTCAGCATACCCGATGAGGTCTATGAGCAGCTGGTGGATGAGCTGGCCGAGAAGAAGAAACAAGATGAGCTGGCTGCCTCACAACCCTCGGCCAGCGTGCTGGATCTGCTGCGCTATCCGAATCTGCGGCGCAAGACTTTGCTCATCTTTTTCGATTGGTTTGTCAATAGCGGTGTCTACTATGGCTTGTCTTGGAATACGGGCAATCTGGGCTCCAATGCGCTGCTCAACTTTTTAATCTCGGGCGCTGTGGAAATACCTGCTTATAGTTTGCTGCTCTTTACTCTCAATCGCTGGGGACGACGCACCATTTTGTGTGGCACCATGTTGGTGGCAGGCACCAGCTTGCTGCTTACCATAATAGTGCCCGCGGATATGAACTGGCTAATCATTACCTGCGCCATGATAGGCAAATTGGCCATCACCTCCAGCTATGGCACTATTTACATATTCTCGGCGGAGCAGTTTCCCACGGTTGTGCGTAATGTGGGTCTGGGTGCCTCCTCTATGGTGGCACGCGTAGGCGGCATTTTAGCGCCTTATCTGAATCTATTGGGTCAATACTGGCGTCCGCTGCCCTTGGTCATTTGCGGTGCGCTTTCCTTTACGGCCGGACTGCTTTCATTGCTACTGCCGGAGACGCACAATAAGTCGCTGCCCGAGACAATTGAAGATGGTGAAAATTTCGGCAAGAAGACGCAGCAAGTGGCAACAGCAGCTGTGGAAAAGGGTGACGAGCTGAGCAGCATGCTCAACGGGGTGCAGAGCAACAATGGCAAGACCAATTAATTGGCTTGGTCCCGGGCCATTCAATTGGCGCTGGCGTCGCACAATTTCAACGAATTTAAACAATTTGCGTTGCTTTATTTGACATAAAATAGTATTTCAACACGCACACTTTAAAGCAAACGCACATAGATACAAACACAGTTACATACATAGAAATGCATTTCATTGTCACGCATTTTTATTTTTTTATTTAATTTTGAAGCTATAAAAAGCGAAATCCAAATATTAAATTGCCTCATAAAATGTGAACAAAATTCAAGCGCTGTTTTTTTGTCGACTTGGATTGCGACAGGCCAAAACTCAGTGTCCCAAATCGCTAAGCTCTCTAGATCCCCGACTTGGCTGATAAGGTAATACGACATGCAACTAACCGTGCCGCTTATAGTGCATTGCTCTTGTTTTGGAATGCTCGGACTAGCTGCAGAGATTAGCGGGGTACGGCGCCAACTGTTTTTTTCTTATCAATTACGAGTACTGGCATACTCCAAGACGAGTGCATAAGCTTAGGCCTCTTAAATATATTTCGTATATAAGAAGCTTGTTGTCATTTACTTTAGATTGAATTTACGACGATCTGGATTTCTAGTGCACATTAAGTGCATTGTTTTTGATGAACAAAAAACAATTTTCGCAAAGGGAAAGTTACCCCTAGATGTTGGTTGGTACAAACTAGTTGCTTGCAATTTCATCCCTCGAAGAGCGCGATCTTTTATGAGGGTTTATTGTTAGGAAAACTCCAGTGCCATCCCAATGCTATCATTTTCGCTGTTAGGAAAATTTCCATTTTGTTTATCTGCGCAGCTGAGCACAAATTGGTCGTGCGCGGCCGACTTTGAGATGCCCTGTAGAGATTTTGTTCAAATTAGGAATTGCTCGTAGATGCTGTAAAAACTACCACTTAGTACATAATTAAACTGATTTTCTGATATTTCTGTCCCACAAACGTTGGAGACCTAATTCGAATATATGTCATGAAAATGGACAGGAGTGATGGGACACGCCCTCCTCCCACCGTGAGATGTTTGAACGTGGAAGCTGGTGTGTATTTCTACTTTCATGAGCTTCTCTCCTTGTAGAACTATTTTGAGGATTCGATAAAAGTAGCTAGGTCCACTATGGAAACAACCACTAAACTGCCCAGATCTTCAATGAAAACTGTTTAACTCAGCAACTAGGGTGACAAAGTGCCGGGCAATCACATAGTAGGAGTTGGAAGCATTTTATCTCCTCATCATTATTTACTCATCATCTCATCAACTCTCAGCTGATCCTGTTTTTGGAAGTTGCAGATGTTGGAGATGCCGCAATATCCACCTCAGCTCTGGCCTTCACCCTAATTTCATTAGTGGTAGACAGTTAGCTTGTTCCACTTAAAAGTAGTTGTTGGCTTCCAATCTTCCCTCTTCGGAAAAATAATTATGGTTTGATTAGTGACAAATTTTTGGGGAATTCATTGAAAGTTCTCTTGTAACTTTATTTTTCGTACATTTACCAAAAGCACTCGTACGGCGGACAATACTCCGTTACTGTTTTCGGCCAACAAAGACCAAGAAGCTGCCAGTAAAAATGGAAAGGTGGGCAATATATTGAAACATTGGAGAAAAATCCTCATATATAGTATTCTCTTCACGCTAAGGCGAAATCCATTAATAGCGTTTAAAATTAAGGGAGACACCATTTAAAAATTCACAAGTCCTCTCTTTGGATTCAGCTGGTTTGCTGGGGTCAACCCATTAACCAAGCCGTAGTAAGATGCTAAGCTAAACTCGCCAAATCGGACTGGCTCCTTGGTGAATACAATCAATGAGTGATGTAAGACATCCAGTTATGGAGAACGGTAAAATAAAACTCTTTGCTAAATACGTAGATGCTACTTGTCTGTCAAAAATCTGTTTAAAGATGCTTATCATAGCTTTCAGTTGCAAGTCTAGGCTGTCCAACGTACTCAGTCGCTATTGCGCAGATTGCATATACCTCGAAAGCATGATGTAACGTTACAACTAGATCCGGAAGACTTTAGGAGTTAGAATAACTTAGCCTATCAGACTGCAGGTACGTTAGAACGGCTGGGCCGCTTACCAAATCTGGAGGTATTTTGAGTTTCCCAGCCATGTACCTCCAAATTTGTTTGGAACCGATCTATCACAAAAACGTTCGTGGCTACTTTATGAAGATATCTAACCAAACTAGGCAAATACTGAAAATATCTTTTAGCACTTTCAAACAATATACCGGTATCCCCACGTCGTCAATGCCATCTTTTTTTTTGCGATATTATGCAGAAATTTATTTTGTTACGTTATGCAGTTTGCAAATTACCAAATCGTGGTTGTTAAACTGAAAGTATCTTAGAAGGGTCACGACCCCATCACAATGGTCAACATTTGGCCATCATCTTCAACGGGCTTCGTTAGACGGTGATTTAGTTTGGAGGATGATATAGTAGGTACTTCAAATTAATTTTTAAGCCATTAATTATAGAATTGACATTAGTCAGTTTTTTCGCCAGTCTATTCAAGGTGTCTGTACAGATCGTTCGTTGCAATGGCTAATGTGTTTATTGTTTTTTAAGTCAACGTAGCCTAGCCTGAAATTACAATTTCATAGCTTATTCGATATGAAAATGTTCCGATTCTAACTTCATACTTTAGATTTTATAATAATTACAAGTATTCTCTTCCTACTTGAAACATAAACTTTGTCCGATTGGCTTAAAATTTGGTCCTATTGAAGATGACGATGCCACTGATTCGAATCTGAGGTTATTTTTGCTCTATCTCTTCGCGTTTAGAAGTTATGGCCATTTAAAGCTAAAAATACAGCAAATCTATTTAATACGATAATGATGCTTGTCAACAAATTATGCAATTAGATGTACGTATAGCCATATGAAATGCCAATGGGCTTGCCAATCATTTAATGTCTGTCTGTCTATCTGTCTATGGCATCATAACTCCCGAACGCATGCAGTGATTTCATTTTAGTTTTTTTGTATTAAAGGTGACTTATGTGCAAGTGTTCCTAGACATGTTTGATGAAAATCGTTTAAAAGTTGTGTGGAGTGAAAGTGGGGAGATTAACCGAATGCCTGCAAATATACAGCTTTTTCAACTGTCGTCCTTTGCAACTTATGTGCTGTAACCGCCCAACATAAAATGATAGGAAACATTGTTCGTAAAACTTCATAAAACACCATATATATTTCGTCTATTACAAGTCCACCAAAAACTTCTTGAGATATTTATAATTCTTGTAAACGTAGATGAATACTTCGTAAAACTTCATAAAACACCATATATATAGTTGATGAATACTTCGTAAAACTTCATAAAACACCATCGATATTTCGTCTATCACAACTCCACCAAAAACTTCTTGCGATATTTATAATTCTTGTAAACGTAGATGAATACTTCGTAAAACTTCATAAAACACCATTGAAATTTCGTCTATTACAAGCCACCAAAACTTCTTGAGATATTTTTAATTCTTGTAAACGTATACTTCGTAAAACTTCATAAAACACCATATATATAGTTGATGAATACTTCGTAAAACTTCATAAAACACCATCGATATTTCGTCTATCACAAGTCCACCAAAAACTTCTTGAGATAACAAATTATGCAATTAGATGTACGTATAGCCATATGGAATGCCAATAGGCTTGCCAATCATTTAAATGAAATAAAACTAACTTATCCTAACCTACCTATAAAAAGTATGAAATAAAAAATTAAATTAAAAATTTAAAAAACCCCGAACTTAAGTAATTTTCATTTAAAAAGTAAAAAATAATAAAAGAAACTTAATGTTAAAGTACCTAAGAATCTATTAATAATTCTAAAAAAATACGTCGCGTTGGGGGACCGCTCCTAAACTAACAATTTAAATACAAATAGTCTAATTAAGCAAAAAAGATTAACTTAAAAACAAAATTAAGAAAATACTTCAAAAACTTTCATAGAATTTCTTCAAAAAATTTGCATGTAAGATACGACCGTCAACGACGTCTGCCCTCGCGTGTCCCCCAACGCGACGTAATTTTTTTAGAATTATTAATAGATTCTTAGGTACTTTAACATTAAGTTTCTTTTATTATTTTTCACTTTTTAAATGAAAATTACTTAAGTTCGGGGTTTTTTAAATTTTTAATTTAATTTTTTTATAATTAAAAGTATTCTCTCCCTCCTTAAAAAAAACATATTTTCGTGTGTCTGTCAGAAACAATGTGTTTCAAAATGTACTGATTAGAATGGCATTTGCTTACAAGTTATTATTAGTTATTGAGTTTCGCAACATACAAATTATTATTTGTTTATAAGATCATTAGTTAAGTTTAAGTACAACATGTCTTTCAGGAAGTGTAATAAAATACATCATTCAAACAATTCCAGTTCAAACTACGCCTTATTTCTTAATTCACTGTGCACTATGAATTATATTCAAATAAATCTAGTCGAAACCAATTTTGTTAAAAATCTTAACCTGCCAAAATTTTTTGTAAGTGTGGTGACGCTAAGTTTGTGAACTGGTTTCCTCTTAGTTTTGATTACTGGGGGGCGAATGCATTTCAGTATTCAGTGAATTTTTTTAACTAAATAGTATTGATTATAAATTGCATTATTATGAAATATAATAAGAGACTGATCGTAAACAGACTGGTCGACTACTACAACAATCTCCCGGACCGGGTCAATTTAAGAAAGAAGAAAAGGCTCCAAGCCGCGGAATTGAGGTGTTTGACGGATAGGAGTGCTGCTATAAAGTATCCATTGAGGTCAAACAGGAGTTTAGTGGTGTTCTGTTAAAAATGAATATTCTGCTCCCAACGTCATTCATCAGACCTTTTAGCACATATGTGTCATATTTATATACATGTCAAAACGAAAGCTGTCCTATTTTTAGCTGAAATAATGTAAGCTGGACACCCCAGAGACGCATTCCAGCGAAAAACTGATAATAGCAACATTCTATGCACAGATGACTTGGCAATATTCTGCCTACATGTGAGTTCGATGCAGTAGATAAGAGCGAGGTTCACAGGTGAAACATTGCCCGTGAAGCCAGCTTAAAGCCGGGAAATGTTATATAGGAGAGGAGTTACCTGTAGTATAGCTAAGAACAGTAACCTCCAATTATAAATTAATAGTATTTTTTGTGCCCCACCGATTAGCGAATCCGCAACTACCCTTTTCTTTTATCGAAATACTTCAAGTGAGATCGAAATTCTACATTTCAGGATTTTCGTTCTTTCCCTCAAATCAAGTGTGGATTTTCTAGTTTCAAGTTCGAAATACTTGTTTTTTTTTTCTCAGTGTTCTCCAAACTTTTGTAGCAATGACGCTAATTCTTTCTTAAAAACGAATTGCAGGAATAATTACAAAATTTTACTCCAACAGACTTCGAGCTGGTACAGAAACTATGCAACCGCAATATCGTTTAGCCTATTAACCTTAATGACCTTTCTATAATTGGCCAAATTAAACGAACTAGAATCCGTGTCGGTCGCAAAATTACCAATGCTTACTATTTAAACCCAACCCTTAGTGACACATGTCCTCTACGTAGTAACACGACCATGGCATTAAACATGTACTTATTTCCTACACAGCCTAATCCTTTATTGTGCTTTCTCCCAAAACCTAATCCCCATTACAACACATTAAATACGATTTCCATTACCATTTGCTTTGTTTGGCTCCAATAGACAAAACATCACTCTGCACTCTTAATAAAAAAAAGGTCGGAAGAAACTCTCTGGAACACTAACAGCAATAAACACCTAGACAGAATAGATACATCCTATATGAATACTTGCAGATATAAGGAAGATTCTATGGAACACCTGAGGCACTAGGTGTAGGAGACACCAAATTTTTGATGCATACTTAATTGTAGATGAAGACCTTTAAGCTAATTCCAAAAGAGCTGGTGCACGAGCACAATAGATCAAGCTGGTCGCAATGCATAAAGGCCTAAGCCTAACCCACAAAATAGTACTATTACTATTTTGCTACCAAACGAGGTCTCAGACAAAGCTACGCTTCCTTCTTTCAATCTCTTCAGGGCCGTAAAGAGAAAATCTGTGCCCGGGTGGAAATGTACGGGCCCCTCCATTACACCTTTAGCTTGATTCACGACAGTAATTACACCTGGACCTAGGCGAATCCCCCTTTCACTCCTCTCGACGAACCTGTTTATAAGCATAGCTGACTCTTTACATACGCCAATGACATAGACATCACCCGCCAGCGACTAAAGCTCTACGGTCTTCCAACTGCTAAAGCAGAAGCGCCTGGAGACCAGATAGGATTCTGTCGAAAATATCTAAAGACGACTTGACATCCAAAAAAGTTGTCTATATATATATATATGCAGATATTCGACAATTCTGGCATCAATTTAATTTCGTTCAAGGTAATTTTTTTGGGCCTAGGCACGTTTAATGGTTCTATAACATGCATGGCAACACACGGTAGGTATTTTTAAAATAAGATTATTTATAATTTAATTTTTCTCAATATCAATTGCGAATTTTGTTATAAGGGCTCTGAGAGCCCAGCATAGTTAAAAATTATAATATTATATAAATAAGTAATTATAATGCCCTCACACTTTTTCTCTCATCAAAAATTTGTCTTATTTATAAATAAAACCCGTGTAATGTTAACCGAACGTAATCTAAAAAATTAGTTAAATTCCGCACAAAAGTATGCTCCACAAAACTTAGTAACAACTGCAGGCCCTCCAAACTGTAAGGTGCTTGCCAAACTTTAACGAAAAAAATCTCTTAGCAAAAAACGTCAAACTTTGTGTATTTAAATAAGTTTTACTTTAAATAACAATCTAAAATGGATTTACCTTTTGGCACGGAAACTCCAGAAATAGATGTGCTTATTGTTGGAGCCGGTCTCTCGGGTCTAACATCAGCGCTCAAAATCATATCCAAAGAGAAATCCTTGAGCATCAAAATTATTGAGGAGAACCAGTATTCTGGTGGTCAGTTGGGTGAACATGGCACACGTTTTGTGGATTCCGGACAGTCCAATATGATCAACTATATGAAGATGTTTCGCTTCACCCCGCTAAGTCGTCAGTCAAACTTGAAGCTAAAACGTTGTTGGGATCTGGACAGTGGGCCAACGGCCGTTTTGGCTAAATTTGAACTGGGTCGTTATATCGATATGCTAGAGGTGCGCATGAAGGAGTTCTATGCTACAAATTTCACGTGAGTTTTACTTAGACTGCAAAAGTTAAATTAATTCTCGAAAGGATGTTTATGTAGAACAAGAAAACGTATGATCAGCATGGATCAGCATATATGTCGTAATCTGTTCTTTAACAAATCACGCCAATTTATTCTCAATGTGGTGGAACTTGTTTGTGGTGTGGAGGCCAGCCAAGTAAAGTACGATGAGTTTATGTGCATGTGCAGCTCCTGTGGCGGTCTGCGGACACTACTAGATGTGTAGGTAACTTTTGAAGGATTAGACGTGGATAGTTTTATAGCGAAATTTTTGAATTCAGAATATGGACAAGAGGATTTCATCTAATAGACTCAAGTAAATTCCATATAATAGGAGTAATCAGTCTCGGAGACCATAGTTATATTTCCGTAGTAATTCAAATTCAGAAATGTGTTAGAAACTGCTCTACTAAGGGCATAACCACGGGGAAACATAAAATACCAATAAAATTCACATATTAGTATTTTTTTTTTTTTTGATATTTCCTGCTCGTAGAATTTTTGCTGCGACGTTCGTCTTCCGGTGAGAGGTATCCGCTTTGTCCGAACTTCAATCCATAAACAATGGGGCGATATATCGGAAATGATTCTAACATATTCTTCCGGCGAGAGAGATATCCGCTTGGTCCGAACTTCCATCCATAAACAGTGGGTCGATATATTACTTTTGAAGTCTCCTATGAAACTAGGTTTTTAGGGATTGTTTCGAAGTGGTAACTTCTTAGAAAGAAACCTTTGACTTTCCAGACACTTTTACTAAATTGCGAAGTCTTCTTAAGATCTACAATGCCCTGTTGGTGTTCCTAAGGAATTTTTTACATTAAAGTGTTAGGCAACTTCTTTTTTTATTCCTTTAACTCCTTGACGAGCATAGGGCCTCTGTAAAACATCAAAATCGTATCCGGTTTTGTGTCAATTGCTTCACTTTGCTCCAAGAACGTCCTGATTCTTCTTTCAAAACAGTTCGGCGCCATTTTGTTTTAGGTATCCCTCTTCTTCTGTTGCCCTGCGGGTACATTAATGTATTATTTAGTCTGAGTCTTCTCCAACATCGCTCTTTGTCAAATTTGTGGAATTTCGCTGTAAGGCTTCCACTGATTAATCCTAACTAATCCTTTCCAGCTAGTCCTTATTCTAACTTAAACACACTAATAGCTACTTTAACTTCTCAAGCTGTGTCTTTGAGATAAACAGCAAGCAGATCATTGAAGAACTAATGGATAAACTCAAGTTAGTAGAAATCGTTTATGGCCGCCGAGTTATAGAAGTGGAACATTTGAAAAACTATGTCAATGTCACCGATGCTTTTGGCGACAAATACACAGCGCATACTGTCATATTAGCCATACCCTGGAACAGAGTAGATAAACTTAAGTTTAAACCACAAATACCCGAACCACATCGTCCCCCATCAGTTGGAGCAAATGGAGCAAAGCGCATGATCACGCAGTTCTACATGAAGTACGAAAAATCTTTGTGGGAATCAAATGGCTACTCGGGCAGCTTTTTAAGCAGTTCCCCGCTAATGGTAGGCTACTCCGGCCCTACAGGCACATACTCCGGCTTTATATTACATTCATTTGAGGAGCAGGATAATGTGCCAGATATTGTGTTCCAGCTTTTAGTTCAGAAATTCGGTGCAGGCATGTCTTCTCCTTTAGAATATCATCAAAATTCGTATGAGCTGAGTCAAGCGGCACACAAACCACAGGTAACGCCCTGGCATCGTGTCATTTGGTCCTCCTCGGCGGCAGGTGGCACCTACTATCGTAATCTTATGGGTGGCGCGGTGCAGAGCGGCGTGCGTGCAGCTGTCAATGCTTTGATGATGTTGCGACCGCAGCTGGTGGTCTCTAAAGATCTGTCTGAGCTGCAGGAAAAGAAACCTTATGCAAATGTAGAAACCGGACATTTTACGGGTCTGTTCAGTAGGCTCAATCTTTATAATGTATCCTTTTATAGTCTGTTTGTTTTAAGTTTAGTGCTGCTGTTGAATCATAGCTTTAAGCCAGTGGTTTCTAGCTAAAATTATGTGTACTTCGTAACTGCAAAATAATAAATAATATATTCTTGAATCTGTACAAATATTTGTTAAAAATATTAATGATTCCTGTGCATGAGCAGCTGCATCCAATCGAAGTACGGATGTGTCAGTGTGTAAATGCTGGGCACACCTTCTAGGCCGCAAGTAAGACCATGCGATACCAGTCCGTAGATATAATCAGTTCCATTGTAGGGGCATATAAGCGGACCACCTGAATCACCTTGGCAAGAGTCTTGGCTATCACCCAGTGCACAAACAGAGGTGGCACCCTCCTGAGGCGCCCAAACGTGTCCAATAATGTTGCGGCATTGCTGATGCGATATGATGCTAACTTGCGCCTCATATAGTTGTTTCTGCGATAATCCACCATCCACAGTGGCGCCATAACCAATGATGCGACAGGACTCTGTAAAAGACATAATGTGACCAGAGCTTGTAAACTAAAACAAATACCAACCTTGTTGGACAGACTCAATGGTTTGCGGCAGCAGCTGACCAAATTGCAAGTCGGGACTTAGAGTGCTCTCGTAAGGTTGTTTCAGGAGCAGCAAAACAATATCATTGCGATAATTGATGCTGAAAAGACACGGAAACAATGGAAATAAATAGAATTCAATCAATAGCTTTTAAATTGTTGTATCGTTAGAGAGTTAGACAACAATTTGTTTTCGGCACAATAAACTCAAGACAATTATACAAATTAGTAATTCCTATTAGTTTCCCGAAAATTAAAAAAAATCGAAAAACGCCTCGAAAATGCTTCCTTAGTTCTTCTGCTGTAAACTTTTGGAATCGTGTTTCCTTCTAAAGCACATACAATTCTATCTATTGTTTTTGTTTTTGCTTTTGTTTATTTAACTTAGCCACACTGTTTATTTGTCCATATGTTTGTACTCACGGTTGAAAATAGATGAACTGCGCTCTTTCAATACCATATGGTTCAAGTTTTTCAATATTTGCTATATTCTCATAACCAATGAATGCCACAATTTGTCTCATTCTTCTGAAAAGGTATTGTAAATACTCAATCATTTTATATCATTGGTATTTTTCCGTTCCTACTTTCTCCATACACAATGTGCTGCGGTTAAAATCCAACGTTTACTGATCAGAGATCCACCACAAAAGTGTCGATAACGTTTAGTTCTATAATCGGTGCCTTGTATGTACACATCCTGTAAAGATACCATGTAAGGATATCTACTGATGCTGTCTGCAATGAAAAGCACCATTGGATTTTAGTTTTTTTTTTATCACTAGGACAAGCTTTTGTTTTTGTACTGCCCACGCTTGTTACGATGTCCCCGCCAACAATTGGCACGGCTTTGGTTTGTAGCAACGCGTTCAGCACTACGCCCAAAAAAGCGCTCAAACAATAGTAAACCTTCATGTTGGAACCTCCGAATGATACTAAATTGCAGCAGTTATCATTTTCAGAATGAAACCGTCTGTGAATTTTTAGTACTACCTAAGAATCGGTCACAGACAAGCTGTGCAAATAGCTTGATTGTGAAAGAGCAGGTGAAATGTCTTGAAATCTTTACTCTGTGACGTAAACAAACCAAACTTTTATAACATATAGCACTGTTAAGTTTAAATTGATGGTCTATTTTTGTATAATATTGACTACTACCCCTTCAGAAAGCAAGCAGCAACGAGGATCGCTGGTTTTGTTGTGTTCGAATAGAAATAACTCTTTTTTTAAAAGAAGAATCGCTAAATTTTTTATATCAAAATCGAGCCAAAATACTTAACAGATGTTTTAGAAGTAAAGATAAATTTATTTATGTGTAATACACATATTACATTACTATTTATTTATATTACTATTTTATATTATTATAATATGCTATTTGCAAAAAATTTTACAATTTTTACAAAACGCCAAAACTTTAGTGCTTTTTGCCCTTTAACAACCAATCGTTTCGGTTTTTTTATAATTACTTTTAAAGAGATTAATAATAAGTTATTTTTACTAAAGATATTTTTTTTTCTATACAATGTATTTAATATTTACGAGCTCACGTCATGTTCTAGTTGATTCCAAAGCGCTTAAAGAAAATTGTCTTCCGTTTAAGCGTGGCATAATATCTTCTTTTATGGATTCTGGTAAAGATGGCATTTTTAAGTTCTTATTAAGTGAATACGAAAAAAATGAAACTATTCAACGCTAATTTATCATAATATTTTAGATCTTTTTATAATAAACTTAGCGAAAAAATATTTCACCTTATTTCATCAACTTACTCTATATGCTAAAAAAAAAATCAACTGTAAGTAAACCAGCCAGCCTGAAGGCCTTTGTTGCTCTGGCTCTAAACTATTTGTATTCCCTAGAATAAATTCTAAGGTACTATATTAAATATAAATAAATAAGAAATTTTGGCTTATTTAAAATAATTAATTTATATTTATTAATAAATACATATTTTGTTTTTCCTTAAAAAATACCTACAAATACGTTATTAAATAAAATACCAATATTGTGGTAGATTTTTAAAATATCGATAGCTCGATAGCTGACAGCAGTATTTTTTTTGCATACTTAATACCAAAGTGTGTTACTTGGCTAAATTCCACAATACGGTCACACTGTAGTCACAAAGTGAAAAAATCCAAAGATAAAGTTGCAATCAATTTGGTGTTCTCTAAAAAATAAATAAACTTATTGCAAAAACGTCAAATTAACTTTAATTAAAGGTAAAATTAAAGCTGGCCATGCATTACTTGTTAAAGATATACATTTTGAAACTGGCAGCAAAGGCAAAGCAGCTGTGTTCAAATTTTATTTACTCAACATTTGTTGTCACTCAAACGTGATGCACTTTTAGCTTTAAAACATTTTTATAGAGTCATAAACAATGATTTTAACGCAATTTGCGTTTATTTTAGCAAAAATATGTCACAGGGCGGCGGCAGCAGCACTCCTGCGGCAGGTGGCAATCCAACAGCACTACAGGGCGGTGGCGTTTGCTTCAGCAAGGTCTTTATACAGCGAGATTATAGCGAGGGCACCTCGGTCAAATTCCATACAAGGCTTCCCACAGAACTGGAGGGTTTGGTAAGTTGGTCAACACTTGTGTAGTTATGTACTTGACAGCTGACTCATTTTGTACTCACTTGCAGATAGAGAGACAAGTCTTCGAGGCCACCATAAACAGGCTAAACGAATTTTATGCCGAGGCCGAGGAGGGCAGCTGTGGCACCTACTGTGAGGGCTGCATAGGTTGTATTACGGCGTACTTGATATACATGTGCTCCGAAACGCATTATGAGAAGGTTAGTCTGTGATTGACAGCTACATCAAACGTTTTGACTTAAATTTTGGTTGGCTTTTGTTTTAGACGCTGCGCAAGATTTCCAAATTTGTTGCTTCCCAAAACGAGCGCATTTATAATCCAAAAGGTTTGCAACTCATCGATCCAACATTTCGTGGGCTGCGCGTCATAGAAATAACGATATTCGATAGACCCGGGAGAACGTGACTTCCGCTTTCACATTCGACCGAGGAGTTTTTCATGTGAGAAAAGCAGCCACAACAAAAAAGTAACATATTCAACAAGTTATAAACAAAAAAGTCAAAGCCATTTTGTGTGTTTCCAAAAATCCAAAGCTGTGGATTCAGCTAAAGCTTTATATATGTGTAAGTTTTGAAATATATATATATATGTACTATACCAACTTCTAAATGTATCTACTATATACACAGCTTAGCAGCGAAGCGCCATGCGTGTTTTGGGGCATGTGACTTAGTCATAAGTATGCTGTAATGCTGCAAATGCTGTTTCTGTTGCAGTCACTTACGTTACGTTTATTAAACAGTACATAAATACATATATAGTTATATATTAGCTAAGCCAATGTGTCGAGTTAGTGAGTATATACATACATTAGCAACTGCGCGTTAATACTTAGTTATGTAAGTAAATAACTACTGATACTGCATTTTACATGAATCATGATGTTTCTATACATTAATGCCTCTGTTATTGTTCTAATTCTTTTTGCAACAACGAGATTTGTTTTTAACTCAATAACTTTACACACACATTTTTGTTATTTTATTGTATGCATATTTAAACAGTTTTATAAACCATATTTAGGTTTAAAGCTACAGCATATACTTAACTATAGTAAACACATATATAGTATATACATTCATTATATAAAATACAGTTAATGGTTATACATGGAATTAGATTTTATATACAAATCATGATCAATTTCAAATAGCGCCAAATGAACTTATATACATACATCCATACTATATATATAACAAGCTAAAAGTTGTTCAATTTTAATAAAGCCACAACGATGAAGTAATTGTAAACTTATGTTAATGCATGTTCTATATACCTACACGAAATAATGTACTATGTATGAGTCCGTTATACATAAACTGCCCCTTGTTTTTTCGCTACTCTCTAACAATGCCAAAATTAGTTATAAATTTTGCACTATTTTTTTTGTTAGATTCTAGGATGCGAGCTTGGCGAAGGCAGAGTAAAAATCAGTGTGTGGCGTTAGTTATAGGAACAGGTGCATTATAAAACGGAATAATAAATGTTTGTCAATAAGTTTAAAATTGATGTTTCCATTAAGGTAAAGTTATTGTTGCTGAGGCATTAGGTGAATGATTTTCTATTTATAGAGTTTTTTGGCATCTAAACATTGAGTTTTCAATATTATGTTCTCTTTTGAAGCAATAAAAGAAATTGTAATTCATTAGGAAGCCTTTACGAAATACGGATGACCTTGTCATATAAGCGAATACTGAAAAGGGTAAGTAAGTTGGAATACCTTTGAGACTCTTTAATTATTTACACTTTATTTTATTTTCTAGTGCCTGTATTTTGACTTGGCGACTTGGCCTTCTAAGGCGGAGCGACAGCATTTTTAGAGCTGCTCTGGCACACCATCGCTACTCACCCTCAAGACTTGCCAGACTTTTAACAATTATGGATGTCTTGGTCATATTTAGCCATCGAGTTTTTACTCCTTTATGGGTTGAAATTTCAAGCGAATACTAAAATGGGTAAGTAAGTTGGAATACCTTTAAGACTTATTAATTATTAACACTTTGTTTTATTGTCTAGTGCCTACATATTGACTTGGAGACTTGGTCCTGTAAGGCTGATCGACAGAATTTTTGAGCTGTTTGGCGCACCATCGGTATTCACCTTCAGGACTTACGTGAGTATTGGATTTCTCAGCTACTACAACACAAGAAATGATTTCAAACGTTAATGAGGACGATGCTATGCATCGATTAAATGATCGTGAAAAAGGACGCTTCAGTTGCCTAAAACAACGAGAATCCATCTCACGCAAATTTGTCCTAAAAAATGTTGACCGAATTTTTCCTAATAAGAAGAGCTGCTGATGAAGTTAAATGAACAAAGAAACGCCATGTAATGACTTTTTTTGAGCTCGTTAATAGTGTCCACGATGATCAGAATTCTATGACACATGTTAATACTAAAGAAGTGAGTGTTTTTGGAGAAAATCAAGCAGTTACTCCAATGTCCTTCTGGTACTGACTTTTAGTGATTCCATGTGAAAGCCAAATTACTTTATGCCAAACTCACTCAGTTGCTGGAAATTCAAGAAGCCGTGTTTTATGGAAATTTTGACATATCTCACGAGCAGCTCTTGCGCACTATCTAAAATGTATACCATTGAGTAATCTGAAATTTGTACAAAACATTCTTTAAAAATCCACACACTTTGCACTTGTTGTAACATCATAAAGATATATGTATATATTTGCTATAGACTCTTTGTATATTATAACTAAAGCATTAAGTTTTGGTGAATTTCATTCATCACTAGTTTGGAGCACACAATTAACAGAATCAAAAAAACAATCCAATCCAGTCCAATCCATTACACTTCAGACGTCCTACTTGCCAGCATCGTTCATATTCTTTGGTAGACTCAACAATGAATTTATCAATTCCGAGTTCCGCTTTGGCATGGGCGCGCTTAGTGCATTACTCAGATAGTAAGGATACTTGCACAGGCTGGCATATTGATGTGGTGCATATTGCACAGCATTTAGCCAGTTGAGCAGTTCCCGATTGTACTCCTTTTCCACGTAGCGTTCCTCATCAGGTGTGGGCAGTGCCAATGAGCAGGCAAGGATTGCTGCCAGAGCAAGTAGAGCCAAATCCAAAATACCGCAACGAGCCATTTGTCTGATGAAGATTTAATCTGTGAATGAGCTATGCTGAGACAATGCTGTGGTCTTATATACTGCTCCGCCGTGTCATCCTACTTAGGTAAATCACAGCGGGCGTCAAGTATCGATGTCAGTTACGTATCAAATATGTCAGCGACAGACAGACAAATAACCAGAACCAGGACAAATATTTGATTATGCAGCGTTTTATGCGTTTGTATCTGTCACAAAGCTAACAGTACGCAGTTAACAGAAAAGAATTAACGGCAAGTGCACCCAAGGATATTCCTTGTTTACTTTGGTTTATGTGGGCGACATATGTCGACTTTGCTGATTAATTTCAGGCAATAAAACGTCATAAAATTATATTGTATATAGATTCAAACGACAGCTATATGGCCCTATAAGGACTAACAATCTATACACCCTAAATCTTATTTTTAGTGTCGCCAAATTGATACGCAAATAAACGTTACGTAAATTTATTTTTAGTCTGTGGAAACAGATGGGATATTTTTTTTTCGTTCCTTTGTAGTCTGGCGACAAACTGGGTTATAATGAAATTTAATTGTTTTAGGATGAGGAATGCCCCAGCATTGGCTTTTCAAACATGAATCTATTGTACCATAAATGCTGGGCACGCGGCTCTGGTATTTATTTTATTTCTGATTGTCAATACCGATACTAAAAAATTTATTTCAATTATTGATTCAATCATATTATCCATATCCGATATTATCCATTTATTCAGAGGTTTGGATGTGTAGGGGTATAGAGGTAAAGAGGTATAGAGGAATAGAGGTACAGAGGCATAGAGGTAAAGAGGTAAAGAGGTATAGAGGTATAGAGGTAGAGAGGTATAGAGGTATAGAGGTATAGAGGTATAGAGGTATAGAGTTATAGAGGTATAGAGGTATAGAGGTATAGAGGTATAGAGGTATAGAGGTATAGAGGTATAGAGGTATAGAGGTATAGAGGTATAGAGGTATAGAGGTATAGAGGTATAGAGGTATAGAGGTATAGAGGTATAGAGGTATAGAGGTATAGAGGTATAGAGGTATAGAGGTATAGAGGTATAGAGGTATAGAGGTATAGAGGTATAGAGGTATAGAGGTATAGAGGTATAGAGGTATAGAGGTAGAGAGGTTTAGAGGTATAGAGGTACAGAGGTATAGAGGTATGCAGGTATAGGGGTATAGTGGTATAGTGGTATAGTGGTATAGTGGTATAGTGGTATAGTGGTATAGTGGTATAGTGGTATAGTGGTATAGTGGTATAGTGGTATAGTGGTATAGTGGTATAGTGGTATAGTGGTATAGTGGTATAGTGGTATAGTGGTATAGTGGTATAGTGGTATAGTGGTATAGTGGTATAGTGGTATAGTGGTATAGTGGTATAGTGGTATAGTGGTATAGTGGTATAGTGGTATAGTGGTATAGTGGTATAGTGGTATAGTGGTATAGTGGTATAGTGGTATAGTGGTATAGTGGTATAGTGGTATAGTGGTATAGTGGTATAGTGGTATAGTGGTATAGTGGTATAGTGGTATAGTGGTATAGTGGTATAGTGGTATAGTGGTATAGTGGTATAGTGGTATAGTGGTATAGTGGTATAGTGGTATAGTGGTATAGTGGTATAGTGGTATAGTGGTATAGTGGTATAGTGGTATAGTGGTATAGTGGTATAGTGGTATAGTGGTATAGTGGTATAGTGGTATGCAGGTAAAGTGGTATAGAGATATATACTTCTAAGAGATATGGAGGTATAAAGGCATAGAGCTATAGAGGCGTATAGGTGTACAGGTATGGAAGTATAAAGGTGTAGAGTGATGGGGATATAGAGCTGATGGACGGTTAGCGGGAATTGAATTGAGATTCAGAAAAACCACAATTTGAAGTGTTCTGTCTCAATATGGTATTTAATATTTAAAAAATATATTGCAAAAACTGAAAAAATATAAATATTTGATTTGAAGCGAATTTTAGTCGGCAATCCGTACGTAAAAGCTGGAGTCCTTCAGTAACTACATATTGTCATAATATCTGTTAATAAATTTCATCACAGTTCCCCGTATAATAAGGATGAAACTGTGGTTAAAAATATTAACACATACTATGATGTTGTCCTTTTTTTTAAGCACTTCCTCTTTAGAAATAGAAACGGCTGTTATGGGTTACACTGGACTCGAACGACGTTGTGCTATATAAAGAGTTAACACTCAGTTTTTTGTCTCCTATTTCCAAACGTGGCTGGCGATGCTCCTTTAATCTTTCGCAAAATGGAAAAGGACAGCTTTGGCTACATCTGTTATTACATTGATGTTTGAGTGTAGATTTTCCAAACGGCAAATGGTGTCTTAAGCGTTTTATAAAAGCTCGCAAAAACTTTGAGGATTTGCCCGTGCTCTTGGAGAGCTTTGGCGGCGGCTCATTTGTGGGCTCTGGCTCTGGCTCAACTGGGTCAGCCACAGACGCAACTGGCAAAGGCTCAGCAACTGGTGGAACAGTTGGAGTTATCGGAACTGTTGTGGCGGTGCTGATGACTGTATCTTCTGTGTGGATCGGCGGCTCCTGCTGTAGACCTTCTAAAACTTTATTCAGATTTCGACGTAGGGTTTTGAACTGCCGCACTTGCTCACGTTGGCGCTGCAGCGTGGACACAGAAGAACCACTGGCACTAGGTTGGACGTCAGGAGCGTTGATTATTTTGCGGGCACGTTTTCTGCGTGGTGGTGGCGTCGGCTTGGGAGCTGGTTTTTGTTCTTCCAGACGTGGAGACGGTGGTTGTGGTAAAGCGGGCGGTGGTGGAAGAGCCGCTCTCTTTGTTTTGGCAGGTACCAACACTGTTGGAACAGGTCGTGCCAGTAACAGCTGTGCCCTGTAAGAACCATTATTGTACAATTGCCAGCTAGAGATGGAGAGATAATGGAAGTTACATCTAGTATAAATTGTAAATTAAACACAATGCACTTACCCGATTATAAATAAGACCAAATTGTATATGGGAACAGTTAGAAAAGCCGCAAATAATAGCTTTAAGGAAGGACACTTGGGATCCAGCGGCAACCACTGCAAAAACCAATAGCAGACACTTGTTCTTTCTTGCCAACGTACTAAAGGAGAGCTACTGGTATTAATGAATTTATGAGCTACACAGTATCCTATAAGTGAGGCTCCTGACAGCAGGACACAGAACGATAGGCTTCTCATGATGCAAATTACTTTTAGGTGTACACGTCAGATCAAGCTTGCTTCCAGTTTGTGTTTAATTTGAAATCAAAATAAACCAAACAGGCACAGCCTACTACCTATTCTCTTTTGGGTTTATTATCGGAGTCTTCGTCTTGGTCTTGGTATAACTCCTTGAAAATCCTCTCCAAATAGGGAGTTAATGGCGGCATGGTGGCTCGGTAATGGTGCTGCCGTCTGGGAACTTGGTAAAATGGCTGATCATAATCGTAGGGTTGCTGCCATCTGGAAGTTTGGTAAGATGGCTGATTATAATCGTAGTGTTGCTGCCTTCTTGGAACTTGGTAAAATTGCTCATTATAATCGTATTGCTGCTGCCGTCTGGGAGATTGGTAAACTGGTTGATTATCATCGTAATGCCTGCTGCTGCCAGCGGCTTGGTAAAATGGCTGATTATCATCGTAATGCACCTGCCTTCTAGGAACTTGGTAAAATGGCTCAGTATGATCGTATTGCTGCTGCCGTCTGGTAGATTGGTAAACTGGCTGATCATCATCGTAATGCCTGCTGCTGCCAGCGGCTTGATAAAATGGCTGATTATAATCATATTCGTAGGTGGTTTGTCCCACTCTACGTGGTATGCTGACTTCAGAGCAATCGCAGCGAGGCCGACCTGGTTGAGCACTTTGGGGGGATACTGGCAATGGTAAAACCATGTGATGCACGAAGTTCTCCTCTTCTATATTTATCAGTGAGTCGTCATGGCTAAGGCAAAGTGGTAAATGATATATTAGCATAAGAACCAATTAAGTAACTTACGAAAATGTGGAACGCATCATGCAGCGAAGTTTATGTGCCAACCCGATAGCTGGAAGATACAGCAGGGCGCACAGCAACAGTCCAAGCCAAATGGCATTCTATGGTAAAGAAATATAAATTTTTTTTTATAGTTCCCAAATCATAACAGAGAAAGCTTGTCCAAAAAGTGGTACAAACTATTCCTAACAGAAGTAATCCAAAAACATAAAGATGGCGTACGATATCTTTATAAACAATCGAAATACAGCGAATTTTGTATAAAAATCGATTTTATGGACGATCGTTCCTATGAGATCTATAAGATATAGTATAATATAACCGATTTTCATCAAATTTGGTACAGTGCTTTACCACTCTAAGTTTTAGTTTAAATTTTGGTGCACAAGACAGTTCTCGATCACCTTAACTACTTAAATAGTTAACTTACCATGGGATTGGCTATAAGTTTACAATCATCTCCCAAGTCGATTTCCTTGCGACTTTGTAATGCCAATGGACGACAACTGGTTAAATTTGTTGCTGTTATATTTTCCACCATGGAAATATAATTTTTAATTCTTGCATCCACATAGTTGGTAACATTTTGGGCCATGCCCTTCGCCTCAATTGTTACGTTGTTCTGCATATGCTCCTCCCAATTCTTAATATCCGCCATCAACTTTTTACTGTGTCTTGCAAAGCTTCTCTGGTTGCCTGTTAAAATGAGATTATTCATCTTTCGCAGCTGCCCGCGCATAGTCTTGACCAGCCCAAGCAATGGTTCACGCAGTTGCTGATGAAAGGCACGCAAATGTATGGACTGATTTAGAAGCATTGGTAAAAGCGTATCATCATTGGTGGTATTATCTATTGGCAAGCTACGAGCTAGTTTATCCAAATTGTCCGATAAATCGGGTAAAGGCTTATGCACCACTTTATTACTTATATGTGTGGCAAACTTTTGTCCATTTTTGATGGATAGTTTGCTCTGATTCACCAGCTGCTCCGCCACATTAAGCGCCTCTGCATATAAGCCAGTGTTTTGCATTATTTTGCCTGAACTATTTTCCATTTGCTGCACAGAATTTTCCACTTCTCCCATCATATTGTTGTAGAAATGATCCAAACTTTCGACTAAATTCATATTGAATGTATTGTATAGGCTCATGTTCTTCTCGCAATTACGCATGGCATCTTCAAGACTTATTACAGGTAATTCTGATTCCTCTTGTAAATGACGATTCAAATTGATCTTTTTGGTTAACATTTTAGTGATATAAAGACTAAGAAAAGAAACATGGTTGAAAGAAGAGCTTTGATGGACATACCAAAGATTATGTACCCTTGTCGGTCAAACTTTTGCTTCTAAGGTCCTATAACATTCTAAAAAGGGTCTTGCAGAAAAGTTATTATTCATAAATCAAAAGTTATTAGACAATTGAGGGATCGCGTTTATACTATAAAAGCTGTGACTGTACAAGATGAGCAGCTCGAAATACAATGCGATCTCTCCGAATCTACAAAAAACTGTTCAGACAAAGCTCTCAGCTGCAATGACTTAAACTTTGCAGACGAAACTATTTTGGAATAGGCCGGAGTTCATCTCATCTTGTAAAATTTTACTAAAAGCACGCGGTGGCAGACTTTTTCTTTGTTGTGTCAATCTTCACAACGCTGTTATTATAAGAATTAAGCGGAGGAGCGCTATTGCCAATAGGATCACTCAAAAGTCTTCGAGAAAAATTGAGATATAAAGACAAGATGCTCACCCTACCCAGTCTAATGAAACTACTTTAAGCTTTTTTGGAAAAAAAAGAACATCAAAGGTAATACGTGTGACGTCCAACCTGATCTACTAGGGGTTTTTGGGTCTTGGATGCAGGAGACATCATTGCATACCATAAGTATGATAAGAGAAGAATCATGTAAGTATGGCTAGATATTTAGTTGAACTCTTATGCCGATAGGATTTATTCGATGAAGATAAATCTTTGTGTCATGAGGATCTGTTGAACTTTTTTTTTTTCGATTTTTGAAAAGAATCTACCAAAGACCTTAAAAGGTTTGATTTACGGGTTATTTTACCATTTTAGATGAACCGGCAGAAGTAAGATGTATTTTGTACGACAAGATCTTTTGGCTAAGCTCACATCTCTGATAAGCAAGTCTACTATGGAAAATAATACGCATAATCCTTAAGAGTAGCTCCTACAGAACTAGTTTAGCTATGGGACTGGGTAATTTTTTGATTATTATGCGTCATGTCTTATCTTTCAGAAGACAGAAAAATTATATATGGTCAGATATTAGGCTGAGCTTCCAAGCCGATAGGATTTATTTGATGAAGATGAATCTTTGGGTCATCGGGATTTAATGCAACTATTTTTAAGATTTTTATACTGGTACTACTGTATTAGTTGCCAAGAAGATTCGGGAGAAAACAGTAGTTTTTTTATGGCAAGATCTTTGAGATCTTTGGGTAAGCGCTAGTCTTTGATAACCAGTTCTAAATCAAACACCTTTAAAGTTTAAGAGAGAAAGCTACTGCTTACAGGTTGCTATAGAAGTCATGAAGAAGCAGGAAAAGAAAGGAATTAGGACTTCTACTATCTTTCAAAAAGTGAAAGCCAGATAATCAGTATCATATAAACATGACTTATGCGCTGAAGAAGGTTTTTTTTAGTTGACAAAGTCTGAAGAAGCTACTTCTAGAATTTTAGAAAGAAAACTACTGAACTATGGCTTATTTTAGCCAGTTAAAAAATTGAAGGAAAAGAATAAGAGCTCTGGCTGAAGCCGGAACTAATTTGGAAGCGGTTTCAGACTATATGTGATGTTCTGGATCCTCAGACTCTGAGGCAAGTACTTACAGGGTTCCTAGTAGAGAAATACTAGAGTTATGCCCTACGGATTGTTATAGCCACTCAAGGAGAAGTAAGACTATTATACCTATTGTATCTCATCGTTCAAAAAAGAGACAAGTTTTTTAACTAAGGTCTAACGTTGATGAGAATTAAACTAGTTTCCAAATTTAAGGGTCTTCGAGTGAACCTTCATATAAAAGTGTTTTGTTAGGGTAATTCCTAGTTCCTAGAACTTTTTTCCTTTTTTTTTCGTTTTCGAGATTTTTCGAAAAACGTGTTTTTGTGAACTTTTTTCAGTGCCTCGCTTTTTTTTTGTAAACTAGTATTATAAGCTTATTAAATTTCCATTTAGAAACGCCTTTATCAAAATTAATTTTTGTCTATAAATTAAATCTATCTTTTCAATTTACTGATCAAGTGAGAATACCAACAATATTTAAAAAAGACTAACCCTTACATGTTAGATCTATTGAGTTAATCTACAAGTCAGTGTCAGATCCACGGGAGTGCTTTTCGGGACAAGATCCCCCATAAAGTTAAATAAAATGGGTCGAAAATCTTTGCAAGTTTAAACTTACATACTCTCTGAAGTTAAGAGCCCCTTCCCAAGACAAAATCCTAGATCCGCTAAAAGCTTAAAACTGTCATACGGATACTTTCTAGAATCTTGTAACAAATCGAACCACAAAAGTTATTGAGTACATACAAGTTGCAGTTGGCATGGTATACAAGTCCTCCGTGTACCAAGTAGAATAGGGCCAGCAGTAGAAGCGAGGAAAACATCAGGAACATGAGCACAATAGCGGCAAATATGGTATAAGAACTGGATTTACGGCTGATATAGCTTAGGCATATGGAAATAAGCAAAAGCAGTGGCACCTGATGGTTGAGGGAGATCATAAAAGGATGAAACTTACGGAAGATTCGGAATTTTAGCTTACCAACATGGGCACTACAATTGTACTTAAGGATGAAGAGTACCACCACAAACCCATTTTTCTGTGTAGACGCAAATAAGGCAGTGGTGTTTCGGGCACTATAAAAGGATTTGCTGGACGCATGGCTCTGGCTGAACGAATTAATAAACGCTTAGAGATATTGTTCTTTAGCTGAAGCTGCTGTGCTGTGTAGAAAAGTGGTTAGAAAAAGCTGCCAGAAAGCGAGCAAGGAACTTATACGCACCACCATCATCTACAGTCTGATGCACTGCAGCTAGGAATTCCTGCCTTGGCTGCTCTATGGTAGGTTTAATCTGTTGCAGCTTTTGTTTGGTACTTCGCGGATAATCCGTAAAGTTGCTCTTTAGAAACAGATACAGGCGCTCAATTATGCCATCCACATCAGGCAACTGGAAAGCAGCAGCGCATTAGTAAGTATTTATAATGTACCTTGGATGGTAGCTTTACCGAATTATAGTGCAGACTGCTCCCATCCAGTGAGCTAATCCCATGTTGCTGATAGAATTTTTTGCACTCGGAATGGACACATTCAGAGATCAGTAGGAACTGCAGATTTAGCTTGACTTCGCGCATAGCTTGGAAATTGGAAAATTGAAATGGGGTGGGGACGCTTCAAGGATCTAAGCCGAAACTTACCATCTATGAATTGTGTGGCTATAAGACGAGCTTTGATTATGTCGCTTTTGAATTGTTGAACGACCTCCAATACTTCGCTCAGATTTTCCACTGTTTTAATCATCCTATCAATAGGCTCGTGTTCCACAATTATATTTATCGACCTTTGCTGGCGCTTAAGCATCGTCTCCATTTTTGTTTTAAACTTTGTGTAGTTCTGCAAATAGAGATTGTCTAGTTCCTTTGTAGAGTTTTGAAGCACTTCAGTAGCGTCCGTTTTGTTTATTTTGGAGCAACGACTGCTAAAGGGCTTTTCTAATCTGTTTCCTAACTGAATGTTTGAAATCAGCGCAAATGTGAGGCAAAGGCTAAAAAAATACAATTTAAGATCATAAGAAGCAGTTGCTAGAAAGCAGCATACCTACAGCATGAGTATCAATAGTAAGACCAATGTTATGGAAATGCAGATTTCGAAGGGCGAACCTACAGGACTATCGCCGCGGCAGCGTAAACAGCAATAACAGTAGAGCAAGCTATAAAGAAAAATATAAGACCAGATATTGCGTAGTATGCAAATCTTCTTTACCCTATTATAGGCATCAGTATTATGAGCAACACTAAGATGAGCACAAAAATCCTTAATGTGCGCTGTTGTTGCAAATAAGTACGCCAATTATCTTCAACCACATGGGGTCCTATGTCTACGCTGCTGTTGGTTTCTTTACTGACCAGTATGTATCCTTCGGGTATTTCCTGTTTGTTTGCAATTATTAAGGCTGTAATACGGTCCACCAAATTGTACAGTGTTGCCAAATTATCAGCCATGTCACGCGGTTCTTCGGGCGGCGCAACTGTACTATTGCGGGGTAATGGAGTAACCATGCGCCAATAGGGAGGATGTCCATTGATCGCGTGAAAGAAGCAAGTACAAAGACATAAACAGCTGATCGACAGGATCATTGCGTTCACATAGTTAAAAGCTTCATTTTTATTTTAAACATTTATTTTAGTGACATTTAAAGCAGCGAAATTTTTAAAAAATATTATTTTTTTTTAAATATGACGGATACCGCATAACTTTGCTACGGCGCCATCGACTTTGAGATACTTTGCACGGATTTCATTAAAATTTGGTAAAATGTTTTAGAAAATTAATATTTGACTGGTGATGGTTCGTATGGGGTAAATGAGGGGCGTCGAAACTTAAAGCAATTAAACAAAACTGCATTCAGTTGAATAAGAAAGCCTTGTTCGAAATTAATTCTTTGTTATAAACCAGTCGAGAAATAATATATGATAATAAAAATGTAAACAACATCGCGGAATAAATGGCGATGCAGTATTTTGAAAGAGTCGTTAAAACTAAGAATTGGATAAATGAAAGTTACTTTTTTTTTATAAAGTTTCAAAATGTCTGATATTTTTATAAGTGGATCCAAAAACATTGATAAGAGAAGAAAAAGGCTTTCAAATTAAGCAAATGCATAATTTCATTCAAATCGATTTGCAGTGATCTATGGAGAAAATTATTTTTTTTGACAAAAGGTCGCAATGAAACAGAATCATCCAATCATAAAAAGTCTACAAACAAATTATTACAAAACAAATAAAATTAAATAATATTAAAGTAAAAAGAAACTAAATTTTTCAGCTAAGCTACTTAGTATAAAATGATTGCTTCCAACTTGTGCAGCCGTATTTATACGATTTTCTGTAGTAAAATGTGTTGTGTAACGTCGAAAGTATACAAAACAGTGTTGGAAAGCTCAGTGCGTAAGAGACAGATGCTAAGATGGCGATACCTGCTGCTGTTTTACTAGCCAGCATAATATTTGAATTAAAATTATTTTTAAATTACTTTTCTGTATACACAATCATATAACCCTAATCCGTAATGCAATGTAGACATGTTTTACCAAATTTCTTGTAAATGGAAACAAATTGGTCTCAATGATTTTTAATTTTTTTACCCAGTGAATCTAAGGAAACTCATTTTTAATATATTTTTATTGTTCCCATATTTTGTTATCCATTCTATTCAAGTAATACACGTTATTTTTCGTTTTAACTTTCCAGTTAAAAAAAATATGAAATCTAACAAAAACAGCTGCGCCTATTAGTGACGTCATTGTTGCGGCGCCAGTGTGAACGCAGCATTAATTTGGCGTGTCTGACGGAATTGCTTCCACAACTCGCGGCACGGATAAATCCAGAGTATCGGCTGTGACTGTTTCAGAAACTGATTCTAAAAACGGCTCCGGATCATTAAAAACTTTTATTAGATTTCGACGTAGTGTTCTAAACTGGCGCGGCAGACTGGCACGGCGTGGTAGCGTCAATACAGATAATTTTCCGGAATTGGGACTAATGACAGTGGGCAGTGACACTACCAATTTGCGTTTTCGACGCGGTGGTGGCGTCGGTCTTTGAAATGATTCCTGTACGTCAAGACTTGTAGCAGTGGGTGCAATTGGTGGCGGAGGAGCTGCCCTTGTTGGATTCAAAGTTTCCACCTTTGCTGGGACAGGTGTTGTCAGTAGCAGTTGCGCCTTGTCTGAAGCACTTATAAATAGGCGCAAGCTGTCGATTAAATAGAACATGGAAGTTTCCATAATTCTAAATAAGATAAGCTGCACTTACCCGATCATAAAAAATATAGCAGTATATAATGGCACTGTCAGAAAAGCCACAAATAATAATCTCAAGGTGAGACACTTGGTTTCTAGCGGCAGGAACTGCCAGAGTCCCATAAGTGAGGTATAGGAATCAATTAGTCCTGCAGTGAAAACTTTGGTACAGTATGCGGTGTAGGCTGCCCCAGCCGCCAGGAAACAAATAAGTAGAATTTTCATGGTGAAAATGATTAAGGGTTACACATTTTTGATTTTAGGTTTTTGTTATAAGGTTTAAAGGAAGAGCCTACTAGTATTTTTTTTGTTTTACTATTGGAGATTTGGTATTTTTCTTTAATTGTCCTTGAGCTGTTCCGAAATTGGAGATAATGGTACGTTGATATTGTATTGTAGATGGTTGAGGTCAGTGAATTTTAAGGTGCTCCATTGAACTTAGTGGCACAGCTATAAGGTTTCTTGAGAGAGCACTTATCGTGATCAAATACTTAAATCAGCTGTAGGATTAGGGTTTATTTAGACCACTTTGCCTATATAGCCCTTGAAAATTTCTTCTTAAGCCATCCTTAAACACAAATATAGCCTATGAAAGAACAACTTCAATCTTTAACTGAAATCTTCTGTCTTCTTAAATTAATCTGAGAGGATTAAAGTAAGAAGCTGGGAGCTGATTTTAACTAGAATTTTGGAAAATAACCATTTTATTAATACTACATATTAAAATATTTTAAATTGCTAGATACAATAATGCATTTAAAAAATTTGGTTGTTTTATACTTTAGCACAAGGGGCTCCGTTCAACCCGTTTGACGTATATCGCTCGTGTCCTTGAGGTCTTAAGACATTGATGTAGGATATTTTTAGTTTGTCGCAAACTTTTACTTTTAACCGCTGTTACGCTTTATTTTGCGTACGGACGTGAATTTCAAATTGGAGACTCGAACTCTCTTCTTGCGGGTTCCGCTGGCGCTGGTGGCGGTGCTGGTGGTGGGGCTGGCGGTGGTGGCAGCGCTGGCGGTGGTTGTGGCACTGGAGGTGGTGGTGCCGCTGGTTGTTGCCGTTGATGTTGTTGCGCCATTAGCCGTCGTTGACTGTCCGTGTGTCATAGTGACGACGCAAAACAGGACTCCAAGGAATAGGAAGACGATGGAAGCAAATTTCATGTTGTTTAGGTTTTTAGTAACTCGGTTACACTGTGCTGTTGTCAAATTTAGATCGCTTTTATATACTCCAAAAAACAATAGAAACTTGCACATAAACATATGTAAATAATAAAACATAGATACAAGTGATATACTTGAATTTAGACAGCCCAAAGTAAATAATAAAATTTGCAAATATTAAAAATTTCAGCTTTTTTTTGGTATAAACTGAATCTAGTCATAGTTCCAGACAAACAGACAAGGTTTATAAATAAGTTGCAGTATTAGACTTAAAATAAGGTCGACATTATTTATTAAACTAACAATAATAATTTATGTAGCATGCGAAACGTGTTCAAAACAAAAACAAATTCGTGGCCATTTTATAAAAAAAAATCTATAAATTAATAAAAGTAGCGGTCTTACTCAAATAAATAATTTGAATTTTCTGAGCGTTTTTCAAAACCAAAAAAATTTTCAATCGATATTTGAGGCTGATCGGATTTCAGCTACCAGGCAAACATAAATGAAAAGCAAGCAGCTGCAGAATAAAAATTTATTTAAAACTGTCACTAAAAGTATGCAACACTTTTTGAAAAATAATTTTAAAATGTCAAATTTATGTAGCATACTTTTAGTTGCTAATTCAAAGTTGCTTTCTGCATATAATGCATTTCTGTTCGGTTGGTAGTATAAGCTGGTTTCAATTCGATTTTTAAATGAAAAATTTAAAAAAATAATTTTTTTTCCTTTTTAGTTGTGTAGACACATTCTGTTAAAAAAATGAAAGTTTTTTATTTTAAATTCTGATTTATATTTTCAAGCAATTTATATATTTTTTTGTTTAACCCAAAAGTTCTTCTCGGCTATTACTATTTTAAGCAAAATAAATAAATAATGCAAGTTTTATTTTTATTTAAGCTAGAAAGTTTATTCATTGAAATTTAGATACAAAGTGTTGGCTTAAAATGGTACATAGATATAATAGTAAATAATGTAATACTATGTATTAGAAATGAAATAAAAAATTATTAGTTTCATTAAATATTTTAGGAATATTATATATTAGAAGCTGTAAAATTACTTAAAAAAATTATGTACAAAAATAAAATACATACGCCAATTGTGTATATTGTAGCAAAATGGTGGAACATCCAGCTAAATGGTTTTACCATCTTGCATCATTTTATATCGCTTAAGGAGTTCTCTTTGGAGATAGTTCCTATTGAAACTACTCACCCCTTCTCGACATTCAACACTGGGATCGCTTGAAATTCCTCCGCAATTAACTTGCCTGCGTCCCGGTCTCAAGAATTTGTCAATTAATCGAAGTCGCTGGAGTACCTCCAGAACCTTTTTTATTTTTCAAAACCTTTGAGCATCATGGAAATAATTTTTGAAATAGGTAAATCTTACAGGAATTACTACATAAGAAAAAACTATGCATACGAGGGTGGATTGATAAGTTTCCGGCCTGACCAAGAGATGGCGCCACTAGGCCCACCTTGAGGTGGCGTTCTATAGTACCATCCTTAGATAGCTTGTAGCTATAGTTTCAGCCCGATCGCCATGTTAGTTTAGATTTGAGAGCACACTGAACAAGACGCCTCTGTGTTTTTCTTGAAAATGGAAAAAAAAATTCGAAAAAACATTTCTACCGCCAATTTGACGTTGTATAAGCGTAATCCAAGCGAATTTTTGCGTCGATTGATAACCGTTGACGAAACTTGGGTCCACCACTACACTCCTGAAACCAAAGAACAATGTAAACAGTGGATTGGACTAGGGGAACCAACTCCAAAGAAGGCAAAAACAATTTTTTCAGCGAACAAGGTTATGGCTACTGTTTTTTGGGATGCAAGAGGTATTATATACATTGATTACCTTGAAAAGGGTAAAACTATCAATGGTCAATACTACGCAGACTTATTGCAACGTTTGAGCCACGAGGTGAAAATTAAACGACCTCATCTGGCGAAGAAAAGAATCTTGTTTCATCACGATAACGCACCAGCGCACAAGTCAATCGTTGCGATGGCTAAAATCAACGATCTAAAGTTTGAATTGATGCCGCACCCTCCCTACTCTCCAGACCTAGCCCCGCGTGACTATTATCTGTTTCCTAACCTCAAAAAATGGCTTGGCGGCAAGAGATTTGCGGACAATGAAGAAGTAATTGAAGCTGTAAATGGGTATTTTGAGGAGCTTGACGAATCAGTCAATAGAGATGGCATTACTAAACTAGAACACCGCTATGAGAAATGTATCAGCCTTGGAGGAGATTATGTTGAGAAATAAAAAAAAATTCCTAAAAACGTTGTTTTTCTTGGTCAGGCCGGAAACTTATCAATCCACCCTCGTATATTGTTCAATTAGTGTGAAGAGATTTATTTTTTGTAACTATTGGACTTAAGGCCTAGCTCTAAGCAATCAGATTGCTAATAAATGAATAAATAAAATAAATAGAATGCAAAATTCAGTTAGTCTCCATTCCACACTATCTAAAAAATGCTCGAAATAAAAGAAAGAGGCTGATTCATTCAAGAATCGAGCAAATTCGCTCAATTTCAAACAAAATATTACAGATGTTTGATGATAAGCAATACTGCAAAAAAATATCATAGAGCTATCATTCTTTCATACGCAGATGACCTGGCTTTTCTGATCAGCCCCTTTTTATGCGAAATTTATAGATTTTATTTTTTTTATTTTAATAACAAATTTTATTGTTGGTTTAATAAATGTCGACCTTGTCTGTGTTATCTAGAACCATGACTAGTTAAAGTTTATGCCGAAAATTGTTAAAAAAAATGCAGACATTTTTATTATTTGCAAATTTTATTATTTACTTTGGCTGTCTAAACACAAGTATATCACTTGTATCTATGTTTTATTATTTACGTATGTTTATGTGCAAATTTCTATCGTGCTTTGGAGTATATAAAAGCGATCTAAGTTTTACGACAGCACAGAGTAACCGAGTTACTAAGAACCTCAACAACATGAAGTTTGCTACGATTTTCCTTCTGTGCCTTGGAGTCCTGTTTTGTGTCGTCACTAGGACATACGGACAGGCAACGACTGCTGATGGCGCAACAACATCAACAGCAACAACCAGCGGCACCACCACCGCCAGCGCCGCCACAACCACCGTCGCCCCCACCGCCAGCGCCACCACCGCCGCCAGCACCAGCGGAGGTAAGAAGAAGATCGTCCGAATCTCCAATTTGAAATACACGGCCGTACGCAAAATAAAGCGTGGCAAGTAAAGGAATGCTACAAACTAAAAGGATCCTGCAGTAATACATATATTGCATATATAGGATATATATTTAATGTAAAAAATCAGCGCTACTTCGAGAACTACATTTTGTTTAATATATAATTAAAAAGTAAAAAAGTCTTTTTACTGTTTACATTTCCCGCAGTAATGTCATAAAATAATTCCTGACTTTTTTGTGTTACAAATGTGCCGGTTAGACTTTGCATCAGTAGCAAATTCAAGAGTTATTAGTATAGAGTATTTAAGAGTCGAGTGGGACTCGACTAGGATCTTCTCAATCCGATATTGGGCTATGTGCAGGACATACCAGAGTCGAGAAACCCCGAAATATATGGTATATGGTATAAATGGTTATGTTCTAAAATTCTTATTTATGGTTAAAATTAAATGAAAATCGATTTTATTCTGAAACTGTTCAAATTTCCTTTTTTTTTTAACCTCCGACGTAAAAAGAGGGGTGTTATAAGTTTGACGTGTCTGTCTGTCTGTCTATGGCATCATAACTCCCGAACGCATGCAGTGATTTCAATTTAGTTTTTTTTGTATGACTTATGTGCAAGTGTTCTTAGACATGTTTCATGAAAATCGGTTGAGCCGTTGAAAAGTTGTGGGGAGTGAAAGTGGGGAGAAAAACATCAACTTTGTCCGATTGGCTTAAAATTTGGTCCTATTGTAGCTGACGAAGTCACTGATTCGATAATGTGGTTATTTTTGCTCTATCTCTTCTCATTTAGAAGTTATGGCCATTTGAAGTTAAAAACATCAACTTTGTCCGATTGGCTTGAAATTTGTCTGTCTGTCTGTCTGTCTGTGGCATCATAACTCCCGAACGCATGCAGTGATTTCAATTTAGTTTTTTTTTGTATTAAAGGTGACTTATGTGCGAGTGTTCCTAGAATTAATGAATTATGCTGTTTTTTTAATTTAATTCATAAAACTTTTGGTGTAATTAAGGAATTTTTCTAAAATTTTCCTAGTTTAATGCCGTTCTCTATAGCGTCCTTTTGCGTGTTTTGCCTGAACTGGCTGTATTATTTATAGAATACGTTTTATTTTGCCTCATAATTTGTTCGTAAATGCTTTATCTAAGCAATTTGCAAAATCTAATTTGATATTCCACTGGAAACCGGCATTATATTTCATGACTATTTCATTTCGGACAAGTTGACCGAATTCAGGTTTTTTGTCGATTATAAGAAAACAAAAGGGCAAGAAAATTGGTTATAATCCTTAAAAATAAATAAAAACTACTTTTAAAGTTGTCAAACAAATTTCGCATAGTTTAGTCAAAATACTTTTGGCCTCTATTGTATAATAAACATGGTCTGACCCCTCGACTCGAATTAAATTTTGTATAAGGTTATTTGAGGTTATGAGGAGCCCTGACGTGCGGGGGCTTTTTGCACCTCGGATTCCGATTCAGCGACCCCGAAAACATTTAGTAAACATGGTCTGACCTCCAGACCCGAAAAAATATTTTTTTTTGTGTGGCGTGTAATCATTTATAATCGGCTTAGTATAAATGGAGATATTTGGAATGAAGTAAAGATATATTTTTGCAGTAAAATTTTTTTGGCGGCATTGTGCGTTTTTTGGTGGCATTTTTAATTTCTATGGGATTTAGTTAAATAATGTAAGCTTCGGTCCGTTTGTTTTGATTATTCTCTTTCGTAATGAATCGCTTTATTATTTAATGTTTTTGAGGTTGTAAGAAGCTAGAAGTCTATTGAGATGGCTTGTTTTTATATAAGTTGTTAAAAAAATAAATTTAAAATAATTATGTTACAAAAAAGATCATCTCAAAAACTGTCTCAAATCTGTACCGCAGTACCAAAAGCAGTGTTGAATAATAACCTTTTACGCCTGACATCCATATTAATACAGCCATTTTGAAAAATGCGCCAAACATTTTGGTCACACTAATTCACAACTTAAAACCTTTAGCTTCTCAGCGCTGATTATAAACACATTTTATTTTTGAAATAATTTTTTTATGGTGTGATTTATTTTTGATTTAATTGCAAGTCTTACAAAGTTACGCAAATTAGTGAAGTTTCGCTTAAACAATTCAAGTTAAACAAATAACAAACTTAATAAAACAATTAGCCCAGCTTACAATAAGTACCAAAATTTCTTGGTACAAATATTTCTGGTTTCAATATTTTTGATTTTCAAATTTTTAACTGTCACTTTGTAAATTTATTTGTCAAATTAGTAAAATGTGGTGCTCTGCAAAACACTAGTGTAGCAATTAGCTTTAGTTTCAATTTTCTTTTTTAATATTAATATTAGTTTTAGTTACATATACTATGTAAGTTTATAATAGTTACTATTTGTATAAGTATTTTTTGCTTTGCCTTTGTACACATATAAAGTAAAGTTCTTTGCATTTGATCAACAATTAGAGTGTGTGAGAAATAAAAATATTATTATAGTAGCCATTATTTTAATTAATAAATACTCATTGTATTTTAATTAAGTGCTAATATTTGCTAAATATATTCGCTAGATTAATTCGAGTTGAATTCAAAAATTGACTGTTTTGCCATACAATGCCGTGGGATTTATATACATAAATATTATATACCATCTTTTTTTTTTTAATAATTGTTTAAACAATTTTGCTATTTACTTTATTGGTTTTGTGTATAAACTTTTTAATCTTATTTGTTTATGGTGCGTATATTGTGATTAAATATTTGGCTAACACATTTTGAGTATATTACAGTCAAACTTCATTATAACGAACGGCAATAAAAAGTTGATTTTTTTTAAACATTTTTTTCAAATAAATTAATTTTGGTATAAGATTTAGTGTATATTGATGTAGTTTAGCATATTTTGGGTAATTCCCAAAAACTCAATAGATCTTGAGAAAAAAAGAATAAAACTCCATTTCGACATTTCTATTGTAAGTTGATGTATTCTTACTATTTTTTTTTTTGTTCGTTTCTTGAGACGAGGATATTTGTTTGAACTCTTAAACATTTTAAGAGACTTTGATTAGCTAAAAAAAAAAGGAAAATTATAATCTATAAATTTACATACATAAATGCATAAAGGCAAAAATACCCGATGAGGGTAACCCTAACAACGAGGCATAAAGGTAAAAACGTTACACTAACAATGTCATCAAATAATTTTTGTGAGAAAGCTTTAAAAAGTTTGAAAATAAAGTTATGTATATTTTTTCTGATCTTTAACTGCGAAGATATTGCCACTACAATGATAATTTTTAAAACAATATACTTTTGCGGGTTTTTACAAATAGCCACCTAATTTCTTGAGCCACTTAAGCACTTAATATTACTAAAATATGATAAAATTCGTAAATATTGCCGCTGTACTGTGGGAACAGATTCTCATATTTTGGACAAAATTCTGGCATTTCCAAAATAATGTTTATATAGTGATGAAATTTTACATACGTGTTCGTAAAAGATTGAACTAATTTTCTGTGAAGTTTGAGCCTCCTCAGATTCAATCTGAATGCTCTTTTAAATTCCGAAAAAATTTTGAAAAATTTTTATTTACATTTTTAGGTTTTTTCTTCAAAATAGATAATTTTTACATTACAATTTTACATTTTTACCCGCATCTTTCTAAGTATGGTATACAAATTTAAAAGTCTACATCTTTTTAGATAATTTTTTATCAACTATTATAAATTTATCAATTATATATAAAAATTGTTGTAAAAGCCTTTTTTTTTGGAAGCTAAGAAATTAAAGAAATTATTACATTTTTTGGTTCATTTTTTAAGATTCAACTGTAGATAGAAAATTCAGTTTCCGAAAATTGTACTTTTTTGTAAAATATATAAAGAATTTTATAAAATTTGTTTCGTTCAAATATCGAGTGATAATCGGATATACCCTCAAAGTAATGTAGCCAAATGATAAAAAACTAGTATAATCTTTATAACTTCTCGAATATATTTAAAACCAAAGGGTTTTTAATCTCAATTTTATTTTTTAATAATAAAGTGAATGAAGATTTCGTAGCATTCATGGTAAATGCAGGTTTCTTTCTGTTAGTTATCGCGAAAGCTCATAAAATACAAAATACTAATTATAATTTAATAATTTTTTTGCACAGGATACCTTTATATGTGTAAAATCGTATTCAATTATCATTTGGTTCAAATTTTGACTTTCTGGCGCAGTTTTTGGCGCTGGTGCACAAATACGCCACTTTACGTAATAAAAAATCTAGGTCGGGCATAAGTGCCCTCAAATTTAAGTTGTGATTGAGGCACTGTGCACATTTAACCTTTTGCTGTTATGCACAACAAAGTGAACAATCCAATAATTTCATTATAACAGGTTTACCATCGTGCGAGTTCGCTTTAACGAAGTTTGACTGTATCATTTTTTTCTATTTGCCAGATATTGGTTGCCAGTTTATAAATATCATTTAATATTGCTATAAGTTTTGTTTTTTTTGCTTAGTAACATGTCTTTTGTGCGGATACTTTTTTTTTTTAAATTTTAAGCTTATGCTAGTTATAGATACTCGTACACTAACACGTGTTTTTTTAAGCATCACATGCGGACTAGTGTAAGTACTAGTTGTGTTAGTTATAGTTACAAACTACTAACAGATACTCGCTGCAGTTACATTAAATATAGCCTCACTTTGTAAGTAGTACTTATTTTTTTATTTTGTTTTAGTACATCTAGAAATTTTTACTAAGTAACTACATATGATTGGTATTAATTGGTATTAAAATGGTATTTTATAGTTTTGACTAGTATGATTTGGTACCGAAACAAACTACAACTTAGCTAGTTAGCTAAGTATACAATCATATATGTATATGTATAGTTATATATAACATTTATAACATCTAAAAGCTTAGAGGTAAGTTCAGTGAGAGATAGAGAGAGAGTTTTACCAAAAGGTTCCACACGCGTGCTTCGACCTTCAGGACCTTAAATAGATCACATATTTTGACATTCACTTATGTTTAATATTGCAATTAGGTTGTTTGTGTTTTGTGTGTGTGTGTGTGCGTGAGTAGTTCTCTATTACATAGGCATAGTTTATGGACTCGTACCATTTATAAAGTTAGCTAGTTTTTAGTTAGTCAACACTTTACTACAAAAGTCTACAAATGCTTTTAAGCTTAACAATTAAGTAGCTAGTAGTATGCCTTTTGTCTATAAAAAATAAATCCTCGCTTCTGGTATAACCCAAAGTTAGTTATACCCCAAAATTTAGCCAATTAGAACTCGGTCAGCCCCCCTCCGCTTTTGTCAGTCTCACTGCCAGCGCTTGAGGAGGTCATTAAATTCTAATTGGAGGGCTTTCGTCATAATAACGCGCACAACTTGGAGCGCTTTTTGGACTTATCCTGCACGGTGCCTGCGGATGAGGTGGACGATGAGGCAGACATGCGTCCCACACTGCCTGCATGTGGCTGTGATGGACTCGTTGGACTCTTATCATCCAAATCCTCGCTGACATGTGACTCTAGCAGTTTCAAAGAAGTCTTCGGCTTGGCTCCATCCATGCTGTTGTACAGCGTCTTGGTCAGCTTGGAACGCACCACTTTGCCCAGAGCGCCGGTTTTTTTGATGCTCAAACGGGAACCGCTGCGATGATGCTCCGGCGTATTGCTATCATCGCCACCATGCTGCGACTGCTGATTGCAGTTGAGCGTAGTGACTGTAAACTCTATATCTTTAATCTCCTCATCGGCACAGCCGGCAAACTCTTCCACAGGTTTATCAATAGTATCGTGATCGATCCAGGTTAAACCCATTTCCACTTTCTCCGCCAAATCCTGCCAATTGCGACGATTTTCCAGCGTGCCTTCATATAGCGGTGTAATCCAAGGAAAGGTGTCGCAAAGCACACGGTAGAGTGGCAGACAAATGACATCTATGAAGCCCACCTGCATCTTGGGCAGCTCATCCTTGCGTTCACTTTTAGTATTAAGATTAATTGGATTAGTATTTGCATATATTAAGCATATTTCATATACTTACCGATCCATCATAGCTACAGGCTGTGTATTCAGCTGTAATTTCTCCAAATCGCCTTGATCAAAGAATTCATCGGCTACCAGCTTGGCCACACGATGTTGCACCTCCCAGGGCTTGGCTATGGCGCTTACGTCACAGGCGGTCATCATCATGCCACAGAGCACTGAATAAAGAGAAATTTATTTAAGTCTTTTTTAAAAAGTGTACTATAAATATGAAAGGATGATTCCGGATTTCCGTTCGATTTTCTGAAGGAAATTATAAATGTAAGAAGTCTTCTTTATTTTTAAAGTTTTTCCCTATGCTATATGTGAAACATTTCGTACAGTTTGCTCTAAGTTAATAATCTTCATAGCTCACAGAGGACCTTAAAATATGTCCGAGGAGAAAAATTAGAATTTTTTGTTTTAATCCCAATAAATTATTCAATTTATTTACGTGAAGAAGGCATCAAGGGTCATATGTCAGCTTGTTTTTTCCTCCCGCATGGGTTTATCACAAGGAGGTGGGGCACTGCGTCTGAAAGATTTTTTCTACCGTACCCATAAATTACAGCAAAAGACTTTCCACTTTCCGCATGAATAGCTGTAGGTCTTATGTTGAAATTGACCTTAGTTGGAATGGACTAATCCCTTCTCCTTTCCTAAGTAACAGGCTTTGTCCCCCACTAGCGCTGGTCAGTCACAGAGAATATGTCTGGTGGTTTGATCGTCCTCAAAACAGAGTCCACACTCTGAAGCATCCGAGAATGTCACATTAAATGGAGAATTTTCTTCTCTGCCTAAAACGCGGGTAACCAAGTTTGTGTATGTGGAACAGCAGAGCTCGTGAGAAGTACTGGAATTGGGTGCTAAGAACTGACGGGAAACTTGATGATTGAGCACTCCAGACTCTTGCCCACAATACTACATATATAACAGATTTTTAGCGAGGTATCTCTAATCGGCAGTTTCTACAATACCTAGAATTTGACAAGGTGGAATACGATTTCATTAGGTCTTATCTTTCACAAATCAAAGGCAACCCTGTTCGTAATTCTGAATCTGGAGCAAGTAGGCATTTTCCTGAAGTTTAGTCAACGAGAAGCGCAGCGGACCTCTGTCACCGAATCATCTCACGCCTTGACTTCGGTGCACAGCAGTTTCTACTTCAATAAGGAATACTCGTAAGGGTCGAGGAAAGAAACTGCTGCTTCACACCTCAGAAACAGAACAATTCGTTCGTCACAATCATTACGGAAAGAAAATATTGAGATCCAGATATTTCTTTCTCGGAGAAGAAGTTAATGAGCTACACAGATGGATCGAAAATGGAAGAAAATACAGCCAAGGAAGACTTCACATAAAGAGCTTAAGACACAGCTTTTATTTCGACTTGCAGACTGGTCCAGAATATTTTAGAATGAGAAGTACGTGGTTCGAAAAGCGGCAGGACAGATGGACGCAAGCCCAATAAATACTGCTATCAAAGCTTCGTCATTGCCCACCATGAAAAATGATCTCATACATAAGACAGTGTTGGACCCTAGGGAGCTTCGGTGCGCCTGGTAACGCGGCGGTAGACAATTTAAAACCAGTTCAAGATGTCATATCTGAAATCAAGGCTGCAGGTTGTCTCTTTTTATCGAGAACGCAAAGTGGCTTAGAAGTAAAAGAGACTCAGAATATTAGAAGCTATAACCAGTCAAGCAACCAAGTAACCCAACTCCCCTGCCTACACCCCTTTTTTATCAATCTTTTCTTAACTTCCTTTTGTTAAATTTTGCATTACAGGGCACCCCAAGGTCTCTGGGTGATCTCTAAGGTAGAGCCAGTTTATTGGACGGGGTGCAAAAATTTGGTGAGAATAAAAAAAAGCGAGAGACAGGGATAGAGGTCACCCACACACACCACATGGAATGAATTTTACAAGGTGACGCGAGTTTGTCTGCGCAAAAATCTGGTTCAACTTTGTTTGGTAGCTATGTGATATAGTGGACCAATTTTGATCAAACTTAATACACATAGTGAGACTAAAACCAAATACAACTGACACAACTTTGGTTAAAATTTTTTTGAAAATAAATAAAATCGGCACTATTTTATATGGCTGCAGTACAAAAAATATAATGGTCCTGTTTTTTTTTTTTCATTTAACTTAATTTTACAATCGCTTTTGAAAAATTTCATGCTGGAATTTCTCTTCTAAGTTAGAACGTTTTAGATGGTTATAGACACACACTAGATTTTTTAACACAACCCTTACTAATAATTTACTCGTTGTGAGCACAAAATATTGCTGTTTACCGACCGAAATTGGAATGGTTTTGTTTTTAAGGCATGCAAATCTAAAATATTTACTTAATATAAAATTATACTCACAATCTTTCTTTTCCTCGCCCTGCCAGTCGAACTCTCCATTCTCAACAAGTTCCAAAAAGGCATTACGTTTCTTAAAATACATGGCCAAATCGGTGGAAAGTATGGCACTTTCAACTGTCTTCATAACCGAGCGATAGTCTTCGGGTGATAGTGCCTGTAAGACGGAAATAGATTTTGCGAAATTTATAGATTTAATTTTTTTTTTATAAAATGGGCGAATATTTGTTTTTGCTTTGAACACGCTTGCTAAATAATTTCACAAAAATTGTTATTGTTAGTTTAACAAATGTCGACATTACTGTGGGTTTTATAACAAAAACTTATTTATAAAGTCTTGTCTCTTTGTCTAGAACGACGACTAGTTCAAGTTTATGGCAAAAAATAGCAGACATTCTTAATATTTGCAAATTTTCAATATTTATTTTGGGCTGTCTAAATACAAGTGATATTATTTGCCTATGCTTATTCTATGTGCGAATTTCTATTGTTTTTGGGAGTGAATAAAATACAATATACAAATTTCTATTGTTTTATGGAGTATATAAAAGCGATCTAAATTTGACAACAGCACAGAGTAACCGAGTTACTAAGAATCCCAACAACATGAAGTTAGCTACCATTGTCCTTCTCTGCCTTGGAGTGCTGTTTTGCGTCGTCCCTAGGACATACGGACAGGCAACGACGGCTAATGGCGCAACAACATCAACAGCAACAACATCAGCAGCAACAACCACCGCTGCCGCCGCAACCACCGTCGCCCCCACCGCCACCGCCACCACCGTCGCAAGCACCAGCGGAGGTAAGAAGAAGATTGTCCGAATCACCAATTTGAAATATACGGCCGTACGCAGAATAAGGCGTAACAGCACCAGCAGCTCCACCTCCGCAACTACTTCTTCCAGACGCGTACGCGTAATACGCCGCAATGGACGTACTATTGCGGTTGTTGTTGGTTAAGCTATCCTAACTTACAAAATAAAGCTAAGCGAGTTGCTTACCTGGAATATATTGTTGCCCTCAGAATTGAGTATCATGACGCATTGATCGAAATGATGATGCTCCATGGTGCTGGTAGTATAGAGTATGGCCAGTGGGGACTCGGTTTTAGTCTGGAAAGCATTGTTCGTGCCACGATGATCCAAATCGTGACATAGGCAAGCTACCAGCAGACCCAAAATCTCTAGATCTGTCATAAAACGTTCCATTTTGCCTGTCTTGAGCATGGCAAACATGGTTTGGGCCACATTCAAGGCATGCCGCCAATTGTGATACTTAACAGGTCGATAGTTCTTTCGCACGCTCAGCACCCAGCGGCAGAGCACCTATAGATGATAGTTATGGGGTTAAAGGTAGAATAATCATTTAGTCTCCAATAAACTCACATCGTAGGGTATTTGGAATTGGGAGACCAAATTGCACTGCATAAACATGCGCAGCACCGCACGGCAGGTATCATCATCGACAAGATCAAAATCTGCAAAAAATATTAGATAGTCAATCAAGGAAAATTTGATGAGGATAACAAAATTGGATTTTCTTCAGTTCAGTGAACTCCTGGCCGCTTTTTAAGTCAACTTACCGGTAAAGGTAAAACTGTACAAATTGTAGGATTCTGCCTCGGCTATAGCATCCTGTGTTAGCTTCTCGGTTTGATCCTGTCCAGCTGTTGCATGATAGGATAAACATTCCAAGGCTACCTTTTGCTTGGCCATCAATTTACAGGCATTTTCATACATCTGCGTATTGTGTATGCCCAGACCGCAAAAAATGGCAAAGGCCTCAAATATAGATGCATCCGATTCGGTAAAGGGTACACCATTGGCCTGTTTGGGATTAAGAAGTTAAAAGTGATTTTAAGTGATTTATATGGAGCTCACCTTATTGATCAACTGTGCCACACCAATCACCGTCTTCTGTGCATTCACAATGGGCATGCAGAGTATGGCTTGAGTGGTATCTATTTCGTTTTCGGTGCGTATCTGATTATGTTCCCTAACCCAATCATGCACATCGCAAATATTCACCGTCTGTCCAGTGCTGGCCACAAACTGTGCAATCTGTGCCAAAGTTGAGTTGCCCAGGTCGTTGTTGGAGGGTCGGGAAACATTGGCCGCCTGGTATTCACCACCCAGCTCGAAAAGCACCGTGAAACGAGTGCGCAGTTTCTGGAAAAAAATACAGAGCATAAGATAAATAAGTTTACGAGTTGCACTTGTGCGAGCAAAATTGAAGCTTACCTTATCCTCGAAACTGTCGCCACCCTTGATGGCGCGTAGTGGATTGGGCTGATTGGGCTTTTCGATAATCTTCTCCAAATGGCTCTGCAAAATGTCATGCAAAAGAGCCAAGCATTAAGTAGCTGAGTGGCCAAGCGTCGTCTGATGCTAATGGCGGCCTGGGAGTAACTAATGCGTGCCACGACACAAAGTGCCGCGCAATAAATTGCATTTCCCCAAGTCTCCAGTTGGTGGCACCCTGCCACAGCCCCACACCAAGATGCCATCAAACCCACCCGGCTGCCACTTTGCGACAGCTTGCCATCAATGTCAGTAGCTGCTGCTGTTGCACACTTTCTACAGTCTCTGGCATAATTAAGCTGACATGTTGCACATGACAAGCGTGTCAGCAAAGTTTTAGCCACTTGCAACAGTTTCAGTTTTGATAGTGCCACAACTTCAGCTATTCTTTTTCTACTTCTTATTGTGCTGCTGTTTTTATGTTGCGCATACGCCGTGTAAGCTCTGTGCAACAGCAATTAAGTCAGTGCCGACATTCATTGTTGTTTTTGTTGGCTGTCTAATTTATGGCTCATTATGTAAAATGGCGCTAAATAAGTATACGCCATGTTTATGAGCGACTACAGATAATTGCTTATTTAGCCGTAATCGTATTTTTTCGAGAGTTGTGTGAAGAGTTTGTTTGTTTGGAGTCGGTTTTTTTTTTACAAAAATATTTAGTGTCTTAAGTCAGTCTGAGTTCGAGAAATTAATTTAATCAAGCACTATTTTTATACGAGGGCAGGCTAAGAAGTTTGCATTACATCAGTTAAGTGATTCCTTCATGCGATAATATTTTTATTTTTCATCGTAGTCTTTTTTGATTCAAATTTTACCCCACAGCGTGGAGGGCAAGCAAATTCTTTGAGCAACTATTTTTTTTTTGCCATGTCGTTTAAGATTTGAGAACGGACCATTTTTTATTGAAATCGTGTTTTAATTTTTAATATAATCTCATATTGAAGCATATTTCCAATTTGTTGTCTGCCAAAATGTAAAGTATTGCAAAACCTTACCAAATCTCTCCTACATATACGCATTTTAGGGTGACAAATCGTATGGAGCCGAAAAAGTCGATTCGTGGCGTGGTATTCTAAGGAGTGATTTTTTTTTTTTTTTTTTGACCCAGTTCGTTTAATATAATTTTCAATGCTGAACATTTTGAGCTAGCTAAAATTTGAATTGCAATACAAGAAAGTCAAATATTTCTAAATTTTCCAAAAAAAAATTGGAATTTTTATCGTGAAAGAATCGGAAAATTGGCAAAATATGCATGAAACTCCGTCTGGTGGCACTCATAAGTAAAAATATACATCAAAAACCAATCCTTTGACAAGTTGTAGTATAAAAATCCATTTGTTGAATTAAATTGTTACATTTCGTCGTTTTGGAGAAAAAAACCTTTTTTTAAAAATCTCTAGTCTCGAAATTCAAAATAGTCCTCTGGTTTCTTAGGCAACGTTACTTAGAATTGTCCGTAGAATACTCTCCGCGAATTGGCAAAAATAATATATACCCTACTATAAATATTTATTTAAAAAATTCTTACATTTTTTATAAGGTAAAAGCCACAGAGCGTCACTTTCGAAGAGATCTTATTTTCCAATTAAATTTCTCACTTTCGAAGAGATCTTATTTCTATTTATCCAATTAAATTTTCTTTATTATACGCAAAACCAAAAAAATTTCAAAGTTGGAGTTTCAATGAAACTAGAAGACAGCCAAAGTCTAAGACCAAAATAAGTAGAATCGATCTATTATGAAATCTATAGGAACCTGGATATTCTTGAAGAATATCTTTTTTGCCGTTCTATTTTCCTAAATGTAGCAATAAAACATTTATATTATCTTACAGAAAATTATTCAGTTTCTCTATGTATCTGGAAATTTTTTTAAATCGTTGCAGAATCAATTAACTGCTTAAAATTAGATGACATTTGGATGCATAGGTCGGACAATATTTTCTGCAGCAATTTGAGCTCACTGGATCCGAATCCCAGCTTAAATAATCCCTACTTTTTCAAAATTCTGACATAACCACAAACAAATTTCATATAACTAGATATTATGATAGATATCAAAGCACCCTGTCTTTTTTTTTGGACATCGTATTCTTATCAGCCATCTCACAATCATGTGAAAAATATGCTCGGAGATCAGGACTCCAAAAGAATTCTTCAGGTCCCCAGGGTTGCACAATTTTCATAAAACTGCGGAATGGCAAGGCTCTGACATAACCTCAAAAATCCCATTAAATGAGTTAGTTTGGAAATTAGTCCATATATCCCACGGTATTCCCATAAAAAAATGAGGTTAGGATAGAACCAAGACGCGTAAATCCACTTGATTCTCATTAAGTACGTCATTATTTTTTGGGGGCGCTGTGTAATCCCATAAATTATGTCCAGAAAATCGTAAAACTCCGTTGTCTTTACCATATGAACCAATGCACCGATATTAATCTTACTGCCAGAAGGTTCCTTACATCCATTAATAAAAATAATCCATTACTACTATCGTTCCTTGACCTCTGATGTGAATCTGCTTCTACAATCTTCATTTTTGTCGTCATTTTTATATTGGCCATGACATTTTGTTAACTATTTGTGGGGTGGGCTCTTTCTTTAGCCTTTTATTTTTATAAGGAATTTTTGAATCAAGGAAAGACTGGCTTCAAATCTAATTGAAATTTTTTTAGCCTTTCTAAGAAGTGATAAGCTAATAGAAAGTGAAGAAAGTAATCGAAGTAAGTGGTTTTAATAAAAACTTCAAGGGTTGGAAATACTGCTGCCATTATACTTGTATAATCTTGTCCAAATGGATAAATTAGTTGATATTGGATTTTTCGGAGTGTCCCCAATTTGAACTTTTCAAACTTAACCACCTCCTCTGTAATTCTAGTAAAAACTTTAGAGTCCTTCCAAGCAGTAATCAGCTGATAGAAAAGTCTAAAAAAAGGGATCTATAAAGCTGCTGATGTGGTACCTTCGATCAAATACTTATCATCCTGCCCTCGTTTATACGCATTTTTCAATGAATAAATAAAACTGTCAATATACAGCGTTTAATTTAGTATATTGAAAGCACATAAAATGTACATTAAATTGTGCACTCAAACAACAACAACAAAAATTATATATATATTTTTATATACAAACTTATTCAGCCATTAATGAAATGTTTATTTTCTCATGTCATGAAATTTAATTGCAAATTATGTATTACAATATACTCAATTGACCTAATTAAAAAAATGTGTTATTACAATACAGTTTTTCATATTTACTGCATGAATCGCCAATTGAACATTGGACCGTAAATTAATGCAATTTATCAAATATAAACCAATTTACTGTAATGTTGTTCTTGTTATTCAAATAAATGTAATTAATTGAAAAGAGCTTTTAATGAAAATGTCAAAAGCCAACTCTTAAGGGATTTTAAATGGAATCATAAAAAAAAACAAATTGCTTTTGCGCAGATTTAAAGAGCTTATAAAATGAATGGAAATAGCTATATTTATAAAAAAAAAACTTTATTCAAAGTGTGGTTTAAGTTTCAGTAAGAGTTCATAACTTTATTTATTGTCTTGTATACAGACATGGGGTAGTAAAGATGTTGAAAAGGAATTACTAAGTATTTATATGGCTTAAAAGTTCTGTTAAAAGTTTAGTTTTTCTCTTTTATATGGCTTTGAGTATAATTCATACCACCTTATTTTGATAGCTGTATTTGGAAATCTTTGAAAACTTAATTTTTTTGTAAAGAAATTTAAATTTCTTTTACCTAATTTAAAAAATATACTTGATAATTTTGTCTTTTTTAAAGATAAAGTTACAAACTTTTATAAATACAACTATTTTTGCTAAGATATTAAAATTTAGTGTGTTCACTGTCAGTGCTAAAGTGCACAAGTTGCACTGCTTGCTCGTTGTGTTGCACACACATGGCGCTTCGATCGATAGTATCGATACATCGTTACTTTAATTTTCGTGTATGCGTTATTTGAAGCAGTTTTTGTTTTGGTTAAGAAAAATAAATTTTCTGTTGTCATTGCGGAGTGAAAACGAATACTGCGTTTAAGTCCCAGAAGGACGTGAATCATTCATTTAAAAAATACTATACATTTAAAAAAGGCTTCTTATATATATCATTTAATTATGTCAAATTATTTACTTATCTATTATCACTGGAGAGATTGTAAATAAATATATAAAAACAAAAAATCCAAAACGCCTTAGTAGATATTTCATAGTTTGTATTTATAAATTTTTCTGGAAATTATCCGAAAGTTTAGTCAATATCGATTGTTAAAAAATAAAATGATGAAAGTAATGACGCGTATTTTTTTTGTTTTAGCTTTCCAACTAAATTTTTTAAAAAATTTGTGCGATATAAAAATGAAAAAAAGTTTTGCATATATATTGCGATATTTTTCTCTAAATATTGTTAGCATTTGATTGTGACACCTTTTATTGATTTTCTCGTACATCTTGCTTGACGCAACAGTGTTGTAAAAAGCGGCAATGTACAAGTGAATTTCATAGCTATAGGACAGTCTGAAAGTTTTTTGTTCAAACGTAAATATTTCGGTTCATAAGCACGATCCAGCAAAACTTCCTTTTACAAAAACAACTGCCTAATATTGGAGCTTTTAATTTACCATAAGGTTATTGCACTATTGCTTTACACGGTGCTTCGCAATAGCTTAAGTCATTTTTGATGCAATTTTGGTCGTTTCATTACTATAGGACAGTAGTCTATTATAAGGAAATTAAGTGTAAGGATGGCATAAATACATTTTATTTCAATTTGAAATCACTTTTTGGTAATTTTATGATAAATCGATGCAATATGTGAATATTAGTTTATGGTAGAGAGACCAAAAAATTGCGATAAACGACGTGGGCAGAGGATGATGTATATTTTATGGAAAAACATATGAACCGATACATAATTATTTGGAATTTGGAATTTGTAATTTCTTTAGAAACATCGAGAAAAGCACCGTGTGAAGCAATAGTGCAATAACTTTACGGTAAATTAAAAGCTCCAATATTAGGCAGTTGTTTTTGTAAAAGGAAGTTTTGCTGGATCGTGCTTATGATCCGAACTATTTACGTTTGAACAAAAAACTGTTGCCTGTAAAGTCGGTTTTACGGGCGAAGATTTTACGTGACAACGTCTTTTTCTCGGTAGAATATTTATTGATATGAATATTATTAAATTGCACAATAATAATTCCTATTTGAGTGATTTTGTTGAGGATAGGACGATGATAGGAGAAATAGGAAATGAAAGGAAGTGTTTCTGCTGTAATGTGTCTTGCGAAAGTCAAGTCGATGGTTGTTTCTTTTAACGTAGTTGACTTAGAAACGTTTGATACGCAATCAAGATTATACGTATATTTCATGAAATTATGAAACGAGTTGTCAGACTTTACATTTTCGTATCTCTTAATAAAATAAAATTTTCTCGGCAGTAGATAATAAATAAAAAGGTATAAACGAATGGTTTGACAGAAGAAAGACCGAACTATGCTTGTTAGCATGCAAACAAAATAACAAAATTTTGTGTTGCTAAGGTAGCGCAGTGCGAGTTTCTATTTGTGCATTACTTTTTCCGCAGTTGTAATGCAGATTTTTGGCAGATCACTGCTTTTCTATTTGCCTCCGCTTACAATCCCTCAAACGAAACGCAGCGCTTGTAATCAATTACGTTTTCTGCGGAGGTAATGCAGTATTTCGGCAGACCGCAGAGGCTATGCGCCGCTGGGGTTAATCAGTTGCGCTCACTCAAACCTAAAAATAGCCACCGCTTTGAGCAGTGCCAGTTTGGTGCTGAGCGCTAAGCGGTGCGGCTGACGCTGTGCGTTGCTTGTTGCTGCGATTCACAAAAAGTCGCTGGTTCGTTTATAGATAAGAGCAGAGCACAAACCAAAAATAAAATAGTTATTCAGTTGCGCTCACTCAAAACTAAAAATAGCCACCGCTTTGAGCAGTGCCAGTTTGGTGCTGCCAACTTATGCCACTTAATGCCACTTATCGTTACGATTATTTATCGCTAGACTTATCGTTACGGTTATCGTTAGACTTTTTCAATGGTGCCTCCCATACAAACCTAATTTAAGACGTTGTCACGTCAAAAACTTTCAGACTGTCCTATAGCTATGAAATTCACTGTATACCAGTGTTTACACATTATTTATAGTTTAAAGAAAAATAAACAGCTAAAGAACTATCAAAGTTAAGTCAAAATTGTAGTATCTTTGCAATGGAATACCAACAATGATTGATCTGACCATTAAAAGTTAAGAAAATAAATTTAGTTCTATGTGATGCGAACGCTATTTCGATTATTTTTGATTTAGCTCGTCTCATTTTGAAGTTTTGGCCATTTAAATTTGAGACGAAAAGTAAAGTGATCAATAATTTTCTCGAAAACTCCACTAAAATTACTAAAGTTACGGCCATTCAGAGTTGAATCAAAATATTTGGTCAGATTTGGTGATATCGCAATTTCGATTATTCTCTCTCTAATTAGTCTAATTTAGAAATTATCATCATTTAAAGCTGATATAATGGAATTTGCCTAATGTGCAGAATAAGTGTTTTGACAATTTGGTTAGATCGTAATTTCGATTATGATAATAGAAATTATTCTCTTCTCTAATTCGACTGACTTAGAAGTTATGGCCTTTTAAAGTTGAGACGATCATTTTTTCGAAGTTGATGTTATTAGAAATTTGGCTTAATTTGCGGTAACTCGACTAATTTGGAAGGTACAGCCATTGACAAGTTGACACAAATTTGGTCTACTAGTGATTTCGATTATTCTAACTCTAAGTCGTCTAATATAGAAGCTATGCCACTTAAAGACAATGGAATTTGTCCAATGTGCAGAGAAAGTGATTTTCGCTTTTTTTCATGTTCATGATTGATGTTAAGTTGAAAAGTTGTGCATAAATGCAACAGTCTGAAGCGTGAACGCTCTTTTTGTTAGTTTATCAGCTGAGTTGCTGAGTTAGCTCTTTTTCGATTATTCTGGCTCTAAGTCGTCTAATTTAGATGTTATGGGACTTAAAGTAGAGACGATTGAATTTTTCCGATGTGAAGAAAAAGTGATTTTCGCAATTTTTCATGTTCACCGTTGATGTTTAGTTGAAAAGTTGTGCATAAATGCAACAGGCTAAAGCGTAAACGCCCATTTTGTTAGTTTATCTGCTGAGTTAGTGCTTTTCATTTTCAGATTTTGTTTACATTTTTTAATTTTTAACATGGGGCGTTACCATCATACGCAGAATTAGTATTAACTCTGTTAATTCAGAGTAATAATAGATTAATTTTGTTAAAACTCTAATAAAAATGATCATGTTTCAATTCTTTAATCCCGGAAAATTTATTAAAAGCCAATTTGATTACTATTTTTGCCAATTTGTATATCTATGGTTAAAATTTCGAAAATATTGGCGTGTTGAAAATATTTCAAGGAAACGTTTTTTACAATACATTTGGACCTTTTCTTCAATTCCTCTTAATTTTTAAAATATGGAAATAAGCCAAATCGAACTTTGGATTCAACTGCAATTTTTTACTTCAGTAGGATTTACAAAATATTTTCCAGATAAGTTTATATTTTAGCACAGGTAGTATGGAGTATAACTTTTCAAGCCAGTTTAAGTATAGTAAACCTTGTTTAGGCCACTTTAAATACTTACTTAGTTTCAGGCTCTTACAGAAATGTTTGAATTTGGAAGGCAGCAGTAGTTCCGGTTCATTTGAGTAATACTTAAGAAACTTTTGATTTGAAACGCTTAAAAATTCTTTTGCCAACAACAAAAAAATGTATCCACCCTGGCTTAAGGCTCATTTAATTATACGCCACTACCATAAGTACTTCTTCTAGTCGTTTTAAATGCTCATTTTAATTTAAGCTGGCCTTTAATAAAAGTATCCTCAAAATAAACGTGCAAGAAATAATTATAACTCTGCTCATTATTTTTGAAATTGCTTAAGGACATTCTGGCCAGAACTTTGGCATTGACAACAGTCCAAAGAATTAAGGTAGAACCAAGCAAGAAGTCAACAAATAAGTAATGAATGCTATACAATACATAATTGTATATATATGTATATATATATATATATATACGTATTGTATATAAATTTATATTTATGTGCTTATAACTGTGGTGGACAGTTTGGAAAATGGTGGCACATTTTTAATTTCCTTGGGGTGCGTTTACAACAAGTTGACAAAGTGCTAAGTTGAGAGCAAGTGTTGTCGGTTATTTAAATAATTTTAATGAAAAGTGACACGAACCGCAGTGTCCTTATAGAGTATTGTTGCCGTTGTTGTTGTAGTGCAATATATATATTTGAAGCTATGCATATATTTATGTACTTTGTACACACTTAAAATATGACATAATTTATTGTGACAGAAACGAGCAAATCATTTGCTTGACCGCACAATATTTCAACTGTCCGGCCGTACAAAACTGGCTGCCCCGGGGAAATGCTCAGTAAATTAATTTGCAATGCAAATTAAGCAATCGAATTATATAAAAAGTGGTCCATAAGTAGCGCCACCTTTCCCGAATAGAGTTACTCTATGGCTACTTACCGCCTCACAGCAGTCCAGGTCGCATAGAAAAACGGAGCAGCGTTCGCATTTGAGCAGTTCCCTTGCCTCCGTCATGATTTTGGTGACCAAACACTCGAGATTGTTTTGCTCCTCGAAGATGCTTCGTGCAAGATTTAATAGAATCTGATTGCGTCTATATTCCTGGACGGACATTTCAAAGAGTTGTGCGTTTTGTATGCCAATGCCGCAGAATGTCAAATAGCGACGAAAGATTTCCACATCGTGTTCATCAAATTCCATGCAGCCTAAAAGCGAGTCAAAAAAAAATTTAACAATGAGTTCTTAAAATATGTTTCTAATTCTTAATTCGACAGCTCGGATTTTTAATTATTAAAAAGTTTTAGGAGCAAACTTTTATTCTTTGTTAGGTTGACATTGTTTTTGCCGACGCTATTAAGTTTTCTGTTTAGTATGACCGCTAGATGGCGCGTTTTAGCAGCTGCCGCTAGATGGCGCAATCAACTTGTAAGCATGCTTAATGTTAATATATTTTGTAACAATATTTTAGATTGTATGGATTGGTGCGCAAAGCACGAAACAGCAAAATAATCGTGATACCACCTTTAGCTTAAAAAAAGGACTATATTTTTTTTCGATTGCTGGAAATCTATTTATCATAGAAAAGTGATGGAGCACTCATTTTGTAGATAATTTCAATTACTTTAGCAAAATATATGGGCAAAATATTTCAGGAAAACCTTTTTGTTAGCAATCACGATACCCAACTTTCTTTTAAGCAGGTGTTATGCTTGAACTAACAAATCTACAATATTATGTCTTGGTTAATAGGTAAGTTTATTGGCAACAATATCGACCTTGAAATTATGACTTTAAGTTCGATAGAAAAAAAGATATGTAGCAAAATTCGTACCAGTGAACATACCCACAAATACGAAAACTTAGCCTTAGAGTTAGAATTAGGTCCTTAACGATATATAAAAGTTTCATCAATTTAGTATTTATTCCCAATAGATTTCATTTGTGAGCCTTCGCTTACTTATGATTACCACTACATATGTACTGTGGAAGTTATTTATTACTACTAGAGGGCATCAACCGCCAGTATTCTTTATCTAACAATAATAATCATCCCAAGGCCATGCTACAGTCGGTCCTGCCCAACTTTACCGTAATTTGGAACAACGGCATGACTTGGCAAAAAAAGGAGTGTGGTACCGATTGTCTTCATATACGCGAATACATCGATCTTAAACTAATATTCTACATACCATAGTAGATGTGGCTATAACACAATGTAAGTTTTACTTCGATACGTTTAGACATAGGAACACAATCGGTACCACAATGATTTTTTTTTCAACGCATGGCCGTAGTGACAAAATATTATACCTATAAATCGAATTACGACAGTACGCCAGTAATTTCACCAGGTACTTTTTTTTTAATATCGTGATAAGTAAATTTTAGTTTACTATAAATATTTCTGTGAAGTTTGATCAAAATTTTTGTACCGCCTATATGTACAAATGGTATACTAGATTTGTGCAGTGTATGTAAAGGTCAGAGATAGGCGTGGGAAACTCCAAGTCCTTTATACCAAGCACGGGAAGCGATTGAGCCGTCTGTATGAACGCCTATATCTCGGAGACTAGAAGAGCTAGAAACACCAAACATCATCTGGTGCGCATATTTCCTCAGAAGATTTTGTGGAATCATATCATAGGAATATGCAATACAAATTTTTTCGATTGAAAAGGTACAGGCTATTCCTCTGGCGGGCACCGCCTCAACTGTACCACATTTTTCTATCATTTTTTTGCGCAGTCAAACTCCAAAAGTTTGTTGACCTTTGACCATCCAGCTCTTAAGCAAATTAACTATCAAATTACACAACACTTAAATTAATTACGTATTCATTAGTTAACTAATTTCGAGTTAAGCTAACAAAAACTATTTTGAATGGGTTCCCAGTCGTGTAACTTTAGTCGTTGAGAGTATGTCGCCCTTAGAAAAACATCTCAGGTTGATTTTTGTGTTGGCTAAGATCTTCGGTGTCAGCCAGTTTATCTATAAAAATAATGGCAAACTTGTAAATTCGAAATTTTGGAAAACCTACTCATTATGCATGCACTGGATAGTAATCTGGCCAGTCTGCATTTTTTATTTATTAACCGGAGTTTTTGTGGTGAGCCACCATGGATTGGCAACGCACTTAAATTTTGCAAAGTACTTAGGAACAAATGTGGAAGTATTACGTGCTCTGACTGTACTTATAAATAGTTGGCTGCTGTTTAAGCATAAGCCTGGCATATGTAGACTATTCAGTCTATTTATGAGTCTTTCAAAACAATATCGTAGGCTCTTTGGACAATCGCCGATAGTGTCCCGGTTTCAGCTAGTGTTGTTCGGTATACGTGAACTATTGTTTTACGGCCTCGCTGCGATGGCCATCTTGATAATTAGTTGGCGTTGGATACCACTCGTAATTCATTTTATATATATGTGTATTATATATCATTTATATGATATTGGCATGATAGTGCATCTAAGACTTTTAAGGGATTTGGCGAAGCGTTTAGAGTCAAGCGATCATAAGCTCAACCGACAGCTTTGCTGGAAATACTTTTTGACACTACAGGACTTGCGTAAATCTATGCAGCTCTACGGTTGTTCATGTAATATCATTAGGTTGCTGATAGAAGTAACAATTATATCTTACTTCGGCTATTATCATCTCATTAAAAAGTTGCATAAAGAATTTGATAGCATTTACGATAGGATATGGGTATCTTTGGTACTTTCGAGTTTTATGCATTGCGCAATACTGGCGAGATGCATACAACGCGTGGAACAATTGGTCTTGGAGCGTATCCATTTCGTTGAACTTCGTAGGTTCTTAAAAAATCAAAATCAACATTATCATATGTTGGATACTGTAAGTATAAGTTTGTCAATAAACAAATTGCTTTTAATGTTTATTTGTTTTTTCATTAAAAGGTTGAAGTGCGCTATTTATATCGTTGCATGCAGAACCAGCGATCAACTACAATATTCAACTTAATCTATATACGAGATACCCTAATATTGGAGGTACTCAACCAAGTTGTGTCCAATGCTATACTTATATACGGCATTGTAGTGGCATAATTTAAATCGGAAGACACATTATTGTTACAAGTACACTAAGCAAAATTGTATCACTTTTGGTTTCATCAGTCTGCACAGATTAAAATAAAAATTATATAACATATATGGCTAAGACGGGTATTTCAAAATTCCCCCAAAAAATATTCCTTCTAAGAATTTTTCAATTGGTGTTTAAACCTATAAGCTCTGTGAATATCCTGAACTCTAAGCCGTAGAGAGAAAAAAACTCCGAGTCCGTGGGGAACCATCGCTTTCCCATCCCTCTCTCTCTCTCTCTAGGGCCTGCCTGTACTAATGCATTCATGTCTTGTTATATCTAGTACTTTCTAGTTCTACGACTTCTAATGCGCATGAGAAGATTTCAATTCTAATAACTGAAAACCAATTTATCTCTTCTCCTTCTTATAAAAGTTTTAAAGATCTTCGTACGCTTTCTTTAAATTCAGGCATAAATGGAGGAAAAAAACAATTCCTTTGCAATCATATCCAGAGTTTCCTGTTTCTCATCTGGAGTAATTGCTATACCTCCTCTTTTGCCCGGACGTTGCTCTCTAATTCAATATGTTAAATCATTTGGTTTACTAATTAACAAGTGTCTGCTGCAACCGAAATGAAGGGACGAAGGGACTCAGAAAAAAATAAAGGTGTCCATTCCTTATTAGGGTGGTGTGACTGCATTCTTGCACTTCTCCTATTAATTGCATATCTTGCTTGCACAACTAAATTACATGTACGGTCATCCCTATTCCTTGGTTGCTCTCGACGAACTTGCCTGCTCTATGCACGCTTCTGCTCTGTATCCCTTAACTACAAGTTTTCTCTGAGTTGTGCTGTTTTCTCCCCTAACATCTTCAACGTGTCTGCTTTGCGATCTAAACTTCTGTTTTGAAGTTGTAAGTTTTCTTTGATCTTTCTTCAATGCATACTCTTTCTGCTCTGCAATCCTAGACTGACTCTATGTCTTCTCTGTCCTGGCTTTGTAGCTTGCTCTTATCGCCGAACTTTTTTAGTGTTGACTGCTCCGCCGTCGACGCCTCATGTTCCTCTCCTGCTCTGCGTTTATAATCTCTAAGTCTTCTCGCAGATACGATCTTTGCATAGTACTACCCAAGTGCTAATATGCCAGACTTTTACATTAGATCATAAGTGCAAATCCCGGAATATAAACACACATACACCACATATGTACTGCGCAAGAGGACACCAACCCCCAGTATTCTTTATCTAATAATAATTTTCGTGGCTATGCTACAGTCGGTCCTGCCTGACTTAACCATAATCTTGGACAAGGGCAACATCTACGCTGCTCTAATTCGCAACTGGATAGGAACGTTGACAATGGCTTCTTTGCTACTGTTCTGTTTTTTTATCCTAATGCTTTGGCAAAAAAAGAGTGTGGTACCGATTGTGTTAAAATACGTAAACATATCGATGTTAAATTTATATTGTGCACGCCATAGGAGATGTGGCCATAACACAATCATAAGTTTTACTTCGATACGCTTAGACAATACTAACACAATCGGTACCACATATGATTTTTTTAAACGTATTTTTGTATATATTTATTTTTTATGCTTCAACGCTGGGCCGTAGGGAGAAAATATTACACCTTTAAATTGAATTGCAACAGTACGACAGTAATTTTACATTGAGAAAACTCCTGACCCAGAGAAATCCTCCCTTCCCCCTCTTCCTCTCGTCCTGCCCGCTTCAAATCACTGGCATGTAGTTCTATTCAATAGTGTTTGCAATAAAACGTCACGTAAGGTAAATACTTCAATACGTGGTTTCCATAATTTTTTTTAAAGTTTTCGGTCGATTTTTCAGTTTTTTACGGCATACTATTCTTAACATCATTAGGCACAATCGCACTAGATTGAAAACCGATATCTCTTAATGTGGAGATGTAAACATCAACCGTATTTTACGAGAAAACGAAAAATATATAGAAATGAATCGACAATTATTTGCATGTTTTGGGAAATTGTCAGCTGCAAAGCTCTTAATCTCAGATATCCTTCCTATCAAAAGTCAGATAGACAGGTGGATATGGCTATATCGTACTTATTACACCCTTTGAACTTTGTAGTATAGGGTTTACATATCTCGGGTCGGCCCGATACATAGATTTCCACGAAATTACCGCTTTTGCACTTTCTAGAGCAGGGTATAAAAATATTGGAATAGCAATTTGAATATTTTTTGTTTTGCTGGAATCTAAGTTTGGTAGTGGAAAAGGGGAACCGGCTTTTAAGATTAAACTTTATTTTACTTGCATTAAAAAGATTCCGGCACGTTAGTTTTAGATATTTTGAGAGTAACATATCTATAAATATTAATATTGGGCACTCTTTATACATATTCTAAATCATAGCCCATTCTACATTTTTTGAGTCCACATCTCACATATACTGCTCTAAAAAAATTCACGCCAAACATGAACATGAATCCTTTAAAATAATAATGATCAGTTACAAAGTTCACCAACTGATGGGGAATATTTAAACAATCCAGATATGCTATTTAAAAATAATAAACTTCACGAATTTTTTACCCACTTGTACTGATTCCCCATTGTTTGCTTACCATTCGTTTTGTTAATGATTTGTGCCACGCCTATAATATCGCCCTCATAATTGCAAATTGGCATACAGAGTATGGCATTCGTTTTGTAGCCAGTCTTCAGATCAATTTCACAATTAAAGCGTGCATCCTTGTAAGCCTCCTTAATGTTAATCATCTCCTTTGTCTGTGCCACCATGCCGGCAATGCCAATGCCAAATGGTATGATTATCTCTTCCGCTTTGGCTCGTTTCACCGCATCCTTGAGAGCTGTTTGAAAAAACATAATAAAAAAAATATACCATGTTTTGTAGCATAAATCATCTACTTTTGTGCTTAAATATTAAATATACGAAAACGAATACGAATATTCAGTAGATGCTTAAAAATTCAAACAGTATGCGCTACAAAAGTGTTGCAAAACCCAGTTGAATATCAAGCATCTTGCCACAAGGCATGTGGCAACATAATCTTCAGCTTATATACAAGAGCTGGCTGGTGTTTATGTGTGGCTGACTGTGTGTGTGTATGTGTTGCCAAAAGTCAACCTTGGTTATGCTTTGGCACACTAATCTTTTTTGCATTTTCTCTCAGTGTATGTGTGAATTATGTAGCGGAAGTCGCGGCTTTTGACTCACAAAAAAGTCGCAGCGACTTTTTACTTTGATTCCAAGATTCATTACGAGTATGTGTGTGTTGAAGTATCTGTGTGCTGAGTATCTGTGTGTGTGTGTGTGTATCTATGTGCGTGTGTGAGCACGTTTAAGCCAGCATCTATTTTTCATTTGATAGCGACTTTTTGAGTTTTATGGCCTAGCTCATTTGACTGAGCACAAAAACTTTTAATGTCTATCCGTGCGTCTGTCTCTCCGTCCGTCTGTTTGTCTGCCCTCTTACCAAGGCTTAATTTGCTAATGCGTTGCTCTTGCCACTGCCAACAACAAAGTGAAATGTAGGCCGCTAATGAGCGCCAATTTCTGTTGACCGTTTAACTAAGTAAGCAAAAGTTTCTCATACTCTTTGGATACTCTCTAATTGGTGTTACCCGAAGTTTGACGTGAGCTTTAAAACTCATTGCAACCAAGGATAAAGGATTCCAGCTACTTGTTAACCACAAAGAGCCTCCAAACGTGTGGTTTTTTGGAAAATAAACTTAAGCAAATTATGGCCACTTTTGTTGCTGCTGCAAAATTCAAGCTAAAGCGTCGTTTTACCAAGAACTTTGTTTCATGTGAATTGTAATACTACAAAAGATATTCTGATGAAAATCAAACTTTACCGAAAATTATAGAAAAAAATTGAAAAAAATTACTCTCAGTAAATATACTGAGAAATTAAATAATAAACTTTGCAAAAATATTTTCTGAAAGGGATTTTGTGCCTGGTTGTAGCTAAAGTTTCGCCTCGAACTATCTTGTTAAACTCAACCCAAGGTTTCGAATAACGTCTAAAAAACTAAAAATATTGTAAAATTTTTAAATTTTGATTTTGTGCAATTTAACCGAAAATATTCTCTTAAAATCTTTCGAAGGAAGGCTTTGCTCGACTTGAACTCGCTAATTTACCAAAACATAACCCCTCAAGGAATTTACGAGCTACGCATTTGAAATTTATGCATAATGACTTCCACCCATATGACGTCAGAAGTTGTCATATAATATGTATCGGTGTAAAATAGCTCGTACTTCTTATCTAGGTATTATGAGGATGTGTTTATATATAAGGAATCTCGCTGTCTTGGGCTGTCTCAGATTTAAAGCACTTGACTATTTCGTAGATTGAGGCGAATCTACTGTTTGTAAATTTTGTTTTTTAATTATTATGCAAATCTGTTAATATGTATATAGTAATTTAAGCCCTATCACACACGCAATTATATTTTATGTACCATCAATATTGAATTATAACCTTTTCGTATCGGTTGATTGCCTATAAAATAAATATGTATCCAAAAAAAAAAAGAAAGAATTTTGACTTTTTGTCGATTCATTTACAAATCAAACCGATATTTCATTTTTAAATTTTTTGTTGAAAATTATAAGATGCGGGAATAAACATTAAATGAGGTATTCACGCTTGCTTTTAAGTTCAGTAGCTGAGGACTTTTGATACACTTAAAGGGCCTGCCCTATATAGTAGCATACAAATAATTGAGGTATTCACGGCTGTTGTTAAATTGATAAGTTGAAAAGTTATGTACAGCATTAGTGGCATTTATATTTAATTTCGAAAATTTTTAATTGTGTTCACGGTTGTTATTGAGTTGAGTTGTAACAATACCCAATCACAGCCGGGTTGAATTTCATCTCTCAACTCAACATTTACATATATGGTATAGCATTTGTGGCATCCAGCTCTTAATTTTTAGAGTGGCAAAGAAGTAAACAGATTTTTTTATACGATATTCAAAAAATGTTATAATTGGCTTAACTACAAAGAACTAAACCAATATATCACTAAGCAACCTTAGTTTTATCCTAGAAGATCTATTATACGTCTAATTTTGCAATATTTCTATCTAAAGGGTTTTCATGAGAATGCCGTCGGTTTCTGTTCGTTTCTTAAATTCTTCGTTTACATAATATACGTTAAGGTTTTTGAATTTCAAAATTGCTCACGGACTAGAGTGCCCTGAGTATATTCCTGAATATGCTTGATTCGTAAGTATCTCGATATTTGATACCTACGTCTCTATAGTGACTTTTAATAAAATCAAATGGGTTAAGCAAGCAAAGTTTACTGAATGTGCAAAATTTAAAAATTTTTTTTAATATATATTTTTTATTAATATAAACATTATAAATATAAAAAGTTTAATCTAGTTAACAATTGCGGAGGTAGCACTAAGGTTGTTGGCTTAATTAAACCATTATTATAATTTAGTTTCTGCCCTACAGCCCTACCCTGGGTACTCATGTGACACATTAACAAATTCAACAGCTCAACTTTGAAACTAACAAAAGGGTCGTTCACGCTTCAGACTGTTGCGGTTTTGCACAACTTTTTAGCTGCTCCACTCTTTGATAAGTGTGAGTGGTTTTAATATCTTTGCAGCAAAAAATAATACTGCTCTTAAATTAAAATCAGGTTTAGGAAAAAATATACACTAAACACTCTACAACCTTTATTTAAAAAATTATATGCTTGTTTTACATTTTTTTTGTTGAACGAATTTGCTTAAGTGAGGCTTAAAAAAAAGTTATAGGAACTTCAAATGTGAGATGGCTACCTTTATCTGTTTTAGGTCGCTAAATAAGAATTGAAAATCTAAAAAAACAACACCAAAAGAGCTCTGAGATAATCTTCAAGAGCTTCAAATGGAAAAAATTAAGCTACTTTTTGAATGTGCGTCTTTGTTTTTAAATACAAAAATTTTTAAAATCGGAAATGCTAGTCATTAATTTCGGCTTTCTTTACTCGTCAAGTTATATAAAGTCTGTCTTAAAGTTTTTCTCAATTTCGATGGCGATGAATGTGCCCCTTTGTTATAAAATAAAAATTTTGTTATCGGAAAAGACAGTAGTATTATTACATTTTACAGAAAAAAATTATAGATTAAAGATTAAGAAATCTTGATTTTCTTTCATAACTTTAATATGAAGTAAATCTCTACCAAAATTTTATTCAAAAGACGATTATTATGCGGATAAAAATTCTTTAAGCGATATATTGATTATAAAATGAAAAAGAGTCGTCTTTACCCAAAAAAATAGATCACCTTTGCTCGGGTATTGAAATTCATTAACAAGTTTGCAAGTCCGGCTTTCTTTGCTCTTGCAGTAAAATAAAAGTCGGAGCTTTAAAGTTTTTATCAAATGCGAAGGCGATGAATTTTGCATCCTTGAGAAAAATCTTCATACGTTCGTCTATAATATCGATGATATGGTGTTCGGAAATTTGCATTTGCATTTGACTTATGTAATAACAATGCTATATTATTTAGATTCTCTCACGCGCTTCTTACGACACTAATTTGGGCAACACTGCACTACTTTTCATTGTCAAGTTCTTGTCAAGTGTTTGGCTCGGGCAGAACTGCCCCCTTTTGTCGTTGAAAACTTTACCATTTTACCATTATGCATACTTAACTCTGACAAAGTGAACATCTCTTTAAATATATTTCCAATCAAAAAGTGTATCAACACTTCGGTATATGCAAAATTATTTGCTTTATCATCTTCTATTACCAACAGCTGTTTAAATATGCCCCGCTTTAAATCGAATGAAAATAAATTACAATTATTTTGCATTTGAGTTCATTGTCAACAATTTACAACTACAACGACTGAATGGCTCCTTAAATTCCAGATCCATGGAATTCAATTCAAGGACTATTGTCCTTTAAGTGTTTGCTTTGTGCGCTTAATTAAACTACATTGACTATACAGCTTAATTCTTAGAGTGCAATCAGGTAGCGCTTTGTTCCCTACTGTACCTTTTTAAACCACACATATTTGGCATCCTTTTGTGCAAAATGGATTCGATTCGTATTGAATTTACTCAATTTGACGTTTTTGTGCACTTACCTGTCTTTTGTGTTACATCGAATAGTTTCGCGACCAGATACTTGTTGTGGGGCGTGCCTTTGGCCAGGAACAGAGAACCGCGATCCGCATGGGTTAGCAGACCCACATTGACGAGAATTTTGTGACAAAGCACATCAATGTCCAGCTCATTGGCCACATCACGAATCAGTTCCATAAAGAGCTCCCCCTCATCCAGATCCATCAAATGGCGGCGACTCTCGGGCAATGAGTCCGCGGCATTGGAAAGGCTGCGCGTTTTCTGTTTAGATAGGAACAACGAAATGGAAGCCAATACAATATAAATGTTAATGAAAGGCTTAGAATCTGTTGCCTGTGGCAAGTGGCAGCTTGCTAGCTTTTGTGTCCTGCCAGTTTTTTGAAAATGGCGGTTGGGGTAGGGTACTCAAATACAATTAACTTTTAGCTACGGGGGGTTCTCTTTGGCTATTTCATTAGACAGTTTTGTAATTGAAGTTGAATGCCTTCGTGGTATTAATAAATTTATTTCAAATAGAAAATTGAATATGCAAATATTTGTGTGTGTGTGTGTGTGTGTGTGTGTGAGAGTCAGTGGCGTAGATTTATTTTTGACATGGAAAAAGGATTGTAGGAAAACAAGTTATTCGTGTGGTTTGAAGCCGAAAAAATCTGTTGATTTATGGAAGACTTGAAAAAGAAACTTAAAAATAATTGAGATCAAATTTTTATTTTAAAATAACAAAATAATCGGCTACGCTGCGGAAAACGAATCAACACATTTTATTCGAAATCGATTTGAAACCGCATCTTAGCTGCTCCTAAGTACTTCAAGACGAATTTTCATGTGGTTTGAAACCAAATATTCCTTGTAAGCTGACGGCTGATTATTTTCGAACCCAAAATACAATTTTCATATAGGTATACTGAAAATCAATCAATGAAAATATCCTTTAGCACCTCTTAACCACGTCACTGGCTTGCCTATTGAAAAACAAAATTGCTTATTGGATTTGCTTTGAATTAACCCTCTAGTTCAATTTCATTACGAATTAACCCCCGGGCAGCCAAAGGTGACCATTAGCAGTTGGTAGTTTTCATCGACTGGTAATTGAATACAAAACATTTAAGGACACCCCCTCCCTATCTTTGCACACCGCAAGCCACCAACCAAACCCATTGCCCTTGGCGGCTTGTACTGACTCGTGCTTGGCCCTAATTACAAGTTCCGTGTTTTGAGAGTTGCGTGCTTTGGGCCTATCCGGGCCACTTGGCCTATATACTATGTGAGTATGTGCCCACCATTTTGCCAAATTGAGGCAATTTGTTTTTATAATTGTTGTTGTACATACTACTACATCCAATAAATAAAACATTTTCGTGCGCTTTTAATACAAAATATCGAGAATTTTGCGTTTAAAAATAAATATTAAATTTGGTTCTGTACTTTTGTATTGTTCTTTTGTGCATTTGTTTTTATTATTGTTTATTTTCTTTTTCAACTAAATTCGGCAACATGAACTTCCATTTGGAGGCGGCACACGGTCGGCCCAGTTAGTCAAAGTGCCAAAATCCAAAGAAAACATTAAAAGTTCGGAAGTTTGTATACTTGTTGGCGCAAGTGTTTGAAAAGTTGCAACTTTTTTTTTGTTTACCTTAGTTCTAGGCCTATTTTTTTTTGGCAGTTGACCCCCAAAGGCCTATAAACAGTTTCAAGTTTAGAGACGAATGTAAATGATTGAGTCATGGCTGAAATTTTATTTAGTTAGGTGAATAAAAGTGACTCAATTATGTGATAGTAATATTTATTATTAGGGCTGGGGTGCCAACAAAGTGCCACTTAGAGAAATTTTGCTTATATTGGTAAATTCGAAAAGAAGAAAGTTCCTTCTTGAATTTAATATATACAGGGTGACCAGATAAGAGCTGTTTTGGCTGACCAGAATGCACCGATGAAAAGGATGATCAGCTCTTTTTGGCATAGCCAGAAAGTCAATTTGGTTTATTTTTAGGCCAACTTATAATCGAAGCACGATGACCATAGATATACGATTTGTCGACTATATCAGGATTTCGGCCACAAATTACTAGCACCTCATACACATTGGGGATTATCTTTAATATATGGACAGAAACTATTTGATATTTGGGACAAGTAGACAAATTATTTATTTAATTTAATTTATTTCCATGATTATACCCTGTACCGTATGGTACTAAGGGTATATTAAGTTTGTGCAAGCCGAAAATGTATGTAACATATAGAAGGAGACGTCGGAGACACCCCAAAGTTACCTAATATATGATCAGGGTGAATAGAGAAGTCGATATACCCATGTCCGTCTGTCCGTCTGTCCGTCTGTCCGTCTGTCCGTCTGTCCGTCTGTCCGTCTGTCCGTCCGTGTGAACGCCTAGATCTCAGAGATGGTAAGAGCTAGAGTTACCAAACTTTCACATTAGATCCCATATTATTCCATAGGACGCAAGTTTATTTTATTTTTTTGATATCGGGTATAAATTATATAGCTCCCATGGGGGTGTTTGAGACGACCTCGACAAAAAAAAAGCGTTTTAGATGAATAATTTGTTTGTTTATGAAGATATCGTAACGAAATTTGGTATTCGAAAGTTTTTTATAGTTCCCAATCACTGTACCAAATTTGATCGAAATCGGTTGACTATATCATATAGCTCCCATAGGACCGATCGGCCAAAATAACTTTTTTAAAGAAAAATTCGCTATATTTCGTTGTTTAATAAAGATATCCTAACTAGATTTGGCGTTTGAAAATTTTTTAGACCATTTAAGCAATGTGCCAAATTTGAACAAAATCGGTTGACTATATCATATAGCTCCCATAGGTCCGATCTTCCAAAAAATCGATTTTTTAACAAAATTTGCTGTGTTTCGTTTGTTTGTTAAGATATTGGGACCAAATTTGACATTCGTGAGTGTTTTATAGTTCCTAAGCACTGTACCAAATTTAATCCAAATCGTTTGACTAGATCATATAGCTCCCATAGGACCAATCGGTCCAAAAACACGTTTTTTATACAAAATTCGATGTGTTTTGTTTGTTTGTAAAGATATTTGAAATAAATTTGGCATTTATATCTGTTTTAAGGTATTTAAGCACTGTGTCAAATTTTATTGAAATCGAGATACTCAAACTGTTACGTCAGCTAAAATTATATTTTCCAAAATAAATTGATTGGTAAATGGGGCTGATTGTTGCCCGATTATGGAGACAAGAGGTCAAGTAGTAGAATGATAGAAGCTTATTTTTTTTTTCAAAATTAGTTTTTCTAAAAACAAGTGTTTGGCATACCCTTTTGCATAAATAAAAGATTAGGTCATAATGATGATTTTAAAAAAAGTGGCTTCATTTTGTATGGTAGCCATATGAAATAGTGAAGCAATTTTGATCAAACTACACAAAAATGTTAAGTCTTAAATAAAATACAACTGACATAAATTTGGTTATAGTATTTAAAGATTTAATCATTTTCAATAAGAACCGGCAAAAATTAAAATTTTTTTTGAATATTCTGTCGTATTCGGATTCGTTTTGCGTATACTGAATTTTTTTTCTCTCAACATCTACTCATATTTCCCATATCTTTGTAGTCACATCTCTACATCTTTCGATATTTTAAGCAAAACATGAACAGTAACACTAGTTTACAAAATTAAGGGTCTTCGAGTGAAACGTTCGTGAAAAACTCTCACTCAGCTTAAAGATTAACAAAATTTTGAAAAATATTTGTTCGATATTAAAAATCTATCTGGAAATTTGTATCTTTGTAAAATACCCGAAAATTGAACTTATTTTTTAGACTTTGATTGCTTGTAACTATAATAATTTTCTCAATCTGTACATATTATAAGTGAAAGAGCACATCAATAAGGACCTAATCGTCTTCCGAGACGAATTAATGAAAAAAATGCACAAAAACATGTTTTCCGAAAAAATCTCCAAAGCGTTGCTTAAGAAAAAAAGGTTGGCATTTCTCGACCCGAAATAACACAAAAAATAAATAAATACGAATATGTTATTTTTGCAAGATATAAACCATATTAAAACGGTTTGGGATTGACATGCCAAATATTTATCAATTACAATTTTGCCAAGTACTTATATTTCCTATTGTAACAAAACATTCGTTTTGAAACCACATAAAAATTAGTTTTGGTGAAATTTGGTGCACCAAATATGTGGTTTCAAAACGAATTCGATTAAAATGTTCGTATACGTTTTCCATACCATTTCCGATTTACTTATTATTATTATTGGGTATATAAGCATACTGCGGCCCAGATGGATCTGTTGTACCCCCTTCATGGCTTAGAGCTCTTCCAAAAGTCCTAAGGCCTGCATGTATTGCAGTATTTTATTTGGACTTATAGTAACAACGGTCTCTGATGGGAGAACGTACATGCCCAGGAGCTTGTTTCTTTTACCGCCGAGTGCTATACATTCACATAATATACTCAAAGAAGTTTCTTTATCTATGCTACAGAAACGGCATAGTCCACTATCCAGTATGCCAATTTTGTTAAGGTGGCTGCGGAGTCTACAGTGTCCCGTCAGAAGGCCCGTCATTATTCTCACGGAGTTCTTCCCGCGCGTTCTAATGACTTTCAACCTCTTATGGTTGGAGAGGAGGGCTTTTGACTGTTTAAGCCCTGGTATCTGCCTCCAGTGAAGCAGTCGGTTTTTATTCTCCTCTATTATTAGTAGGTCCCGTACCACGTGGTTAGCAATCCCACAGTATGGTTCAGGACCGATTAGAGGTGTTGCTGCACCGGTTCTTGCAAGTTTATCTGCTAGCTCATTTCCAGGAATATTTTTGTGTCCTGGAATCCATTTAATCGTGAGTTTATTCCTGTACCCTAAATTATCCAGTGATATTCTCACTTTTTTAAATAGCCTTGATGTAATCTTGGCTTTACTTAATGCCATTATTGCTGCTTGACTATCAGACAGGATGGAAATATCTTTTTCTTGGTAGTTATGTTGCAGATTGAATTCTGCACATTTCCGGTTTACTTGCTTTCTTAATTTTTTAAGAGAATTAATGTCACAACTTAAAGAAAAAGCCAAAAAAAAAAACGAGTTTCCTTGTCTCTATTGTCTCTATTTGTGAGAAAGAAATTTTTTCGTGAATGGACTTTAGCTCACACCAAATGTAAATGTATGCTTTGTCTTCTATTATATTATAAAATTTTTCTTAAATTTCTTCAGAATTACTAATAGAATTTCAAATGGCCTAGTCAGGCAGGTTCTGCTAATTGCCTCAATCACACTTTTACATACATATGCACATATATTTGTATATATAGTATTCTCCATAAGTTCGAAAAGGACTTTAATATTTCATGGCATGTTCGGTCCCATTCAAAGCCCAACTTTGGCACTTCAAAAGCAATTAAACAGTTAATGTAATTAAAACTTGCCACTCAGCTTATTTTAAGAGCCGCAGCAACAGTGCCGCATAAAAGTTAGTGTACAGCTGCAATCAAAATAAAATGCTGGTGATAAGCATTTAATAATTTTGCACTGTCAGCCACAGCAGTTTTCGTGGTCATAAAATGGCTTCTTCCTAGACATTGTCTTAAGTCCTGAGTGCGTTTTCGTGTGGTTTCTAAGTGCTTAAAAGCGCTCTTTTGAGCTGAACTTGACTACCTGACAGGACTAAGAAGTAAACTTTGTTTTTCGTTTCTGTAATTGCCCCAAAGCACTTGGCTTTTGGAGTAAAAGTCATACAGAAGCGGATAAATGCAAAACACGTTGGCAGAGCAGTGGCCTAGAAAAAATGTTTCCAACACTGGAGTAAAACAAAGCGAGTAAATAATCACAGCTTGAGCTACAACAATGACAAAGCAGTATAAAATAATCGTACTTAAAAAAAAACTTTAAAATATACTCGATATAAAAAAAAATCTGTAAACGGATAAAGTTTTAAAGCTTTTTTTGGACAGAAAAGGGGCAAAAAATTAAATGCAGCATAAAAAGCACTGAATGACTTTTAATGGGATTTTGTTCGATGTGCGCTGTACACGTTTTTTGTGTACTTTATATAAAATAGAGTATTTCAGCTGTGTCATGCAATTTGTAGAGTTAGGAGTAAAGTTTGTAGGAACGCCTTAGTTGTAAAGAAGTTGAGCGATGATATAACACAAAAAATGCTAAGTTTATAATTAGCAAGGATATTAATACAATTTATATATTTATTTGCCAAAGTTTTTTGGTTGTAAAATCGAACTTATTTTAAAATGATCTAATAACTTCGCAAACTTCAGTTCCTTAATATTTTAAGGAGCTTAGTATATTATTCTGATGTAATAAATTTTATAAGATGCCACAAGTAAGTGATTCTGAAATAACCCAAAATTTTCTTGCTTCAGATTATTTTTTTTGTATGTAATTTTTTCCTTATATAATTGCAAGACTTTCTTTCTATATTGATTTTGAGTTACTAGAAAAATGCTAATAAATATGAGAGGTTTGATCAACTTAGGCTCAATATTTCAAATGACTTACATACAAGTACACTTAAAGTGACGTCACAGTCAATACTTTAGCGCAATACGAATACAGCATTTGCGATTTACGTGACCTTTTACGGACAACTTGGAATTTCAGCTGCACAGGGCAAATATCTGAATTTTTTGAAAATAGTTTTGTATGAGAATTTATCGACAAAAAAATGTTAAATTTCTATATATTTTTATATTTTAATTCAAAGTATGTATATGCGTGTACTACGGGGGAATCAGTCTTACTGGCATCTTATACCAGATCCTGTCGAGCGTATTGTATGAAAGACTGAAGACAACACACCGATCGGACCCTATCAGTGCAGCTTCAGTCATGGTAAGTCCACCACAGACCAGATCTTCACTCTACGCCAAATCTTGGAAAAGACCCACGAAAAACAGATCAATACCCATCATCTCTTCATCGAGTACAAAGCTGCATTCGATAGACCGATAAGGGATCGCCTATATACCACCATGTCTGAGTTCGGTATTTCTGCAAAGCTGATTCGTCTTTGCAGAATGACATTGAGCGGCACCATCAGCTCTGTCAAGGTAGGAACGAACCTCTCCGAACCTTTCAATACTGTTCGATGTTTCAGACAAGGCGACCCTCTATCATGCGACCTCTTTAATTTCGTGATGGAAGGGGTACTACGGAAGAGTGTCCAACTTCTTGCATACGCTGATGATATCGATATCATTGGGAGTTGCAAGCGAGATGCTACTGCTGCCTTTTCCGCAATCGAAAAGGCTTCAGCGAAAGCGGGTCTAGCGGTAAACGAGGGCAAGACGGAGTATATGCTGTCTACAAACAGGGAAGCTTTGAATGGGTCAAGGAATTCACGTACCTTGGCACAACCGTTTACACCGAAAATGACATCAGCATGGAGATAAAACGAAGAATCACACTTCCCAATATGTGTTACTCAGTAAGCAGATGTGTAGCAGAGACCTCTCTCGATCAACAAAAGTAACACTCTATAAGACGCTCATCTCGCCCGTGCTCTTATATGGCACAGAAGCATGGGTTGTCTCACGGACAGATGCATATGCTCTTGGGGTGTTTTGAGAGAAAAATTCTTCGTAAAATCTTCGGTCCCGTTCGATTTGAGGCCGACTATCGCATACTGATAAACCACGAGCTGTACGAGCTCTTCGACGCATGGATGTTGTCCAGAGCATCTCAATACAATGCCTGCGCTGGCTCGGGCATGTCTTACGTATGTATAACGATGCTCCAGCGAAAAAGGTATTCGAAGCGAAAGCCGATGAAGAAAGTCAAAGAGGACGACCACAATGGAAAGATCAAGTGGAGGACAACCTATCCTCCCTTCGTATTTCTATTTGGAGAAGGCGCGCGCAAAGCAGAGGCGCCTGGCGAGAGCTGCTGAGCTCGGCCGTAACCCGAGAACGGGTTGTCATGGCCACACAATGACAATGACAATTCAAAGTATGGCTGAATCTTAGTTTCATTACAATAAAAAATAGTTGTTTCCTAAATATTATTCCTTCACTGAATAATAACACTGTCCAACAGTGAAAAATAACTTTTCAAGTGACCTAGTGTACGTTGTAGGTCTTGACGAGTAGATCACGATAGCGTTTTTCAAAATTGTCTAACACCCCCAAAATCGGAAGTTATCGCTTAAAAACCGTTTTTCGGGTACTGCGATCACTCCCACTATCACAACGTCGCCATTTTTCAACCGATTTTCGATTGCTTTATGGCTTTGGAAAGAAGAAGCTTTAAGATGGTATACACTTGTTTATACTTTATACAAAGCAACTACGAGATTTTCTAAAAGATATCTAAGATTTACACTTTTTTTATTCGATTTTCCCACTTTGAAGTCATTTTTATATAACATTTTGTTAAAACACCTTTACTTTTTTACATTTAATCTTAAAGAAATATTAATTCCGAGTAAGAAAAAATTATGGTTTATTAAAATCGGTCGATAAATGTTTAAATTACGACGCTTATTGTAAACAAGGAAATTACAATTCCATCGACAAAAAAAAAGTTTTAGATGGATAATTCGTTTGTTCATGAAGATATCGTAACCAAATTTGGAATAATGCTTAAGAACAATAAAAAACTTACAAGTGCCAAATTTGGTCGCAATATTTTGAAAAACAAACGAAATACAACAAATTTTGTTAAAAAATCGATTTTTTGGAAGACAATTACTATGGGAGCTATATGATATAGTCAACCGATTTCGTTGAAATTTGGCACATTGCTTAAGTGCTCTAAGTGCTCTATTTCAAAACGCCAAATTTGAACAAAATCGGTTAACTATATCATATAGCTCCCATAGTAATTGAAAAATGGCGACGTTGTGATAGTGGGAGTGATCGCAGTACCCGAAAAACGGTTTTTAAGCGATAACTTCCGATTTTGGGGGTGTTAGACAATTTTGAAAAACACTATCGTGATCTACTCGTCAAGACCTACAACGTACACTAGGTCACTTGAAAAGTTCTTTGATTTTTGTCAATTCTGTAGGACAGTGTAATTTAATACTAATAATAGATATAATAAAAGCGTCCTCAAAGAGCCCGAGAATTGGTTAACAATATCGGATATTTTTTGGTGGACCATTATTTTTGGAAAAATAATATTGCTTACAAAAGAGTATTTAAAAAAAATTTAAGTAATAGGGATTAGTAAAAGTTATATTATGTAAAAACTTTTATTCAAAATGCGAATAAAAAAATGTGTAAGCCAATTATTAAATTAAATTTGTGTCGACTCAGAATAGAGCTTCGGACACAAGCGAACATTAAAAGTTTTGAGTCCATAACTCTACCTATTGAGCTACCCTTACTTAGTTGGTTGCAGTCTATTCAATACTCTCACACATACACATACATCATTCCACACACTGTTATGTGACGAGTATTCCATTATTCTCAATGCTTTAAATTAAATATTGTACCTTATATAATTATGCTAAGGACTTATATGATTTTTTCAGGAATTTTGACAATTAAATTCCATTTAATATAAATTTTCGATTCAATTTTGAACTCACAACTCTTATAAATTCAGCTAGCAACTCAGTTTGTCGATTGCAATTCAGAGAAATTTTAATTTAAAGTTCGATGCCTGAAAAGCAATTAAATTCGGCTTATAAACTTTTGGAACTATCAACAGAGCAAAGATAACAAAAAATCTCAAAATGTTCCCAAAAAAACATTTACGCAGCTGAGTCGACTCAGTTTGGTAAAACATATTCCCAATTTTCTCAGAATTCTGCAAGGGTATGCAAATTTCGGCATTCAAAATAAAGTTTGACCTTTTGGTTTTTGCGGTGCTTGAACAATCTGAGTGGGGCGGAACGAGTTGCCAGTTGCCAGAAGCCTTAACGAGCTGATTGGCTTTACGTATGTGAGATTACTTGGCAATATGGCGGAAATATATTGTTTGAATTAAATTGCGAGTTGATAAACCGACTCTGGGGCCAAGTTGAGCCAACTAGTTGGAGCTGCTGCAGCTGACTCAATAAAAAGTGCTTGGCACTTTGCATTATATAACATGCACTTAAATAAATTGACAATATTGATAATGGCATGGGACATGCGCGTAACAATAAAAAAAAGTTCGTGCTAGCTTTCTCTATATGTATCTATAGTATATAGACAATGCCAAAGGTGCTTGAGATTTCAGCAATTGCAACTTGAATGTAGTCCTCTTCCTAGTAGTGGTAGTAGTAGTAGTAGTAGCATTGCTAACTTGGCTCATAGTTGTTGACAACAAACGATTCGCTTAGCTTGGCAATCATTATAAAAACGTATAAAAAGGGCTTTTTCTTTATGCTGTCAGTTAAGGAGCATTGTTCGCAGCTGCTTTAGCTGGAACGAAGATAGAGTCCTAAGACAGTATCAAGTCACAAAGCATTAAAATTGCAGCGAATGTGATGCTAGGTTCACACTGCGTCACGGTATGTCACAAAGTAGCTGTAGAGCGTCTTAATGTGGCGTTGGAGCAAACTCGCTGACGTAAATTGTTTCGCGATTTGATATTCGTGAATTTGATATAGAAGTGAGACGAGACTGTCACTTTTTCAGTTTTTCGTGAAAATAATAGAAATTGTGGAAAAGCTTCTTAAATTGAAAATGTTTATTGAAATGTTTAATAATGAATGTGATACAGTGATGTGGTGCCAATCATGGGATACTATATATATTTTTTTAAAGTAAAAATGGGTTTTCCACCGTTTTGTAGGTTTTACCTTGAGTCTACAGTTAGAAAAAAAATATAAATATTGTTTTCTATAATAAAGCTTTTTAGGTTGGTACAACTGTTGACAGCTGTAAAAAGGTAGATTTTTTTTAGATAATGAAAATTATTTCTAAAGAAGAATGCTTGGAAGATTAGAAAAAAAAGCAACTCAAATATTACATAATTTGAAAATTTTAGCTTCATGGAAGAAAAATTAATGCAACCACTACAAAAAAGGTTTTTTTAAAATTAAGGTATATTTTTTTCAATTAAGGAAAATCTTAATTCTGTAGAAAAATGCTTGAGAGACCTAAAAAAAAAATTATAATTTACTTAATTTGAAAATCTTTTCTCTATGGAAAAGAACTATCGAAATTCGTGACTCTTACACGCCATAATACGAAATTCTGTACGCTGATTCTGATCCTTCAACCAACCTTGGGTACGAAATACCCGAAATGTTCAATTTGAGCATATGTGCCCAGTTAAAGTCGATTAAATGAAAAATATTTGTTCTCATACAAACTTAGAACCGCCATTTTTCCCACTAATTTTTTCTCCGTCCATTAAATATTTTTTTTTCTATTCTTAGTTGTCCATAATTATGGGATTATTTTAAAACATGACATTTTGTCTACTTTTATTTAGGTGTCGCCTCACGAACTGTCTTAGCACTTGTTTTTCCTGCACAGCCCCTATTATTACAATAAAATATAAACTAATAATTTGTAGTGAGTCCCCCCAAACTTGCAAAGTTTACTTTAAGTATACACTTAAAAAAAAAAAAAAATCACAGAAATTATTATGTTCCATTTTCGAGTAACATTTAGTTCTTTTTCACGAACTTGTTAAGTTTTCATTTTTTGCGAACATTATTTTACATTCATTTGCTTCCCCAACAAATGGTGCGAAAACTTTTGGCCAGTGTAAACCAAGCATAAGCTAGACACGTGCCGCCCCCTTTTGCTGCATCTGACTGTCATTTAATACGGGCAACATACGAATGGCGGGCACTGTCAGTGTCAGCGCTTTATGAGTATTCCGTACATATACACAGTCTCGCATAAAAGTCTCCTGAAACTGGCTATAAACAGAGACTATGCGAACGCTTGCATTTAGTTTGATTCCAAAAGTGCAAGGTGAGTGTGTGTTGTTGTTGTTGTTTGTGTTGCACTGAAGGACACTTTAGTTTGTGCTTAATAGTCAGCCGAGTGTAGTTAACGAGCACCACTTACTGTCATAAGCAAGGGCAAGGAAGTTCACCCTCCGGATCCCCGAGTGCCGACATATGCATACTCGTAATATTCGACGTTCCAGAAAAATGAACATAGAGCACTCATAATGCACGCTTCAATGAAATTGCATAGAAAGTACATGGAGTGTGCACAGGTACAACTGATTCAATAAAAATAAAAATAGAACTATTAAGTGGATTACAAGAGAATTGTAATTTTCGTAGCAATATCCTTTAATAAGTTATGTGTGAGCATGTGCTTGAACGAGGCTAATTAGGAATCAGTTATAAGTGGCTTTAGTGAAAATATAATTAGAATAGTTGGAAATTAATTTGAAGTTTTTATTTTTTAGAAATCAATTGATTTTCAAATAAAGTCAAGATTCTTTATAATGAAATGAACCAGAAATCAACAAGTAGATACATAAATAGCGGAAAACTTAATTTTTTTTCACAATTTTTTAAAAATAATCGAAAGTCCTTGTATCGAATTTTTTAAATTAAATTTGTTTTGAAGAAAAAGCAAATTAAGTTTTTTATTATGAAATATACATGAAATCAATAAATAGATTTTTTCAACTACAGCGCGAAAAAGCTTAGATTTCTGTAAATTTGATATTGTATTTAAAATAATTCCTTGTTTTAAAATGCTACTTTTTAAGCAGTGTTATTTGGCCAAATTCGTGATGTTTGATATTTTAATAATATGTGATATTATTATAATTTTAAGGCAACAAAAAATAAAATTATAAATTTTGTGTTTGGTACTAATTTATGCCCCTAACGACTTAATTTAGAGGATGCGCTGCTCCTTTCCTTACATTACATTGAAACTGGAACAAACAGCTTTGCAAATATTTAAATATTTCTGAATAAAAAAAATATCAGCGTAAGTTTCAAATGCCGAGTTTCAAAATTGCCTCCAGAGGGAGCCAGCAAAAATATTAAAGTCACGAAAAGTACCAAAATTTACCGCAAGAGGAGCAAGAAAACAACTAAATAATGGGCAGAAAAGAAAGAAAAAAAGTAAAATAATCTAAAATTTTGATTCCAAAAATTCACCATTTTGTTTCAAGTTTTCAAAAAAATCGACAAAAAAGAAAAGAAAGTCAAAAAATATACTCAACTTTGTTTGGAGTACTCAACTAAGTTATTTATATAAATTGAAAATTTTTTTTATTTTCTGAGTAACACTTAAGGAGGCACATATATTCATTTTAAAAAGTGTTTCCATAAAAATTTTGGGTTTGGCAGTCAGTCAGTTTTTTAGTCACTTACAGATTACGATTTCGATAAGTAACAACCACAATTACATTCAATTGTTTTTTTTAGATATTGAAAACTCAAAGTCCATTGACTATACTACGAGTATTAACTCTACGAGTTCGAAAAAAATACAAGGAAGGCAGCCAAATATTATTAAAAAACCAAACTTCACTATGAACCTCAATTAAAAACTGACAAATGAAAATTTAGAATAGGCCGGAATTTTCTTCATATACAGGGTGCAGCACTCGAAGTGTAACCAAATTCAGACCGCTCGCGCAGCTGACGCACAGGCATCAGCTGTCTGTAAGTTAGCTAAATGACAGTTTAGAGTATTGTTTACAAGCGCACGAAAGCATTTTGCCGTGAGTAAACGCGAAAAAAAAAATCAGTAATGGATTTCAAACGTGATAGTGTAGTTGCATTATATTTAGCTGGAAAATCACAACCAGCGATTGTTCGTGAGCTCGAACACCTTAAAGTAAATAAAGTTTTCGTTTATCGCACCATAACTCGTTACAATGATACTGGTAGCATCGCGAAACGTCATGGAGGTGGTCATCAAAAGACTGCAACGTCACGTGAGATGGTTCAAAAAGTGAAGAAGCGACTTGAGCGAAATCCCCGACGAAGTGCCAATCAAATGGCGAAAGAACTGAAAATATCTGACCGTAGCATCCGTCGCATACTGAAAAATAATCTCAATGTCAAGCCTTACAAGATCCAAAAGGCACATGATCTCACACCGAAGCAGCAACAAGTCAGACTTGAGAGAGCGAAGGAGTTGCTTCGCTTGGCCGAAAGCGGTCAATTGCCGAACATTGTGTTTTCTGACGAGAAAATTTTTACAATTGAGCAATTCGAGCAATTCGATTCGATACGAGAATTTGAGTCATCGATTGGCCACCAGGAGGCAGCACCCGCCACAGATAATGGTTTGGGCCGCTGTAACCGCAGATGGGCGCTCTCCAATCGTGATGATGGACGTTTCAACAGGACTCGGCACCGTCTCACGAATGGCTGAAAAACAACGTTCCGAACTTCATACCGTCCATGCAATGGCTCTCGAATTCACCAGACGCGAATCCGATGGATTATTCTCTTTGGGCCATTTTGGAGAGCAAGGTCCGAACTAAAAATACAACAGTCTCGAGGCGCTGAAAAAAGCCATTGTCCACGAGTGGGCCAAAATACATGCAAGTCACATTCGGGCAGCTTGCGATTCATTTTTGGACCGTCTCAAGGCCATAGTGAAGGCAAAAGGTGGCCATATTGAGCGAAAGTAAATTGTTTCTAAATTTCGTATTATTTTTACACATTTTGTACCTTGAATTGAGTAAAGGTAATTTTCCAAAATGAATTTATGGCATTTTTAATTGGTTACACTTCGAGTGCCGGACCATATACTGACTTTTTGGAATAAGAGTTCAGTATTCATTTTTTGAGAAAAATACCAAAAAAAAAAATATTAAAATTCAACAGAATCTCCATAGCGAATATTTAAAAAGTTTTTAGAGGTTTTGTTAACCTAGTTAGGCATAAGGCCATATTTGTTTTGGCGTGACGTTAGGCTAGATATAGTACGACAAAAAAGGGAAATGAGGACAGGCCTTTTGTAAAAAAAATATGACTAAAGTCGTTTTTTATGTTTACCAAAAAAAATTTAATAAGCTAGGGTGACGTTACAAAAAATGAATGTGAGTTTTTGGGCCTAAGCACGAAATTTATGTATTTCAACATATTGCAAGACTATTTGTATTGAATATGGAAGGGTGTAAATTACTTAAAATGTTTTTTTTTTTTAAATTAAGCTAAGTTATAAACGGCGCGATAAATTCTCATTAAATTGTGTATAATTATGTTTATTTTATTAATCAATTAATCTCAATTAATTTACCTTTCTTAATTGGTTATTTTTCCACCGGTCCCGGGCTCTCAGAGGGGCCCGGAATCGAGAGTCATTCGGGAAGAATCGTGTCTCAGAATGGGCAACTTTGTATTTGGAATCTGAGTTAGCAAGAAAGCTCGACTTTGATAATGTTATAAAAGCTTTCGCCTCAACCAAAGCTCAGAAGGCGAAAAATACAAATTTCTTTGAGTTGCGTTACCAAAATTACCTAAAATATGATCAGGGTGAATAAAGAAGTCGATATACCCATGTCCGTCTGTCCGTCTGTCCGTGTGAACGCCTAGATCTCAGAGATGGTAAGAGCTAGAGTTACCAAACTTTCACATTAGATCCCATATTATTCCATAGGAGGCAAGTTTATTTTATTTTTTTGATATCGGGGATAAATTATATAGCTCCCATGGGGGTGTTTGAGACGACAAAAAAAAAGAGCTATATTTCGTTTTTAATAAAGATATCGTAACCAGATTTGGCGTTTGGAAATTTTTTAGAGCACTTAAGCAATGTGCCAAATTTGAAAAAAATCGGTTGACTATATCATATAGCTCCCATAGGGCCGATCTTTCAAAAAATAGATTTTTTAACAAAATTTGTTGTGTTTCGTTTGTTTGTTAAAATATTGGGACCAAATTTGACATTCGTGAGTTTTTAATAGTTCCTAAGCACTGTACTAGATTTAATCCAAATCGGTTGACTAGATCATATAGCTCCCATAGGACCAATCGGTCCAAAAAAACGTTTTTTATACAAAATCCGATGTGATTCATTTGTTTGTAAAGATATAATATTTGAACTAAATTCGGCATTCATATCTTTTTTAAGGAATTTAAGCACTGTGTCAAATTTTATTGAAATCAGTTGACTATTTCATATAGCTCCCATAGGAACGATTGGTCAAAAAAAAATTGTTTACTTAAAAATTCTTCTGTTTTTGGTTTTTTGTGAAGAAACCGGATTTTATTGCAAGCTAGTGGTACAGGGTATCCCAAAGTCGTCCGCGCCCGACTTTCCGTAGGCCATTTTTTAAATGTGTTATACAAATATTTAACTGAATATGTTTAGTTTGTTTAAAAAATAAATATAATAAAAGGTCAAAGATTGACAGAGATATTTGTAGAAACATTCACGACCAAAACACAAATTTCTAGCTATTTATCTAGAATTCTAGCAAATATAAAGCAACCCGTCAGCTGTTTGGGTTAGATTAGCAATTCCATAAATCGGAGAAAATGTTTTTATTTCTTTAAGTATTTGCACAGTACAGATTAAAAAAAATATATTGAAATAAAATATAATAATAATAATTTGATATCTAGCCAATACTAACCAAAATATTTAGCTTTGTGGTTAGTTTGTTCCTTCTTAGCATTTATAAAGTAAGCTTTAAAATTTGTCAGCCATAGTGAAACATGGTATATAAATTTTCATATGCCAAACTTTTTAAATTTTAAATCGGATAAATTGTGAAATAGTCTTAAACTCAACTAATGCATATATATATAAGTTATATTAATGGCGGATTGTCTGCCGAGCACTCCATTAAAGCCAATTCAAAAACTTTCACATACATCAAAAATATACACACATAATTTCAAACTCAAACTAAACTAAACAAAATTCGAACAATTATATTATCAACTGTAATTAGCAATGCATGTTTTTAATTAAATTAAAATACAAACCAACCCACACACACAAGTCACAGACGTATTGAGACATATGTCAATGTTTAAAATTTTGTAGCATACTTTCAGGCTGACATTTATTTTATGTGCGAAATTTCGGTGGCGTATGCGTAATTTGCGACTAAATATTCATAAGCAAGAACAACACAAACAGTCGCAAGTAAAAAACAACAAGAATAATAAGATTATAAACTTAGAATCTGTGTCTGTTAGTGTGTCTTTAAGCAATTAGCACATTTAGCTGCCAGACAGAGCTTAAGAATTGCAGCTAGATGAAAACAAAAAAGCGAGCAAGAAATTTTGTTAAAATATCAATTTAGTTAATTTTCAGCAAACAAAAAAAATAAAAAAAGAGAAAAAAAATTACGAACAAATTCAACTTTAACGGCGTAAAGTTGGAAAAAAGTACAACAGAAGGCAAAGCAAATACAAATAGCGTGGCAGACAATGAAAGTGGCAGCACTGAAGATGGCGCACAAATTAAATACGCCAACACACACACATACTTAAACAGAGATACTCAGCAACACTCACACAGATACTGCAGGCGAAAAGCAAAGCACTTCAGGATTTCATTGCCACTGCATTTGCAGTTGCTTACGACGCTATTTGAACAGAAGCACAAAAATAGTACGCCAAAGTGTTCCCAGGAAATGGGCCAAGAGAAATGAATGAGTGCTAAAGTGGGTGAGACAGTGTTGGTGATGGTGTGTGTGTGTTACTTTGTATTAGTGTGAGTGTGTGCGAGACCGTTTATTGTAGTTTTTATTTCGCAATTAAGATGTTTGGGTAATTTATTGAATTTATTTGCATGTTGCTGCTTTAATAAAGAAAGCGATATTGTTTGGTTTTAAAAGTTAAAGCGGAAATATGATAAAGGGTTGGCATGCCCAGCTCCATCCCATCGTTGGCAACAATGTTTAATTTTATTTTGAACATTTTAAAAGCAAACCGCAAAGTTAAGCGGCTTAAAGCATAATACCCCAACAAGAACATAAAAGAGCTGAGCAGCATTATAGTTCGTTGCAAAAGAAGAGCTGCGAACTACTGGGGACAACTATTCGAAAGGTGGAATCGAAACCTATCCAAAGGGAATGAAGAGTCAACGAGGTCAGCAATATGCTTCTCTTAGAACAACTTACCCACAACAAGTTTATAAAAGAGCTCAATAGCTTCATAGTGCAAAATTTTAAACGCAGTGGCGTTAAATACTGTGAAGGACGATTCGGTAGGATTTACCTAAAGCTATCCAAAGGGAATGGAGAATCAAAGTGGCCAGCAGTACACTTCTCTTAGAACGACTTTGCTCCAATAAGAACATAAAAGAGCTCAACAGCCTCATATTTCGTTTCAAACGAAGAGGCGCAAAATACTGGGCAGTGGCGTTTAATGCTGGTAAGGACGATTCGGTAGGATTTACCTAAAGCTATCCAAAGGGAATAAAGCGTCAACGTGGCCAGTAGTACGCTTCTCTAGGAACAACTTTCCCCAATAGGAACATAAAATCGCTCAACAGCTTCATAGTTCGTTTCAATCGAAAAGGCACGAAATACTGGGAATAACGATTTGGTAGGTTGAACCAACGCTATTCTATTATAGGAATGAAGAGTCAACGTGGTTAGCATTACGTTTTTCTAAGAATGACTTTCCTCCAGCAACAGCTTCGTAGTTTCATGTGCAAAGTTTCAAACGAAGAGGTGCAAAATACTGGCAACCAGGCTTCGGGATGCTGAACTTAATCCTATCCAAAACGAATGAAAAAGCAACGTAGTTAGCAGTACATTTCTCTAACAACAAGTTTCCCAGAGAGGAACGACTTTTCGTTAAGGAGGGTAGCTCAATTAGTAACAAACAACTCATATAAGAAGGTTGTTTAAGCCGTTGTGACCAGTTTAAGCTTCCAAAAGCGAATGGTTGAAATTGCTTTTGAATCGGTTCAATTTTGTCAAAACATATTGAGTGTTCCACACCGATGATCCATAATTTAAGTGCGGTCATACAAATGAGGAAATAGGATAATTTTTCCCAAAGAAGACGGAAAATAGTTTAGCTATATCATTGCCTCCATCAGTTATCCCACTATTCAAAGAAACTCCACCTGGGTTTGGATGAAGTAGTTTTTGTCCTAGCATTAAAATCTGTACTTGGAGCGTTTCTTGTACTAATTTCCTTTTGCTCCTTAAAATGTCTCTCTTTGGAATCGATAAGATTACCCCGATCGCATTCGCATGGCGACAACTGACGATAAAATATAAAACTACTTTTTCTTAGTATTTCCAGATTTAAGGCGATACCTGTACTGGGAAGCCCAACTGCTTTAACCTGGATTAAATGCGGCAATATGTTTCCAAAATCCACCATACCATATATCTTTAATGCCAGAGGATGCCACATATGACTGCTGGTGGTGCGCTTAATAATTTGTGCAGGCCGTCCTGACGAGAGGCATGTGGTAAGGGGAAGATGCCCCTTAATAAAATAAAAGTTGCAAATAGAGCATGGAAGTGAAAGTAACATAGAGGAACGCCATCCAGATCTGGGACATGGCGGCTCGCTCTAATCGCTAACGAGCTAAGCTTCAGATAATGACAGCGCCACATTATATCTTGGACCGAGACATCAAACCGTTGACCTCAAGATCAAGAGGCACACTAAAATATTCAATGAAAGCTTAGAAAGGCTATATCATGACCTCCGTGTTGCCAATCCTAAGACTCAAAAAGATAAGTTTTAAAAAAAAGAGTCTTGGCGTTCCCAATATGAAAAAGGCTAAGTCCCTAGCAGCATATAAGGTAATACCTCAAGCCGATCGATCGGTCTGGCTCGATGATACATAACGTAAAAAAATGAATTCCATAAAAATGATTATATACTAGTAAAAGACGTAAATAAATATACTGAACCTCCTAAAAAAAGGTTAACAAATTGTCGCAATTAAACTTAAGCAGGAGGACTCTAAAAGCTCTGATATTGAGGGAGCTTAATTAACACAATGTTTAGTATTAATAGCCCCAAAAAAGATTTTAAAATCTTGTTTCTGGCGGAATTAAGTACCTGTTATTTGAGGATACCACAAACTATTAGTTTTCTTTGATAAATGACCATATTCAACATAGCACATAGAAACAAATACATTTTTTTCCTGATTAATTTGTAAAATTGAAGAAACAACCTTTATTCCATACATTCCTCTCTTCAATTACTTTACTTGGCTGCTATATGAATTCTTTAAATAACTACAATTGTCTTATTTAACCACGAAAAGCAACCTTCAACTTTCGACAAAATCACGATTTTGTTACGCATAAACTGCTTAGCTGTCCTCTACATTGAAATGAAATTGTGTTTGGCTTGTTGCAAAACTAATTTGCCCTTGTCGCTGATCGCATGGACTATTCTCAAGTGTTAGGACAACTTCCATTAAAGTTTAAAGTTATTGTAGTGCAACTGCAGCTGGCACTTACCTGCTGTACGGTGGGGGATGAGGACATCCATTGCTGAAACAAATCGGATGTCACCGAGGGCCGTTTGGGCGGTTTCCGGCTTTCAATGTATTCATGCAGACGACAGAGCGCCTCGGGTGGTGCCCGTTCTGTCAGCCATTTCTCAAATGCTTCAGGTTTCTCCTCGAAAAGGCGTGCCACCTCATCTACATCCTGCTGTGTGGCTTTGGATGCGACCAGCTTGGCCTTTGAGCCGCTTGCTGGACTAAGACTACCGGCAGCTGGACTGCAGCTGCTTTCGCTTGTGTTGGATACAGATGCGCTCGTGGACGTGCTGCTAGCTGAGGCGGCCATTGTTGTGCCTTTCGTTATTGTATCCAATTCGTGGAATTTTGAGCATGAAAAGGAACAAATAAAGAGATGAATAGAATAAGAGAATAGGGTTTAAATATTAAAAGCAAGATGGTACAGATGGTGCACCTAGCAGCAGGTTGCTATGGGAAGATTGGTCAGTAGTTATGTCAGCGTAAGTTTGTGGGGTTTAAGAGGCATATGAAATCGTGAGTCAGGGGGTAAATTACTGACAATAAATGTCAGCATTTTTCAGCTTAATTCTGGGAAGGCAGTATGGTATAAAGTCTAGAAGGCTTATGCGGTTTTTTATTCAATTGAATCGTAGGGAGTAGTTTGTTGGGTTAGCACCACCTGAAGTATAAATACTTTTCATTGTCATCAGTGCACTGCAGTATCATGAAAATAATGAGATTTCGTGGAAAAGGCTGTTGCTAAAGGATACCTGTAATTGGTGGGTCAGTAAAAGCCAAAGGTCGCAGAGAGAACAGCTTAACTTTTGATTGGAGGTGAGCACCACAATTGATGGGTGCAGAATGATAACTAATCGGATTTGTATAGAGTTGTTTCTAAATTTCTGCCGAAAATTATCTCGGAGGTCTAGGAGGTGGTTTGGATGGCTTAACATATCGAATAGGTTCTTTGGTGCATTTCTAAATTAGTGAGGCTAGAGTTTTCAACGGCGTACAAGTTTTGTTTGACGTCACGGGTTTGGAAGCTCCATGAAACAACACTAACCATTGGCTGCCTGTCCTATCAGGCGCTTGAGCCCGATATGTGTAAGGATTGCCAATTCATGGAAATGGAAGTACTTTTAAATACCTGCCATTATGAAAGCGGTGTACGGAGTACAGAGATAAGAAAAGACAAAAGTTTTAAAAGAGGTTGTCAGCCATTAAAGATAAGTCTAAGCAGCTCAATAAAAATGTCCTTCACAACTAAGGTCATCTGGCCTGACAGGCTACACTAGAAGGTGGGCAGTGTTATATAGTCTAACTATTATCACTAAGGGAACAGACGAGCTGTTTAGTATCCTTTGAGTAACCTGAATGAAGTTAAACAACGTTAGACGTTGTTTAAGTACCGGTATAACCTTCTATTGGATAGATCAATGAGATGGGAACAATCTGCCTAGGCTTGGAGCTAGAGCAGTATTGAACTAAATTCCTAGTAGGAAGAGTATGCAACTTCCTGAAAAAATAGAAGGATGTCGCAGTCGACAGATTGATCTGACATCGTATATTGTTGATGCAGTGTTGGCTGCATAAGCTTATTTTGAAATGATCCCTGAGTTGCGAAACTGCTTCTGGACGTATAAGTCTGATTTGGTATCTTTTTGTAAAAGTACTTTCTGTCCTCACCTGTTGTTATGGTTGTTGGCGCTGCTGGATTTGTTGTTGGGTTTGAAATATTCTGATTGTTGTTGCTCTGCAAATGACGGTCTCGTTCCAGCTTGATATTGCTGGTGACTGGTTTTTTAGCGCCATTTGTCAGCGGTTTCGTTGACGTTGTGGCGCCCTCTATCGAAGCTGATGCGGCAGCTGTTGTCGGCGGATCTGGAAGAGGCGTCTTAACCGCTGACGACGCTGCCGCTGCTGCAGCGGACACATCTGTCATTTTGCTCAATGAACCCGTTTCAGAGCTGAGCTCGTGCATGAAATCATGTTGCTTCTAAAAGCCAGTTTCATCGGCTGATTAACGCTGCCAAGTAGTAGGGTCAATGTTGTGCTCACGATAGCTCCTGCTGTGTAAAGCCTTTTTCCCAGCTGTCTAGTTAACGTTGTAGTTTTGCTGATTAAGTCACGTAGTGCTCCACTTATGTGGGGCTTTAGTTGCAGGATTTGCTGCTACTCGAGCTGACAACTTGTTGCTCTGCTGTTTCTCTATGCCTGGCCTGCTATTTTTATGGGCGCTGCGGCCCAGGTGTCAGCAGTTAGGAGTAATTGATGTGTACCATCAGCTCGGTTCTTGGCTGCTTCTTGGAGCTGTTTTTGCTACTCATTCACATTAGACTTGCGAATCCGTTTCATGCACGTTTGACGCTTTTTGCTGCAACCCTTGTTTTACTTTGTCTTTGTTTGTTTTTGTTCTTGTTTTTAAATATTTACTGCCAGAGTGGGTTGTGTGACGGAGGGACGTGCTAATCCTTGCCTGGCCATTTAGCAGTTCATTTTTGTTTGATTTGTTTTAAGTGACGCTTGAGTGATTTTTCGACTTAATTTAAGTTGTCCAGTCTGGTCACTCTGCAAATAACAAAAAAAAACAAAAGCGATGAGTAAGACAAAGGACATAAAAACAAAATAAAAAGTTAGTATTTGATGGCAGATTATTCGCTAGTCAAATGGAACAAATACAAAGCTTATATGTTGCCTTTTTAGGGTACAACAAGAGTTGGGGCCACTTAAGTGGGTCTTAACACAAATGCCCGAATTTTTGTTGGGTCTTAAATGTGTTTTGACGAAAAAGAAAGCTCGAATTCTTAGAAACGCTGAAAAACACTTTGCGGACGGAAATGGAAATTTTTTTGGGTTTAAGACCTTCCCACAACTTGTGCGCTTAAATTTAAATTTATAAATAATTTGGTAGATAGGAAAAACATTTGTTGACTTAATTGTAAGAGTGCTTCCTAATCATAAGCTCTCTATTACATTAGAATAACTCTGTCAAAAGAAAAAAATTTATTATATTTTCTCTTATCTATTATAAGTTTTATTCCATCGAAAAATTTATGTAAAATTATTCAGATTCGAAAAATTGTTAGTGCTAAAATAATTTAAAACCTATTTTCAAATATTTACAAATTATTAAATTTTTAAGTCCGCGATAATCGTCTTGACGATTTTGCTCTCTGTGATCGACTGACTGCTTTTGGGGGTACTCTTCAGCGAATCTAACTTTTCTACTCGTTCTTTCATAGACTATTCTCTCATTGTGTCTTTTTTTCAATTTTTATGCATTTTACTGATACTGTCGAGTCTTCATTCCCAATTTAACGAACAATAAAGATGGTGAACGCTATACCCAGGAGCTTTCGGATCCTTAAAAAATTTGTAGAATACTTCAGCTTAGTCCTCCGTCACCCTTATCGTTCTCAATTCATATATTTCCCTCTGGTTGTAAAATAAATTATTCCAAATCAAGAAATCAATAAAGAAAAAAGATTCCTAACATTTGTCCTAAATGCAGCCACCTTTGATTTGATTTCAACACCATCTACACCAAATAAGCTCTATATTATATGCGAAAAATTTTTCAATCGCTGCCACACTAATGAATTACGATTTAAAATCTCAATATATCAATTGTTTAAAAGCTTTCACTAAATTCTCATCCACCTTCCTCAAACTGAAAAATATTTCAACAACCATAAATTTTTCAACACAAATATGCAATAAGCTAGAATAAAACTTCCCACATATATATGTTCTCATATATTTTAATTTTAAATATTGCGTTTGGGGCGAGCTGTAAAATTTATGGCCAAATAGGTGTACCCCCCACGCATATACATCTCGAAACGAATACGAATGAACCTCGGAATGAGAAATGTTCATGGAAATGCCAGAGAGTAGAATCATCCACTTCAAGCGTGGCTGCAAAAATTTTGCACAAATTTTATTGAAAAAAAAATCCCTAAAAAAATCCAAGCAAATATATTTAAACGAATGCGAAAGCAAGAGACAAAGATAAAAAGAGCCGAACCCAAGCAAGTTGCCATTTTGCACATTTGCATTAAAATGGCTTTCAAGAATTTGCATGGAAACACTTTCGGCGCTTGCCACGTGCGCTTTGGGCAGCTATTTCCACCCACTCTTAACTGGTACAATGCTGGCTCTAACTAACGATAACCATAAAGTGTCTTTGTCTCACACAACCCGGCAACGTAGGAGCTGCCATCGGATACCTTACCACTCCAACTGGCTTAACTGCACCGTGGTGCATTCTTTGGCCTCTGGAGTGGTATGTTAGTCGGTTAGTTGTTGCTATTTACAGCCAAGCGTCACCTTCATTTTCATAAACCAACATTACAGCATGCCAACAGTATCGTCATTTGTTTTTACATTCCACACTCTTACGGAGCGTTTATACGGGTTAGATTGTTGTGATTTGGAATGGAAGCGGAAGGAACATTCTAGCATTCTATGCTAGCTAGAATGTTAGACTCCCTATTTTTCAGTTGAATTGAAAATAGAGGATAAATTCTTGTCAGAAGGGATTCCCAAAGTCAAAGAATTTTTGTGGCATTGTACGACACAGTATAAAGAATTTATCAAAGGTGAAGAAAAATCTAAACAATTTTTAAGACCGTAGACAGGACAAGAAACTTATCGTTTTCTATGAATTAGCCTTATTATCGCTTTAGTAGGTAGGATTTGTGCACTTTAGGTATAATCCTAACTGATATGGGACTCCTATAATCTCAATGTAAAAATTTTATTAACAATTGTGCTCAATTTGATTTGCCTTTTTAACCCCCGACGCAAAAAGAGGGGTGTTATAAGTTTGACGTGTCTGTCTGTCTGTTTGTTTGTCTGTCTGTCTGTCTATGGCATCGTAGCTCCCGAACGCATGCAGTGATTTCAATTTAGTTTTAGTTAAAAATTTTAAGTAAAAAAAAGTTTAGTAAAAAAAATACGTCGCGTTGGGGGACCGCTCCTAAACTAACAATTTAAATATAAATTGTCTAATTAAGCAACAAAGATTAACTAAAAAACCAAATTTAGAAAATACTTCAAATACTTTCATAGAATTACTTCAAAAAATTTGCATGTAAGATACGACCGTCAACGACGTCTGCCCTCGCGTGTCCCCCAACGCGACGTATTTTTTTAGAATTATTAATAGATTCTTAGGTACTTTAACATTAAGTTTTTTTTATTATTATTTTTTACTTTTTAAATGAAAATTACTTAAGTTCGGGGGTTTTTTAAATTTTTATTTAATTTTTATTTCATACTTTTTATCATGATTACAAAACGATTTTGAAGATAACATTATGGGAACTAAAGCGGAGTTGCGACTTCTCTTGAAGAAAAGATGCATCAAAAAATCATCTAAAATGAAATATACGAAACGAAATTGTCCCATCGATGTTTCGACAATTAAAAGAAACTCGAATCAGTTTGGACAGGATACGAACGAAAAATCGATGCTGAAACTGTCAGTATTAAAGTTTTGTTTTGTTACATATACATCGTTTTGGCTATCTTAGATCTTAAATAAATATTTAACCAATTTTCGGGCTTAGTACCCAAAGAACGTGAAGAATTTGTTTTTTTTACATCTCTGAATCCGAATTAGAGGTGCCAAAAACTCCAGCACCCAAGGTTTTTGGTTAAATCTTAGAATCAATTTTCTTATTTTTGAGATAATCTCAGAAACCCGAAATAATGGGGTTTTTTCGTTATCGTATTCAAATTCAGCGCCTCCAAAACATATTTAAAAAACATCGCAGGATAGCCTGACTTACAAACATTATGTGTTTTTTAATTTTAACACCCACCAATCTCTTTTTCGTGTTCGAAGGTTAGACTTTGTTTCGAACACGATTTTGAGATTGCTGAATCTGAATCAAACGTCCGGAAAAGTTCAGATTTCTGACATAACCCCAAAATAAGACTATTTTTCAGTTTAATCAGAATCTCGCCGAGCTTAAACTTATAAAAAAACATCACTTAAAGGTAAAATTAGAAAAAAATACTATGGGATTTTTGGAGCTTAACGCAGAGCCCTTGTGGAACTGTTTTGTTGGACCAAGTAGAAGCGTCTCCCAAAAAAAAAAAATTTAATTACTTCGATTAAGTACTACTTTATTAGTGTTTCGCATAGAGGTGGTCAAATCAAACCATCTTCAAAACCTATGCAACAAATTTGTCTTTCACCCTTGCATGTTGATATTACGAATTTCCTTTACGCTGCTTTAAAAATTTCCTTAAACCCAATTTCTTCTTTTTTTTCCCCTATATTCCAGGTCTGGCAGTTACTGCACATATTTTGCTTTCCTCGGCCCAAGCGGAAATTCAAGGGAAACCAATACAACTCTATAAAAGATGTCCAAGAAGACCTGACGACATCTGTGAAAGCCGATGCTGGAAAGCAAATCCCAAAAGATGTTGCGTCGGGGCGCAAGAGTGTCATTTCAAAGTTTGTTCGAACTTGGGGATCAAAAATAAGCCCTACTTCTTTTGTTATCATATCTTGTGTATTAAATAGCTATTCTGATTTGGTGCGAGCTCTATATAAAGAAGGAAGTTCGACTGAACACTTTTGTATTCTTCTAAGGGAGTGCTTTAACCTACGAACTCATTTTTCACTACGATTCATCTGTGGGTAGAACTATTTATTAAAGGAGTAGAGTCCGTCAAGTTTTTCAATCAAGTGAAAGAATTAAAATAATTTGCTTGATTGTCAAATTAGCAAGAAATCGATGATGATATATCAAGAATAAATAGGCTCAATTATCCGTTTTAAGAAAAAACCCAACCTTATCTTAGGACACAACCATAAATCAACTCCAAGAAAATCATTTTGCTTAAATAGTTCAACTTCATAGCATAGTTACCTTTAAAATTTAAATTCAAGGATAAACAATCTGCATCGCGTATAAACGAGATGTTTCACCATTTTGCTGTGTGTGTTTATGTTACTATGAATTGGCCATTGTGTGTGTGTGTGGGGGGGACTAGTGTCCTTTGTTTGCGCACTTGCTGACCACCTTCGCCGGGGCAACCATTTTGCATGCAACCAACTCCGAAATGTATGCATTGTAGTTCGCCATCGCCATCGCGTTCTTGTTCCTGTTTTATGTTGTTGTCACCGAACGCCATAAACAACGCCATTTTGAATAAAACACAAAACGCAAAAGCTAAAGCCAAAAACAAACAACAATAGCGACAACGACACCAAACACAAAAAAAAAAAAACAACGCAAGAACTACGAAGAGGTTTATCACGCATTCGTTTGCAATTTCAAATTGGGTAATAAATTCTCGGCAACTTCTCGTTTTTTCTGCCAGTGTATACATGCGTGTGTGTGTGTGAGTGTGTGTGCGTTTGTCGTTGTTGCCATTCATGAGTGTATGAAATTGCTTTGTTCCCACTAGCCTTGGTGGTGCAGATCTTTGTGGGCGGCCGTCGCTATGCTATTCCTAGGTGGGCGTGATCCCTCCTCTTGCTTATATGTATTATGCCGCCCCTTAACATTATTTTATTTAATTTTATTTTTTTTGCTTGTTGGGGTAGTTGCGCTTGTAAATTTAATGTCAGCACTAAAGATTAAGATTTTAATGCGTATTTTGGTTAACAAATTTATTTATTCCTTTTATTACCAAGAAACCAGACCAAGCCAACCAGCTGTGCTTCATAGTCGTAAATTTGAAACCAAGTGACTTGCTGCTTCAAGCCAAAAACCAATGAAAATTTGAATCTTTTAAATTGTCTGTGGGGAGCGGAGAAGGAAGTTTATATCATAGTAAATGGCTGTGAAGCTAGTAAAGGAAATTGCTTGGAATTGTGCTAAGAAATTTTTATTTATTTTTTGGAATATTGGAGTATATTTGAAATTGCAGTAACAGTTGGGCGGTGTTCTTTTTTCTAATAAGGAACGAATAATTTGGAAAGAAATTGGTAGAGTGGAGATATATAAGTTAAATTGGTTTATTATAAAGTTTTTTTTCTTTTCCTTTTTATCTTCAAAAATTTTAATAAAAAAAGCTGTTAGGATTTTTTTTATTTAAAGAGCTAACTTGTAGATATCTATGTGTTGTTAAAGATTTAATTTGAAAAATCATTGTCAGCATGCATAAGTTCATTTTTATTCTATTGTAATACAGTGTTCCAAAAAAGTTTTATTTTTTTAGTCGTATACCATGTGACTTAGGTGAGAGATATATTAAATTTGGGAATATATGTGACATAGAGAAGTAGACAAGGAAAGTCCCCCATAGTAAAGTGCAATATAGTTAGGAGAAAAAAGCAAATTAATCTAGACATGTATGGCTGTCCGTCTATAGATCTCAGAGATGATAAGAGCTAGACCAACCGAATAAGTGAACTATATTTTTTCAATATCGGCGTTCGAATAAACAACTTCATTCATTCGTTTAGGCTTTTCTTACATGTTTCAATAGCATCTGAAGTTCTCAATTCGATTTTTAAAATCTTGGGCTCAATTTATTTTAGATAAATGGTCGAAAATGTCTGATTTTTTCGGCATTGGTTCCTAGTAACTTTTATAATTATGATCACAAATCGTAAATCACCGTAATAACTACATCACGTCATTTCGTTCTAATAAATAAATAAATAAAAAGACATTTAATAATTCTGTTCTCAAAAACATGATTTTCGAAAAAATCTTAAGAACGGTTTCGTACAAAAAATAATGATTTTAATTTTCATGTTTCTCGACCCAATATTATCCTAAAAAATGTGTAATTTTCAAGGTCCACTTGATGACGCTAAAATATTAAAACAAGTGTTACCGATAACTCAATAAATATTCGTATTAAAAAAATCTACGGTAGTATCTCTATATTGTATGTAAAATTATAAAAATAATAGAAATCGAGCTATAAAAAAAAGGAATTAAAATGAATTGCCAAAAAAGGTATTAAAGCACTTATTTTATAGGAAACATATATTTTTTATATTCTTAGATTATATTTATGTCATAGACTTCATAGACTATTTTAAATTATTTTTTTTGGTATATGTTTGCAAAATAACAAAAGCGGAGATTGAAAAATTTATCGAAAATAAAAAGAGAATTTATCGACGAAAAAATGAGTTTCATCCAAATGAAATTGTTCGGTTTGCATTGCTCGTTTTCCGGAGCACGGCTGATTATTTTTTTTATATTTTTTATCAATACATATAAGTAGCTTAAAAGACTTTGTTGCTCTGGCTCTAGACTACTTGTTCCCTAGAATTAATTCTAATGTACAATATTCAAATAAATAAATAATTTTATTGTATCATATTCAGCTTCATGACTCAAAAAATAAAAAATGATAAATTCAAATATTTTACGAAAATAAAGTGATTTAATGAGATGTTACGGGGCCGTTTGGGCTTTTGAATATAGTATATCTACATATATAAAAGAAAGTGGTGTTAGTTACACTATTTATAACTCAAGAACGGATGAACCGATTTGGCTGAAAATTGGTGGAGAGGTAGCTTAGAACCAGAAGACGCAGGATACTTTTTATCCCGTTCGACCGCGTTTCTGTAAAGTCTCTATAGAACGTGGTATAACAAAACGCATCTGACATGGAATAACAAAACGCAAATGAGAGCTAAACGTAAATTTGTCTATGGTTAAGTAAAGAATTTGATAATATAGATTTTTTAAGAAATATATAATCATCAGTAATTTGCATTCTGTTTGGGTCATCATTAACAATGCCGCGACCAAGACGATCGAATCTTTCCTGACAAAGCCGTAATGCCAGAAGGATACGAAACATTGCGAATGAAATTACTGCAGAAGCAAAAGGAATTGCTCGTGAAGAGTTCAGCGATTTCCGTCAAACACTGCCAGTAATTCCAAGATCAACGACTGCCGAAGAAATAAGCGCTTGCCTCAAATCATCGAATCCATGGTGCTATGTGAATAAACTTCAGCTGACAACAAACATGAGCATTGCTTAATGATACATCTGCTGAAGATTTCTCTGAGCAATTACTGACTATCGGTAATGGTCGACGAATCGAGCGGATTGATTTCATTCCTTTAGAAATTCTGTAACTTTGTCTCATCGAAAGACGAACTTATCAATGAGTATTGAATAACTTGTTAGTTCTCCTTAAACTTGGTCTTATATTTATGCTAAAAAATCTTGCGGAGCAACTTGGGCTCAAACCCAAGGTAGGGCAGGACAACGTCTGCCGGGCTTACTAGTATTAAATATATCTTTTATTTTCTCTACTATGCTGAGTAAAATTGCTTTTTAACCCCCGACGCAAAAAGAGGGGTGTTATAAGTTTGACGTGTCTGTTTGTCTGTCTGTTTGTCTGTTTGTCTGTCTGTCTATGGCATCGTAGCTCCCGAACGCATGCAGTGATTTCAATTTAGTTTTTTTTGTATTAAAGGTGACTTATGTGCGAGTGTTGTTAGACATGTTTGGTGAAAATCGGTTGAGCCGTTTAAAAGTTGTGGGGAGTAAAAGTGGGGAGAAAAACATCAACTTTGTCCGATTGGCTTAAAATTTGGTCCTATTGTAGCTGACGACGTCACTGATTCGAATATGAGGTTATTTTTGCTCTATCTCTTCTCGTTTAGAAGTAATGGCCATTTGAAGTTAAAAACATAAACTTTGTCCGATTGGCTTAAAATTTGGTCCTATTAAAGCTGACGACGCCACTGATTCGAATCTGTGGTTATTTTTTCTCTATCTCTTTGCGTTTTTGCTCTATCTCTTCGCGTTTAGAAGTTATGGCCATTTGAAGTTAAAAACATAAACTTTGTCCGATTGGCTTAAAATTTGGTCCTATTGAAGCTGACGACGCCACTGATTCGAATCTGAGGCTATTTTTGCTCTATCTCTTCTCGTTTAGAAGTTATGGCCATTTGAAGTTAAAAACATCAACTTTGTCCGATTGGCTTAAAATTTGTCTGTCTGACTGTCTGTCTGTCTGTGGCATCGTAACTCCCGAACGCATGCAGTGATTTCAATTTATTTTTTTTGTATTAAAGGTGACTTATGTGCGAGTGTTCCTAGACATGATGAAAATCGGTCGAGCCGTTTAAAAGTTGTGGGGAGTGAAAGTGGGGAGAATGCGTAAAAAAAAAGCAAACGAGCTTGACCTTAAATGTAATCTATACCTTAACAAGAATCTAAATTATAGTAAGTATATTTTAATATACTAAAGTCTAACTTAACCTAACCTACCTATAAAAAGTATGAAATAAAAAATTAAATTAAAAATTTAAAAAACCCCCGAACTTAAGTAATTTTCATTTAAAAAGTGAAAAATAATAAAAGAAACTTAATGTTAAAGTACCTAAGAATCTATTAATAATTCTAAAAAAAATACGTCGCGTTGGGGGACCGCTCCTAAACTAACAATTTAAATACAAATAGTCTAATTAAGCAACAAAGATTAACTTAAAAACAAAATTAAGAAAATACTTCAAAAACTTTCATAGAATTACTTCAAAAAATTTGCATGTAAGATACGACCGTCAACGACGTCTGCCCTCGCGTGTCCCCCAACGCGACGTATTTTTTTTAGAATTATTAATAGATTCTTAGGTACTTTAACATTAAGTTTCTTTTATTATTTTTCACTTTTTAAATGAAAATTACTTAAGTTCGGGGGTTTTTTAAATTTTTAATTTAATTAGTAAAAATGTATACTTATGAACCAACCTTTTTAAATATTTTGTATTTCTTCCAAGAGTTTCAGTTCTCTTGGGGCCTTAAAATATAAATTTGTTTTAGTAAACTGCTATGGAACCAATTCGTTTAGCGCAGAAGATAGAAACAGTTCTAAAGCGTTCATGAGTTCCATGAATGAAATTTTATAGCCAGTAGATTTTTAATAGAATTTCCTTAACTCTGATTAACCCAAGTTCTCAAGTTTTTAAAGCAAATTACCTTGCATTAAATTTCATAAAAAAAAGCTCAACTGCCTTCAGCTCGGCTAACCTGCACCAGATTTTGACATTTGCAATGACATCGCTTCACTGGAAATGTACCTGAATTTCCGAGAAACCCGTGTCTAATCCAATTTTATGCGTTAAGCAATTATATCTTGCAAGTTTGCGTACAGCTTCAGCCTAATGTCATTTGTTGCATCAGTTGGCAGCGCTGTTTGTGTTTGTCCAATGCAAAGCAGCAACAATTAACCATAATTGAAGCTATGCAAATGTGTTTTATGTTTGGCTCCGTCGTAAACAGCATGTCCCTGTGGATGCAGCTTATTCAGACGTGCCACCGCAGACTGTCAACAGTCACAACACGCACACTCACACACACACAATTACTCACATAGATACTCACGCAGATAGCACCACACACACACATACATATATGGTTGCATTTAGCTTCGCGTAAACATGAAATTTGCATAATGTAAAATCGACGCTGAACGTTTTGCAGAAATTATGCCAAATGGCTATGCATGGGGCACGTGGTGGAGTCTCCGGGCTCCTCTTTTTCTCTCTCTGGGTTGCAAAACTGTTTTGCAACAATTAGTGTGCAACAAATATGAGCAAATTAGTTGAGCGTGCGGCCAAAGGCGTAGCATAACAAACAGCAATGGTCACGCACACATCAACATCATGCAGGTCATTTTTTTTTTCGCCGGAAATGAGCGCCGGAAATGGCGTCCATATTAAATACAAAACGCACACATAAAAAAAAAAAACAAACAGCAGACGTGTAGTATGTGCTTTATAGCACAATAAGCATACAAAATGGCTATTTGAGCCTGCATGTGGTGCTGTTTGGGTTAAGTTCCTGTGGCCTTTATCCTGGGATTTGGCTAATGTGCTTTGCAATAAAATTAAGTTTTCAAATATTTATAGTACAAAAAATTTGCAACCTGCTTATATTTTAGTAGAGAACAAACTGCAAAGTTTGCATAGCATAAACTTTTGCTCTTTTTTTTATTTTTGTAGTGGTTACTTTCTTGAAAAACTTAAAAACAATCTCATAGTTGCTAAAGTGCTTAAAAAATTAAGTAGCCGGCACTACAAGTATAAAACATTTTAAGTATTAAGTTGCGCTGACGTAGTTTTGGTTAGTTTGGCCGACATTTTGGAAAGTATTTTTATACCTTATACACTTGTTAAGTCTTCAAACCGAATAAAAGTGGCGCAATTTAAAAAATATTTTGCCTCAGAATTATCTTACTATAAACACAAAGAGTCACAGGAAAAATATCAAGGTACTAGGTATCCCAGTTTGGCCCCACCGAAAAGATTCTTACGATACTAAAAAAAAATCCTGGCACAAAACTAACTTTATAAAGATTTTTCTTATTTCTTAATTTACCTGTTTTAAAGCACATAAGCCACTTTTTGTGTAAATATATGTAACTTCTAACGAAAATATTATTAGTTAATTATTAATATACATATAATTGCGTTTCTTTGCATTTCAATCCTATGATGCCTATAGGCAACAGTAGGCCTATTTAAAATGATTCTTTTTTTAACTGGCCAAAGCAACCCTTTTTTGGGGTGCACCCTTCACAGAGCAACTTGGCTTTGTTAACGGATTCTCCGCTTAGTGATACTATGTTAAAGGCAGCCTCCACTTCTGAATTAAAAACCATCCGCATAAATACATTTCTCTCTGGAGAAGTTGGCCTAGTTGGCTTCCATTGGATAGATTGCTTTTTAGTTTCAACGTCCTGTTCATATTCGCATGTTTCGTCGTCAGTTATGAACCCTTTGAGCACATCTCTAGTATCCTTGACATCATTCAACAGCTCACATGCGAGGCCTACGCGACGGCAATTTTGATCGAAATTTTGCCATTTTGGAACAAACTTCGCTGCCCCACATTTCATGCCCTAACATCAAAAACATTTTCAGCTACTACTTTTGTAATTTGACGATGTTCCATGACAAGGTTTTTTGACCACTTCAACGTTTTCATCGGGGCGTCCAATGTGTCCAACATCTACGCGGACTTTTGTTAAGAGCTTGAATGACATTTTTTGTAGACAGTCAATACTTCAAGTGCTTTGGGCACTAAATTGTGTTTTTTTTTTGAATAGATTCTCTTAACAATTTTTGCATTTATAATTTTAATATATTTATTAAAATCATTTATCAAAAAACAGACCAAAATCGTCTAATCTTTATTTCTACCAAAAATAAATAAAACAAAAATATAAAGGAATACATTTAAATCGATAAACAGTCTACAGAGTAAATTACATTGTCGGGCTTTGAACTCGACTCTTTTTGGTATCCCATAACTAAAATAATTTCCCTGTATTCGCGAAATTTTTTTATGAATTCAATGTAAAGGCGTGACATTTGCCTTGAATAAGCTATTTATAAGATTTTATAATTTTCCAGCACCTATGAAGGCCGTAGCACATTATTACATATACGCAAACTTGGCATATTGAGATAATTTGAAAAGTCTGGGATGAGTAAATCGTAGTTAAATAATATTATTATTAATGTTGATTTATTTAAGAAGGCATACAGCCTATTTTAAAGTCGAAAAGAAAAAGAATTTACATTCGATAATTCTTAATTTCGACGCTATTTGCCATGAAAGTCTCTATTAATTAAAGACACCGCCGTTCGGATTCGGCTATAAACTGTAGATCCCTCTTCTGTTATTAATAGAGACTCCCTATGCCTCTCTAAAGGGTCAAACAGGGGATTATTTATTTATAATTCTAAGTTTGCAGTTCAATATTTGTCCAAAATCAGGTGTGTCCGCAGGGTGTGACTGTTGGTGAGTGCCTTTTCAGAAAGTCGGAATCAGAAGAAGAACGAAGGCTAAATCTCACACGCAAGGTACTCAAGAATTTTTTAAACTGATGTTCCAATGTGTTAAGGAGGACAAATGAAATTGATAGAAACATGTCGTCTGTCTGCTCGCCTACTCATCTGTATGAACGGCTGAATTTTGGGGACTTTTGGGGCTGTAATAACCAAACTTAACATTGGGAGTGCTTGATTGTGATTGATCTATAAATCATGTTTATTTTGTTACGCTCCTTCCCTCTCTCAAAGACTTTCAGTGCGCTTTTTTCTGTTCAATAGTTTCTAGAGATAAAATGTTAAAAATACAAAGAGCATTCGGTAAATATTGGACTATAGATATCAAAGATAGTCGTTACTTGGAAAAGGAAAAAAGTAAGATACTGACTAGCTGTTCCCTCCTACATCTTTCATCTTACAACTGGCAAACAAATATTTTAACAATACATAGATAAAAATAAAGATAGGTCAGTTAAGCATATTTGTATCGATTGGTTTAAAGAAGACACTATGATAAATAATTATTTAAAGGAAACGAAGGAACAATATATAATGCTGAGGTGATTCGATTATAATGATTATTTCCTTAAAGTCCCAGTGGAGCCTAAAGCCTCTACAAATAATTTCCATCTCGTGCTATATAATACTATATATTCAACCATGCCCCGAAAACGAATAAAATATTCGAATTCGTTTAAATTTCACAAGTCTTCTTATGTGGCCATAACAACCCGATTACCGGATTTCGACCTCATTATAACATCTCTCCAAGCGCCTCGGCATTGCGCGCCTTTTCCAGTTGGTCACACTGCGCGAAGACAGGGCCCCTTCCACTTGGTCTTTCCAAAGCCAACACGGTCTTCCTCTCCGCCGACGGCCGCTGACTGCCGCATCGAACACACGTCTAGCTGAAGCATCCTCGTCCATCCTAACGACATGCCTGAGCCAGCGAACCCGCTGGATGTTCATACGCTGAGCAACGTCAATGTCGTTGAAGAGCTCATATGTTACAGTTCCTTGTTGGTACGGATACGGTAGTCATCGCCAACTCGAATAGGACCAAAGATCTTGCGCAGTACTTTCCTCTCGGAAGCTCACACACACAAGTGCTTCCATTTAACCAAAAAAAATTTTTTAGTGTGGTTTAAAATCGACTTATTTTTTGCGAGAGATCAAAAGTTTACGTGTTTTTAACAACAATAAACATTTTTTTAATATTCTTGAGTAGTTTTACATATATTCCATTAATGTCAATTTCAAGTACGATATTTATTGAAAATAATTTTTAACAAGCCAAAGCTAATTTTTGGCATAGGTTCTTCGTTAGCAAAAAATGTAAAAACGAAGAAGATTAAATAATTTTCGTTATAAAAAACTCGTAACAATATGAGTGTCATAATCCCGGGAATTGGTCTCCTATGTCTATAATTTGGTATAGGGGTTAGGCAACTGACTTGGTGGAAATTTTGGGTCAGCAACCTACCCTGGATTAACGCTTTTCATTTGAAAACAGTTGTCCTGCTAGGCCAAATCCCTTTTAGACTGCATTCGTTTCGACATTAGCAATAAAAAATGGTGCTGATATGACGCACAATGAACAATTTAAAGATCAGAATCATCTCCTCATGTTCAAAAGTTATGGAGGGGTGCTTACAAGCAGGTAATGTCCACAACCGTACCACTTCCTCTATATACATATAGTACTTCTTCATCTACATACTTGTATATACTCATCATATTACTCTGTAAATTATGTGCACAAGTTTTCAGTTATTTTTGCAAATCCGAATTTTGCAATTAATCTGTTTGACAGCAAAATTTGTTTTGCAACAAAATTAAGTTTTCAAAATATTTATTAAAAATTTCAAGTATGCAGCTGCCACAACTATATACTATATATAGTATAAACTCACGTACGTGCACTAAATATATATGGCAGTTTATGCAAATATTTTAATACTTTATGGTTTTTAGTAAAAATGGCGAATGCTACAAAAACAAATGACGGCAGCTCGAACAGAAACTGCACTCATATTTCCGTTAATTAAAAATGTTTTGCTGCAGTTATTTTAATTAAAATGCACCACAAACATGCCGCACGTTAGTAATAACAACTTGGTTCTCGTCATTAGTCGTTGTTGTTGCACTTGCAACACTCGATAGAGATGGACACGTGTAATGCGATAATATCGTGCCACACGGCACGTGACTCATTAACGTATTTTTTAGGTAAGTGAAGTCGGCATAAATGGGTTACGTTCTTTTTTTTATGGACTGTGCTCCTAAGGTTAGGGGTATTCTGAATTTGTAGAGTGTGCGCAACAGAATAACTAAGGAGTGGCAGACTATGGAATTTTTCGGAGATAATTTGTATTAACTTTTCATCGGTATGCATCCGGCTGTCTATTTGAACAAATTGATCAGACATCAATATTTTAACAAATTTTTCCTGATCATCTAATATATAAAAATAATACAAATATTTTATTAATTTACGTGCAATTTTTACCTTTCGGACTAAGAAATCCGGACACCTAATTTGCGCTTGATGCGTCGTGAGCTCCGTATAAACTTTTCGATCGACTTAAAACGTTTTTAGTTGTAATCGTGAGCTATTTAGCTATTCATATGCGATAAGTTTTTTGAAGCTTTCTGGGAAGTGAAAAAATTTTATAATGAGCAATATCTCAAATAATCCGGGCACCTAATTTACGCTTGAAGCGTCGTGAGCGCCGTATAAACGTTTCGATCGATTTAAAACGTTTTTAGTTGTAATCGTGAGTTATTTAGCTTTTCATAAGCGATAAGTTTTTTGATCTCAAAGCTTTCTGGGAAGCGAAAAATTTTATAATGAGCAATGTCTTAAATAATATTCGAAATTTCGTCGTCGATTGAGAAAAAAATGATTGAAATGCCTTTATTCGTTTAAAAAATATACATACATTGTCAAAAAAGGGGCTATCGATAACTCAACAAATAACACTAATTGACAGTAAAATATATCCTTAATAAAGCTAAAACTGTAAATTGCAATCAACAACAATATTTTTAGAAAATATTTCGAAATATTGCGACAATACCAAACTATATTTCACATTTAGAAAAAAGTCTGCGCTTACTTTTTTATTTACGTAACTTTCAGCAAATTATTGTTACAAATTCTATTTTGAACGTTAATTAAACATTTATTTATTGTTAGTTTTTATTTTTAAATATAAGCTAGCTTTATATAAATAAATAAAAAAAAATGTTCATGCTCCTTTACTCAAGGATCTCTAGTCCGATCTAATTCGATAGAATATGAGAGTTTTAGAAAAAATATTGAAATATCAGCTCTATTTAGCAAAAAGTTTGCAAAGTCTATTTTTATCATCAATATTTTGATTGGATATGTGTGGCCATATTATTGCATAGGGGTGTTTTCAAGAACCCCAAATAAACAAGCTGAAACATTTTAGATAAATAATTCGTTTGCTTATAAAAATATCGTAACCAATTTTACATTTAATGATTGTCTCATCTGTAGCAAAATAATTTTGCTTTGCTTAACTGTGACTATTTGGTACGATATTTATAAATATTGTTAAAATTAATTTCAAATTATAATAATAAATACACGAAAATGGCATATTTACATGCTTCATAGAAACACTGTGATTTTTATACCCTGTACCGTATGGTACTAAGGGTATATTAAGTTTGTGCAAGCCGAAAATGTATGTAACATATAGAAGGAGACGTCGGAGACACCCCAAAGTTACCTAAACTATGATCAGGGTGAATAGAGAAGTCGATATACCCATGTCCGTCTGTCCGTCCGTGTGAACGCCTAGATCTCAGAGATGGTAAGAGCTAGAGTTACCAAACTTTCACATTAGATCCCATATTATTCCATAGGAGGCAAGTTTATTTTATTTTTTTGATATCGGGGATAAATTATATAGCTCCCATGGGGGTGTTTGAGACGACCTCGACAAAAAAAAGCGTTTTAGATGAATAATTCGTTTGTTTATGAAGATATCGTAACGAAATTTGGTATTCAAAAGTTTTTTTATAGTTCCGAATCACTGTACCAAATTTGATCGAAATCGGTTGACTATATCATATAGCTCCCATAGGACCGATCGGCCAAAATAACTTTTTTAACGAAAAATTCGCTATATTTCGTTTTTTAATAAAGATATCGTAACCAGATTTGGCGTTTGGAAATTTTTTGGACCACTTAAGCAATGTGCCAAATTTGAACAAAATCGGTTGACTATATCATATAGCTCCCATAGGTCCGATCTTCCAAAAATCGATTTTTTAACAAAATTTGTTGTGTTTCGTTTGTTTTTTAAGATATTGGGACCAAATTTGACACTCGTGAGTATTTTATAGTTCCTAAGCACTGTACCAAATTTAATCCAAATCGTTTGACTAGATCATATAGCTCCCATAGGACCAATCGGTCCAAAAACACGTTTTTTATACAAAATTCGATGTGTTTTGTTTGTTTGTAAAGATATTTGAAATAAATTTGGCATTCATATCTTTTTTAAGGTATTTAAGCACTGTGTCAAATTTTATTGAAATCGGTTGACTATATCATATAGCTCCCATAGGAACGATCGGTCAAAAAAAATTTTTGCTAAAAATTCTTCTGTTTTTGGTTTTTTGTGAAGAAATCGGACTTTATTACAAGCCAGTGGTACAGGGTATCCTAAAGTCGTCCGCGCCCGACTTTACGTCCGCCATTTTTTAATGATAAAATGCTTCCAATGTCATTATCTTTTTAACACCACAACAGTTTAAAAAATCTGCATTTTATGACATTTTTTCGCCGTGTTTTCGCGCCCTAACTCAGATTTTTTTTTGTTCCTTTTCGTTCTATACTCGTGAGTCCTAACCACATACCCATCACTCACATACAAACACACACTCACACATTCACTCATACCCACGCATACACGCACATGTGTTGTGACATTGGAGGCATGCAAATGGCGTGCAACTGGCAATGACTTGCGGTTGAACTCGTTGCTCGTTAAACTGCTCACCTGACTGCCCCTAATGACATTGCATGAGTGCCGAGTGCCATAAATAAAGTGGATGAGTGTGGACATAAGTTACAGAAGCTAGGAGAGAGGGGGGCGGGCAGAGAGGGGTGCGGCACTGTAACAAGGTGCCGCCATTTGGGCTTGCATTGCACTAGGCGGCCGCTTTGTAGTTGTGCACTTGGACATCCGCTTGAAATTATAAAATTAGTGGTCGCCATATTGTTGCAAACGTGCGCCATTTTGTAGCGTAAGTATGCCAACAACAAACTAAAGAGGCAGCAAAATGCATGCATGCATAAACGTTTATAAGTGTACTATATACTAAGTAGTACATCAGGGCTGCAAGAAACCAAAAAATATCTTGTTGCATAGAGTTCGCAGTTTGGAGTTAAAGTGTCAATGAGGTACAGGTTCGAGGACAAATTGGTTAAAAGGAGCAGCCATTTTTAGCGCATCATAACTTATCTAATGATTTGGTACATGGTAATGGTTACGTTTAAAGCGATTATTATCCTTCAGCCGAGAAAATATTATATTTTATTTATTTTTTTTTGTTTTTTTGGACATATATTCAAATGTTATTATTAATTTGAAATATTGAAATAAAATATATATAATTTTATAAATTTTATTAATATGTGATATTTAAAAGAAATCCGTGCTTGAGACTTGAATGAACGAATTAATAACAAGTAATCAAAGTTTTCTAACTTTAAGAACTAGGAAAATTTTTAATATATAAAGTCTTTTTTTTTATTATATTTTTATTTTTTAATTTGAAATTCAGTACTTATCCCTGAATTAATCAACTATAAGTATGATGTATTTTTTCTATAAATTTGAAATTTAAGAGAGATCCCCGCCTTGCGCTTTGAATGATCGAAAAACTTTAATGCTGTTTTACTCAAGGATCTTAAGTCCGATCCAATTTTGATTATTTTGTTGGTATCTTTTTGGTAACACTGTTTTTGACAGATCACGCGAGAATCGTGTCCTGTGTCATTGTTCACAAATTGTTCAGTTTGGTCAAAATTTATGCTCGGTTAAGAAAGGTCATCGCGCACTTCTTCCAATTTATGAGCAATTTGGTCGGCCTACTGAAGGAGCTATTAAGAAGCTTGTGAGTAAATTTCGAGCCCAGTTTACATTATTGGACATTAAACCAGCAACATGCATACGTAGAGTGAGGACCGAAGAACAAATTGCGGCTGTACCTGCCAGTGTTAGTGATGACCGTGAAATGTCGATTCGCCGCCGTTCGCAGCAGTTATGCTTATGTTACTCCACTATATGGAAAATTTTGCGAAAGGATTTGTGTGTAAAACGTTATAAGATACAGCTGCTGCAATAGTAGAGTGAAGACCAGCCAGAAGCATTGCAAGAGCTGCCAATGCATCTCGAAAAAGTCACTGTTTGGTGTGGATTATGAGCAGGTGGCATCAACGGGCCGTACTTCATCAAAGATTACAATGGCCGGAACGTTACTGTGTATGGTGAGCGCTACCGTCTGATGATTGACGACTTTTTTTTTTGCCCAAAATGGAAGAATTTTACATGCCTGACATGTGGTTTCAACAAGATGGTGCCACATGCCACACGGCTCGCGAAACAATGGCCCAATTAAGTGCCGCCTTCGGTGAACAGTTTATCTCACGTTTGAGGCCCGTCAATTGGCCGCCTAGATTGTGTGACTTAACACCTTTGGATTATTTTTTGTGGGACCATGTTAAGGCTCATGTCTACAGGGATAAACCACCTACGATTGACGCACTGGAAGCCAATAATGAAGAATTACGAGAGAGAGTGTGCGGATCCGCGGCCAACATTTACATGAAATCATCTTCAAACACTAAATTATATTGATCGTTCTATCGATTCCAATTAAGATTTCATTAATTTGTTTATGTTTTTTTTTTGAAAATCAAAAACTATACCTCTTAAAAAATCACTCGTTATATACATATGTATATATACTTTATTGGATATAACAAAATTATTTAAAATTTAAAGAACTGTTCCATAACTTGATCAAAAATAAAAATGATTATGTTTTATTGATTTATAAATTTGAATGCAATCTTTTTATACCCTGTACCGTATGGTACAAAGGGTATATTAAGTTTGTGCAAGCCGAAAATGTATGTAACATATAGAAGCAGACGTTGGAGACACCCCAAAGTTACCTAAAATATGATCAAGGTGAATAGAGAAGTCGATATACTCATGTCCGTCTGTCCGTTTGAACGCCTAGATCTCCGAGCTAGAGTAACCCAACTTTCATGTTAAATCCCGTATTATTCCATAGGAGACAAGTTCATTTAACTTTTTTGATATCGGGTATAAATTATATAGCTCCCATATGGCTGTTTGAGACGACCTCGACAAAAAAGTTTTAGATGGATACACTATCCAACAGTGATTTAGAACTTTTCAGTGACCTAGTGTACGTTGTAGGTCTTGACGAGTAGATCACGATAGTGTGTTCAAAATGTCTAACACCTCAGAATCGCAAGTTATCGCCTAAAACCGTGTTTCGGGTACTGGATCACTCCCACTATCATAACGTCGCCATTTTTCAACCGATTTTCGATTGCTTTACGGCTTTGGAAAGAAGAAAATTCAAGCTTTAAGATAATATACGCTATATCTATATATATGTCGGTCCATAAGTTTGAGTTACGACGCTCATTGTAAACAAGAAAATTAAATTCCATCGACAAAAAGTTTTAGATGGATTATTCGTTTGTTCATGAAGATATCGTAACCAAATTTGGAATAATGCTAGAACATAAAAACTTACAAGTGCCAAATTTGGTCGCAATATTTTAAAAACAAACGAAATACAAATTTTGTTAAAAAACCGATTTTTTGACCGATCGTTCATGGGGCTATATATACTCAACCGATTTTGTTCAAATTTGACGTTTGGAAATATTTAAAGCACTTAAGCAATGTGCCAAATTTCAATAAAATCGGTAGACTATTCGTATAGCTCCCATAGTAATTGTCTTCAAAAAATCGATTTTTTAACAAAATTTGTTGTATTTCGTTTGTTTGTTAAAATATTGCGACCAAATTTGGCACTTCGTGAGTTTTTTATAGTTCTTAAGCATTATACCAAATTTGGTTACGATATCTTCATGAACAAACGAATTATCCATCTAAAACTTTTTTTTTTGTCGATGGAATTTTAATTTCCTTGTTTACAATAAGCGTCGTAACTTAAATATTTATCGACCGATTTTAATAAACCATAACTTTTCTTACTCGGAATTAAAATTTCTTTAAGATTAAATGTAAAAAAGTAAAGGTAGTTTTAACAAAATGTTATATAAAAATGACTTCAAAGTGTGAAAATCGAATAAAAAAAGTGTAAGTCTTAGATTTCTTTTAGAAAATCTCGTAGTTGCTTTGTATAAAGTATAAATAAGTGTATATCATCTTAAAGCTTGAATCTTCTTCTTTCCAAAGCCGTAAAGCAATCGAAAATCGGTGGAAAAATGGCGACGTTGTGATAGTGGGAGTGATCGCAGTACCCGAAAAACGGTTTTTAAGCGATAACTTCCGATTTTGGGGGTGTTAGACAATTTTGAAACACACTATCGTGATCTACTCGTCAAGACCTACAACGTACACTAGGTCACTTGAAAAGTTCTTAAATTTTTCAATCTGTTGGACAGTGTTATTAATCTATATACTTTTTTTAAAGGCCTTGTTCAACTAATTTAAGACTCCACAACGGATACTGAGTGAGACTAATTAAAAAAATTCAATTTATTTGCCATGGCAAAGAATCGTAGCAGAATAATAGCCATCTCAAACAATAAGCTTTAGTTTGAAAAGTTTACTGGGATGCTTTTTTTTTTGATAAAAAGTGTTGCCATTCTAAATTAAGAAAGCAATCGCTTTTACGAGACGTACCCGGATATCCGGTTCAGAACCCCTCTGCAGCCCTGGTACATAAGGTATTTTTTGCGTGTGATGTTAGATTGTGTCTGCGTGTGTATATGTACGTGTGTGCGTGTGTCGCACGTTAGCGTAAATTAACTTTGCGGCTACTTTGTTGCATCTAGCTTCTGCAAACTACATTGGTTTTAGCCTGGCTCTGGTTTGTCAGCGCTTTCATTTTCATGTTTTCAATTTGCAAAATTGCAACATTGCATTTTGGATGGGCTACAGGGGGGCATGGCATGGGTTGGTATGGTCTATGTATGTTGAAGAGTGTGTGTGTGTGGCAGGCAGCTGCAACATCAGCTGAGCTTAGTAATTTCGCTGGCAAATCGTTGGGCTGCTTGGCCATGTTCGGTTTGAGCCAAGTACTCTTTGAGGGTCGTTGCATTGGCAGCACAGTCACGTACACCCCAAACACATACATTTACAATGAATCTCTTATACTATGTATATACTTTATAAGGATTTCAGTGCCAACCGGAATGCCAGTGGCAACAACTATTCCCAACGGCTTAAGGCATTTGCTACGCTTTTTTTTTTTTATTTTGGCTCAAAAGCGGAAAATGCGTCAACGCTGCGCAGCTTTGTAGTACCCAGTCTAAGTTGTAACTTGGCCAAAAGCAGCAGTTTGTGTGTGTATTTGTAATCGTGGTAATTCTAATTTTGCATTCCCTTTAGCAATTTTCCACTTACACTTAAAGAAAAGAACGCGTGCCAATGGTTAAGGAGCATTAGTGCTGAAAAGCTTAAAATTTTATGGTTGCTTTTCTACAATTTTTTGTAGCCTTGCAATAGTTTTCTTGGCCAAATAAAATAGCAAATGTGTAGAGTCAGCATAAAATTGGCTAAAACTAGTAAAACGAACGCAATTTTAGATTTTCAGCTAGTCGTTGAAGTTGGACAATTAAAAATATTCCATTTTATTACTGAATGTAAGTTAAGATTAGTAAAAGTTCATTAAATTTTATGGGTTTTCTGGTGTTTTCATGTTCAATACTAAAACTCAAAACATGAACTTAACTTGGATTTTGCTCAATGCAGCTATAAATAGATGCATTTTAACCTTTATGCCTCTTTGTTAGGGTTGCTCAAGTCATTAGCTGGGTATTCTTACCATTGCGCATTTATGCACGACTCTGTGAACATCCCAGCTGCTTACTGTTTTAGCAGATGAACAAAACTTTTTATCCTTTAGCATTGTACAATCATTCTTTTAATTTATTATTTGATAATACATATTTGAAATTAATTAAGAGAACGTAGAACAAGCGACACGGGAGCAATTTTCCCGTTCCCATCTTATTTTGAAATTTTGCATTTGAAAGCAATTTTATTAAATTCATAATTTTATACGATTTCTACCTTATTTAAAGACTTAAAGGAAGATTAGTTAAGACTCTATTTAAACATTATTCAAAGAAGATGCAAAACGATTGACATAGAAGACGGCTAAACCCGGCTTTCAGGCAGCTAAAGTAAACCTTCATAGTAGATTCCAGTAGTTGCTGTCGATTTGGCGAATTCTATATAAAAAGTCAATTGCAGTCAATAAGATTAATCATTCTTCCGAATAAAAATAAATACCAAAACTATTTCTTTTAGTGTATTGACACGCACCCACGCAGCAAGCAAGTTTCTAAGCTTCAGGGTTCGGAACTAAGGAGCCAGCGAACCATTTCCTCAGACAATACTTGTTGCATAATAATTGCAAAAATTTCTAGCATACTTTTGTGCGCTTGCTTTTAATGCGCCAGTTGCAAAGGCCCCAGGAACATTTTGGGCACTGCCATAGCTCGAATGCCATTGACAATCAGTGGAGTATATGACCGCGTTGGGCACAACAATGATTTCCAGGACAACAACGACAACGACGGCGATGATGATGATGTTGATGATGATGCTGATGAATGCCTTGACATGAGCACCAACAAATCGCTTTAGATATTTCTGCTCGAATTCTCGACCAAACAACTCCAGCGAAATGTAAATGAAAAAAAAACAAAACATTTGGCATTACTTTGTTGAATTGTTTTGTTGTTTTTGTTCTGTGGTTTGCTTTGTTGCTGTTGTTTTCTTAGCTGACAATGTCAATAAGCCCTGTCAGATTGTGCCCATTGTCTGTCAATGTTGTGACAATGATTATTTTGTAAGCTGCTGCATAGACTTTGGTTTATGGTGCAGCTTTACTTTGACCTGGTTTGTAAACCGAGCCTGACTGCAGTTGATATTTAATCTGTCTATTGAAATTTTATACATGAATATCTTTGTTGTTATTGCAAATGTTTACCTGCCACAAAGGCAACACCTTAAATCCCTATGGCATCGAATATTGAGTGTTTGAAGTTCCATCATGGCTTCGGAAGCAAAGTTTGGTATGCACACTGATGAACTTAAGTTTTCGTAAACTTAATGTATCGACATTTTGTTAACTATTTATTATGTATATTAATAGATATAAAAAACAAAAATTATTGCGAGCATAAATAAGTTCGTGTGGGGATTTTTTGTTGTTGTAAATAGAGTGTTTTTTTTTTAATTCAAATTGATTATTCACAGTATTGTCCGTTTATAGCCGCCATTATTTTTCCACTTTCCAGTCAATTTACAGATTCCATTTCGAAGAACGCTGCGTGAATACAAAGCATTAGCTTGGAACCCTGAATTTGCGGGCTTTTTCGTTGTGGCTGATGCATGACCAGGTGGTCCTTATGATTTTTTTCGCTTCGGACTATCGCCATGAATCCACTCTAGTCACAATACTATGCAAAATACCTTTCTGTTTCGTTTTAAAGCAGCTCCCCCATTTTAATAAAATATTTACATTAAAATTAAAAATTTTTTTTAAACATTATTTTGATGATTTTATTTTTGTTATTATTTTTGTTTTTTTGTTGATTAAAAAGCCTTAAGGGGCACACCTAGTATGAAATTTTCAAAAAATCGATTTTTTTTCTCCATATTTCGATAGGTTATACCTTTAAAAATAACATACTAAAATTTTAAATCGATATCTTAAATAGTTTTTGAGTTACAGCCATTTAAAAGAGTAGCCGCTCTATAACAGTGAAAACGATCATTTTATCTTTAAATGCGTTTTTCTTGAAACAGCATTTTTCGAATTTGCTGGAGTGATTACTCGAGACAAATGATCCGATCGCTATCAAATTTTTTTGCATCTCTCTATATAGTTCTCCATACGATGACCCATGACGCTCCAGTTTGATCTGATCAAAAATCGAATTTTGGCAGGCCAAAAACGACCAAAATTTTGGGAAAAATTTAATTTTTTTTTCAACATGCCGCCATTTTGTCAATTTTTGATTTTTTTGTTCGCCCAAGGGTCATCGTACAGGTAATATGTTTTTAGTTTTACGAGAATTTTTTTTTTTTTTGTTTTATCAACGGAGAAGGCTGCATCACTCCAGCAGTGGAGGACCTTTTTTTGGCGCCGCCGGAGATCGCGTGTCATTTCAAAAATATTTAATATTTTATTTAAAAAATTTTACTGTGTATTCTCAAAACATGTATAAATATACCCTCAAAATTTTAAATAGATGGATTCACTAGTTTTTATACCCTGTACCGTATGGTCCAAGGGTATATTAAGTTTGTGCAAGCCGAAAATGTATGTAAGATATAGAAGGAGACGTCCGGTGACACCCCAAAGTTACCTAAAATATGATCAGGGTGAATAGAGAAGTCGATATACCCATGTCCGTCTGTCCGTCTGTCCTTCCGTCCGTCCGTCCGTCCGTCCGTGTGAACGCCTAGATCTCAGAGATGGTAAGAGCTAGAGTTACCAAACTTTCACATTAGATCCCATATTATTCCATAGGAGGCAAGTTTATTTTATTTTTTTGATATCGGGGATAAATTATATAGCTCCCATGGGGGTGTTTGAGACGACCTCGACAAAAAAAAGCGTTTTAGATGAATAATTCGTTTGTTTATGAAGACATCGTAACGAAATTTGGCAATCGAAAATTTTTTATAGTTCCCAATCACTGTACCAAATTTGATCAAAATCGGTTGACTATATCATATAGCTCCCATAGGACCGATCGGCCAAAATAACTTTTTTAAAGAAAAATTGGCTATATTTCGTTTTTTAATAAAGATATCCTAACCAGATTTGGAGTTTGGAAATTTTTTAGACCACTTAAGCAATGTGCCAAATTTGAACAAAATCGGTGGACTATATCATATAGCTCCCATAGGTCCGATCTTCCAAAACATCGATTTTTTAACCAAATTTGTTGTGTTTCGTTTGTTTGTTAAGATATTGGGACCAAATTTGACATTCGTGAGTATTTTATAGTTCCTAAGCACTGTACCAAATTTAATCTAAATCGTTTGACTAGATCATATAGCTCCCATAGGACCAATCGGTCCAAAAACACGTTTTTTATACAAAATTCGATGTGTTTTGTTTGTTTGTAAAGATATTTGAAACAACTTTGGCGTTCATATCTTTTTTTAAGGTATTTAAGCACCGTGTCAAATTTTATTGAAATCGGTTGACTATATCATATAGCTCCCATAGGAACGATAGGTCAAAAAAAAATTTTTGCTTAAAAATTCTTCTGTTTTTTGTTTTTTGTGAAGAAATCGGACTTTATTACAAGCTAGTGGTACAGGGTATCCTAAAGTCGTCCGCGCCCGACTTTACGTCCGCCATTTTTTTTTTTAATTCTCAAAAATGTTCTTTTTTATGTTGTCACACTAGGTGTGCCCCTAAGATATTTTGGAGAGCATTTCCATACATAATTTATTATATTAACTTTACATTTAGTTGATCTTAGTTTTTTAATTCTAATGCAAGTTATGAAAAATTTTTACATTTAAGATAAAATTTTTTTAAATACCATTTTAATGTTTTTTTTAATTAGAAAGCCCCTAAATATTTTAGAGTTACTATCGATATCTAATTTATCGAGTAATTTAACTTCGCTTCATATTTAGTTAAACTTAGTTTTTTAATTTTAATACAAGTTATGAACCATTTTTTTTTTTTTTGTAATGCTTTATTATTATTATTATTTTCTTTAGTTTAGAAATACCCAAGATATTTTGCGATTTCATATCGATATATAAGTTTTCGAGCCATTTGACTTTGCTTCATTTTTAGTTGAGTTTAGTTTTTAATTTTAATGCTCATGATGAAATTAAAAAAAAAGCATTGTATTGTTTTTTTAAGATTTTTTTTTTTTTAATTTCTTATCCATTTTAGTTTTTAATTTTAAAATTTAAAAGTGATCTGAAACTTTTGCAAAAAGTTAAAGTTGATCTAAAAATACCAATTAATTATTATTATTTTTACTATTTATTATGAGTGGAAGATCTTTTTTTAATTTTAAAACTAAAAACTAAAAATTAAAAAAAGATATATAAAAAAAACTTTAAAATTGAATAAATTGTTTTCTAATTCAAAATTTTATCTTTCACTAGCTGATTCGACAAACGTTGTTTTGTTATATAAATTATTTTTAGGTAATTTCACACAAAATTTCTTTAGAATCGGTCCAGCCGTTTTGGAGGAGTATGGTTAAAATTAAAAAAAAAATTTTTTGGTGGACAACCCTTATCACATAGGGGTACGAAAAATGGATGTCGAATCTCAGACCTACCCAATAGGCACACAAAATTTTATGAGAATCGGTCAAGCCGTTTCGGAGGAGTATGGTAATTTTATATACAAGATAAATAAATCGTGTCAATATCTTTATGCGCTTAGGAGATATGGCTTGTCAAAAAAAGTATAAAAACCCAAATTTCAGCTGTCCATAATTCGATAAATAATTGGAATATTTCTTCACATTTTATTTATAATCTGTCTTAAGATAATAAGTAAATTTACTAAATTATAATTTTAAAAAAAAGTATAATGCAAGATTCCACTGAAACCTAGTTTTGTGTTAAAATAAGTAAATTTGTATAACAAAATTTTGTATTTCTGCCCAACCTACGCGCTTGTCTATAAAAAGCAGTGCATATCTGCTCAAGATAGTGCTGTAAAATGCGCCAATATATACCAGTGTATGTGTAGTCTTTTTTTAGTGCTTGTAGTGACCGTCAAAAGTCGGTTAAAGCAAATTTATTTTATTTATCAAAACTTCATTTTACGAAAGACGGAAATTTTTTCTTCTATTAATTGTTATATATTGCACATTTTTCTGAAAAATCGGCTGACGATGTCAGTCTCGCACTTCTGCATTGCTGTTAGGTTTTTACACGTGGCTATTCAGACACTCTTTTTTTTTATACCTATCTCTTCGAGAAAATGAACGTCCTCCTTATTCTTATAAATTTTTGTCATCACTCATTGTAGCATAAGTTTAAGTGTGACCGTATATCAACAATTAATTTAGTAGATTATTACATTAAGACGCAAATATTAAAGCGCTTACTTATATCTGCCGCTAGATGGCGCAAGCAACTTGTTGCATTTTTCACAAGAATATTAAATAACAAGCCAAGCATTATTATTGATTTTAAGGTAAAAGCAAAATGCAATTAAATATTAATTAATTTTAGGTTTCTTCGCACAGCATCAAACGAAATGCCGGAAGCTCCATGGCATTTGTTCATAAATTCCTTATTTATTGTGCAAATGTCAGGAATCTTTTAGTTATCAGTGTATGTGTATGCATTTCCAGAGATATGTTTGCATTGTGTAAATACAATGCATATTTCTTAAATTAAACAATGCAAATATGTGCGGATAAACGGAACTAAAATGCTATTGGCAAGTTATTTATTTATTTGAAATGTATCCAATATATTCCATGTCAGCTTAGTCAGCTAAAGACCTGAAGAAATATATTTATTTAAATAATCCTGACTAGAATGTGTGACAACATTTTCTCTATTTCAAAATGCTTTTATTTTAACTCTATCTGAAGGATGTTTTTTCATGTGTTTTAACCTGTCTGGTTGAGTTTAAACATGAAAACAGCTTTGACATAAAATTTATTTAATATATAAAATGGTAATGTTTATTAGGTTTGACGATGTACTAGAAGCTTGGGTGTTTGTTTTGGTAAGATCTCTCTGATAGTACGTTAGAAAGCTTTTGTTGATTTATTAAATAAAGTGGCTAGAGTTGTTTTTTAGAAAGTCAGCTGTGCGAAATTGCATAAACTTCTTAAGTTTTACAGCCTATTCTGGATTATCTATCCAAACTAAACGAGCTTCAAAAAATTTGACGTCTTGGTTTATATTAAAAACTTAAAGCAGCTTCCTGCATCCTTTAAGTACCAAAGCGTATATTTCATATTTTAGTCTAGCTTCTTCAAACTAGCTTAAATCACTGCCCATTCATGTTAATTTCTTTAAAACCCTTAAAAGGACTAAGGACTTTTAGCGGCTTAGCTTAGTAAATATTGCAATTCCATTAAGGCAATAAAACTTGGCTAATTTGTATGAAGGAGGATGAAAAAATATTTTGCAACTCTCTTGACTTGTCAAAGTGAAGTAATTGAAAAACTTTGGCCAATTCCTCAGCTTGAAACAAAAGCTCAACTTTTCAAAAGTTGACAAAGTACCCAAGACAGGATGCTTTTATGGCCGTTTGGCCAGCGGCTGATGCATTAATTAAAACATTTAATACAAGTCCAAGACCAAGTCTAGTTCAATCTTGGCCAATATGCATTAATGTCATTGAAAAGCCAATTTTCCACTTAACTTTCAACATTTTTGCTAACTGAGCGCATTTCGAGATTAAATTTTTAGTGGTCTTCAAAAGGGGTTAAGATGCGAGCTGCATGACGACACAGATACACATGCAAACACACGCACACATATATAGGGGGAGAGAGAGAGTATGAGAGAGAGCAGCACTTGACAACTGACCTGTTAGTAGTTGAGAGCATAATAACAACAACAACAAAGAGCATAAATGTCAACAAAGTTGACTCCAAATAGTTGCCTGCTGACATAATAATGCCGCAGCAGTTGAAACGCTTAGTCGCAAAGTGAATGCGGCGCCACCGAACAATGGACATTGGACATTGGGCTCCTAACAATGGAGACATGCTCAGACGGTACTTCCAGTGACAGGTTCTTCCATACAAGCGGATGTAACATTATGGCTTCATCTTTGTACAGATGTTCCAAGTGTATGGCAACGGCTTTCAAGCACGTTGGCATGCAATTTTGATAAGGATTCCTATACTGATTTTCCAAGGAGTAATAGGATATATTGGATTCCGGCAAATGTTTGTAACATGGAGAAGCAAGCACAAATAACATAAGAGCAAGTTGACCAGCTAGAATAAACGAGTTGACATAGATATGTACCTCCGATACATCGAAGACCACGCCGGTCAAAAAGTGAATTAATGTTTCTCTCTTTGACGATTTGTTGGTTCTTATTCATGCCGGTAAATCATCATATTAAGAGGGTAGGATCAAAAAATAATGGTAATGACTCGAAGAGATCGGATAGCGAGTAATGAGCATGTCGATTTTTGTAAAGCTCTCTGTCGGAAACCCCGCGTTAGAGACTCTCGGAATAAGGTCGCGTACGAGAATGTTTCGGGGTAAACAGAAGGTCTCGAGGATAAAGGGCGGAGAGTGACCACGCCAATTTTTGTGAAGCTCTCTGTCTGTCTCGTCGCGAACCACGAACACGCGGGAACTCAGCGATAGAGACTCTCGGAACAAGGATGCTTACGAGAATGTTTCGGGAGGAATAGAAGGTTTCAAGGACGATCAGGAGAAGTGAGCATGTCGATTTTTATGAAGCTTTCTGTCCGTGTCGTCGCAAACCAAAAACACGCGGCAACTCCGCGATGGAGTCCCTCGGAATAAGGACGCTAACAAGAATGTTTCGCAAAGAACAGAAACTTTTAATTACGAACAGCTCGGCGGTTGCCCTTCAATTTCAAGATATCATAAAAATGTGGCGAAAATGTAGGCACTCCTTATATTTGGCCATAGGACCTTTCCTTAAGAACGCCAAGTTAATACCTTACCACTCCTTCAGATATGTCCCTTTCTCTTTCATCGCGTTAAGTGGGATATTATGGAAAATTAATACAGCTGCGTAGAAGACGTTCAAATGGTCGCGATGGCTTTCTTGATTGGTATCCTTGAGAGTTCCATGAAATCGTTAAATGCGGTGTATATTTAAAAATACGTTTCTTTAAATCAGTTTTACTATTTTTGGATTCTACCCTGTACTATATGCTTAACGAAAATAAACCAAATAGTATAATGAGTTAAACTCATTGTGTGGACAGGTTAGGTTGGGACAACAAAAGTATAGTTCACAGGAAATTTTTCCAAAATTGAAAAATATGATGTATCTCTGATTAAAGCATTCCACTAGAATATATCGATTTTCGATGATACTGAAATCTAAGGCACAAAAAACCCAGCACTTCAGGGCTCTAACATAGACTTTAAAATATTTAGCTTGTTTTTTGGGTCTTATAGAAGTAAGTTGGCTTTGTAGCTCGGACAACGGGGCTCGATAATGTTTTTTTGTGGAACGTTCTACAATTGGTCGCTAAGTCCGAATTCAAGGTACAAAAAAATTTAACACATCAGGTATCAGAATTAGATTTCTCAGAACTCTGATGTGCTGATGGTTATTAGACTTCAGATTTGGAATATTCGCACTCTAAAAATTTGTGGTTCATATGAGAAAGTTTTCTCAGAACCCTTATTGGGGAGTTTTGGAGTTGGTCCCATTTAGGGTGGTTTTAGACATTTGGGATGTGGATCGTTTTCAACGTTTTAATAAACCTTATTTGCATAAGATCCTACACAAAGTGTCTTGTTGTTGGTAAAGCCTGATCCACGAATACTTCCGCAATACTTAAGCACTAAAAATTTGTTTTTGAAAATTAAATATAATTTAACATTTTTGATTGATCATTGTAAAAATTCTGTAATTTCTAAAGAAACAAAGAAAATTATCTTTATTTTGACCCAGGCTTCAAGAAATATGAAATACAAATTTTATGGGAAACGACGCGTACACTTTAATTCATACAAACTCAATTGGTTTCGAAAATATGATTTTGCAACGATTTTGCTGCATCAGTGCGGATTTTTTTTAATTCCGAAAAAATGAATTAAAGCTAATTTTATCATTTCGTATTTAAATTCTTAGTTTAGAGACTGATTATTATGATTTGAATTAAATATAAAGGGGTTGAAAACTCCGACGTCCTCGAATACTGCTTATCAGTGGTTGGTATGGGACACGAAGGTAGCGAAAGGTAATGCCGAATGTCTGTTCTAGGACTAAAGCTATATTGTCGCCATCTCTTATTGTCACTTTGAGCGCCCTTTTGTTGTAACTCGAAACCTCGGCAGAAATCGAATATTTTTTAGTAGCTGATATCCCTTAAAAATGCAGATGGACATGTCAAAGTGGATTTTCTTGTTCATCTCCATTTCTCAACGTACGAACTACAAATTTTAAGCTCCACCTAAATTTCGAACTTAAAAATATACTTCAAGTTTATGGAAGACGGTAAAAATACAAAACTTGCTGCTCCAAAAATGCTTTATTAGAGAGTACATAAAGTTGCCACAAATTTTTTGTTCCTCATCTTACTCTCTAAGCGGATGGGTCACGCCTGACTTCAACGAAAGCATTTTTTTTACGTTTGAAATTCATTAGCGTTCTGGGAGCACGACGAGGTCATTGAGACAACTCAATTTCGTTTCAGTTGCAGTTTCGGCTTACCAGTTTTGAAATTTTCATCAAATTTGGACAGCTTAGCTAGGCTCGAGTGTGCATGAGTGACGGCCTCAAGTGTCAGGCCAATTCCATCTCGTCAAGGACATGTTAGCTAGATTGAATGAATGTGTCGTCTCTTATTCAATATCACTTGTGGGCGGTGTCCTGCGGTCGTGTCGGATATGTTTGTGGTTAGGTAGATACATACGTATGGTATGTGTGGGATTTGTTATTATATTTGCCATCAAAAACATGAAACCCACATGCAGCCTATAGATACAGTTTATACAAGTCGGTCGCAATAATAACGTTTGTGCATAATTTGATGATAGTCGATGAAGATGCGGCATTGATGGCGTTCAGATTGGCAGAATCTTGCTTTTAAGTCGCTATTAATACACTCACTTTGGGGCATATTGACAAGTTAGGCAAACATTAAATTCAATAATCATTTTTTTTTCTTTAATTTTGGTAAATAGGTTTGACGGAAGCTATGGAATTGGTAGTTCGTTGTATGCGAGTAATTTGTAGATGAACCAGAAAGGCTATTTGGGCTCAAATCAAACATTCGTGATTGATTTCTACAGTTTTTACGGTCTTACATACATCAGAGGTCCTTCAAAGAAACATGTCTGCCTAAGACATCGTCAAATTGACGTTTACATCATGGTTTTCGGTACTTGAAATCTCTTTCAAGAAAGTTTATTTGTAAAAGAGACCTTATAAGAAAAAACTTACATAGCTTCCCAGTCATTCTTGGTTTTACGATCTATCAAATTTCATCAAACTTTCATATGTCAATACGCCCACCAATCGAATCAATTTTATCGGATCTCGAACCTGACTTAAATATCCCTTATAGTTGGTTGCGTTGTTTATACTGTAGTAACTCAAAAAATGGTTCTTGTTCCGATTCAGTTCAAAAAAAGGTCTGCTTTGTTCAAAATATTATACGCACTTCAACAACAAGTAAAAAAGGTAAAAAAAAACTTACCAGTTCTAAAAAATTACAAGAGCTCACTGAAGCCTTTGTAGAATGCGACTCTGTAAAGAAAAATGATACAAATAAGAAAATATCTACATTTTGTTTTGTGTTAGGATCACATAAGTCTTAGGCTAGCAAATTAAAAAGATATTCGAAAGTTGGTTGCAGTTGTAGGTGAGGTGTCTATATCTAATCAACATTTCATTTTTAGAATAATTCTTTGTACTAAGTTGTATAAATATGCATGTTTTAAATAGCTTTAATATGTAAAATTCCTCTAACATAAGCTTTCACTGAACTGGGATAATGCATATTGAAAAAAATTGGAGCCACTATCTCATATCTAAAATACCTTTAACCATGAGGAACCACGCCAAAAAATTCGATGGCGCAGATAAGTCAAACGATAGGAAATTCAAATCTTATTCAAAAAATAAATTTATCTTTATATGTTTTGAAGAAAAGCGACATTGTCGAATTTGGGGAGGCATCGAAATAGAATTCTTCAAATGAAGTGAGTTCATCGCATTCCTTTAAATTGGGCCGGAAGCGAGGAAAATACAACGGTGATTATTAACAACGGGTCATCATAACTGCATTAGACCCTCTACCAAGAGAATATGTGGTACACAGAAGATCTTCCGGCAGTAAAAAGTAGCAGAGAGACGTGTTCATGTATAGGGCTCCTAGATCTGAAATTTTGCTTTAAGGAATCGAAAATTATTTATATTACGAATAAATTTTCCGGATTTTTTATATTGTGATTTAAATAGCCGACATCAAGAACAGAGTACCAATAAAGATAACGAAGTTTCTCCAGTAATATGGGATGTTTGGCAGAATTGGAGTATAACTTTTGCGGCGAAAACTGTGACGTATTGCAGCATATATATAAAATATAGTAGTTCTGAGAGACAGTATTTATTGCAATGAGGATTACTAAGGTTTCAAGGTGTATGGAATCTGTAAAATTCTTTACTTTTTGTGGATATAACTACAAGAAATGCCTGTAATAAACGCCATATTCCTTTTGGCTAATAAGAAGTATTTTTAGGTTTTTTCAACACTGGATTTAATAAGTAATGATGTAGATGCATTATATACAGTCTTTTTAGTAAGAGCGTGTACGGCATTATCCGCAGTCGGTAAAGAGTAGATCTCTAAAAATTCGTTTACGAGTAGACATAACCTTTGTCTTTGACGCACTAGTAAAAAAGTCCGATTGGAAGTCAAAACTTTGTCAGAAAAGTACGTTAAGCAGAATGAGTACAGCATATGCAGAACGCTTCGAGGCAGTTTTTCTCTGCACCCATCCAAAAGGACCCAAAATGTCCTATGCAGCGGCGGCAAAATATTTGAAAAAGTCGAAGACTTTGGTTCAGAAGTGGGTGCAACGCTACAAGGAGTCGAAAATCGTCGATGACCTTCCCGATCGTGGCTCAACAGGAAGCGTGACCAAGAAGGATGAAAAAATGATCGTGAGCTTGTTTTCGCGGAATCCTGGCTTAAGTTTGCGTGTAGGGCAAGCATAATTGGTAAAATACACATAATTTTTACCCAAAATTTATCACGAAAATTGAAAGGTACCATAAATATTTACCTACATTAGTGCGGGCCAATTTGTATGGAGCCGAAAAAGTATTCCACAGACAATTATAAGTACCTCAGCAGAAGAAACCACAGGTCTGTCTTAAATTTCGAAACTGCAGATTTTTTTAAAATAAAGGAAAAATAACGACAAAATGCAACATTTTGATTCAACATTTATATTTTTAGTCCAAGACTCGCTTCTTTTAATATGTATATCAGGGGTTTTGGGGGTCATAAAAACTAGAAATTAGTTTTTAATGTTTATTTTTACTAAAGCGTGCCGCCAGATGGTGTTTCATGCATATTTTGAAATCGTTTGGCTTCTTTTTCGTGAAAAATTACGAATTTCTTGGGAAAGTTAAGAAGTATTTGACTTTCTCGTATTGCAATTCAAATTTTTATTAGCGCAAAATCTTCAACGTTGATAATAAGGTTAAGCGATGTGTGTACAAAAATACATCTGTCTCAAAACAATCAGCAAATTTAATAAGTAAAATAAAAATATAAGGATTGATTGTGCTCCAGTGAATCCAATCAATATGCAAAAATATTATTTGCTAGAGATTTTCTAACATTCATACGTCTACATTCATACTATTGTCTAGTATGTTGATTGCCAAAAAATAAACTATATATTTTTTTAAATTAACTAAAATATATTGTATTTTGTTGAATATATTATATATATATTTTTTTTTAAATAAAGTTGTTACGCGTTAAGTTGTAAAAAGGAAATTTTCATTTTTTTTTTTTCAAATCATTTGGGAGAAGTTTCTTATTCCTTATGCAGCTGTTTTTCTGTCTTTCGTTAAATTATTATCTATTGCCATCATTTTTTTTGTTTTTTAATTTGCATTAATTAATTTATTTCATAAGTAAGTTATATTTATTTACAGTTGTGTATTGCCGTCAATCTGCTCTGCCAAAAGGCCAAATTAAGCGCTTATATGATCTTTCGCTATTTCGGCAATTACCTCTTTTAATAAACATATGATTTATAACCACTTTATCGGGCTATCATTAGGACGATTTTTTGCCTGCCTATTTTTGTATCTATTAATTATAAAATAAAGTGTATGCCAATTTCGTAGCCCCAATTTTGACATTTTTGTTTTACCTCTCTTATCTATATCAAGCGATACCCCTCCCTGCCCGTTTTGTTCAACAACTGTCAGTCTGCCTGTCGCGTCTGTCATGCCCTGACGTTGTTTGCACACGCTTAAGTGGCATTGGCATTGGCTTTACATACACTGTGTATGTGTGTGTTTGTGTGTGTGGGTATCTGTGTGTGTGTGTTTGCATGTGTATTTGGTATCTGTGTGTTGTTTTGCCTATAGCAGCAGACGCGCTTGTGCGCCCACATATAGCGCATTTTGAGCTCATAGAACGCAGCGCCATCTAGTGCGCCATAGCTACTTCCGTTTCCGCTTGTTGCCGCCATTGTTGCTAGCTGTTTAGTTGTTGCTGTTGTTATTGCTGTAGCTGTTGCTACTGGCGTCCCGCTATTGACAGTTGTTATTAATGGCATCACAATATTTAGCTATGGCTTTGTTTTAAGACAATTTATGCTTGATTGCATTGATTGATTAGGCGCACTTGTTGTCTCCAGTTCAGCAAAAGCAATATGGCTGCCACGGCTGTCAGTACTTCACATGCCACTGTGTGTGTGTGCGTATGTTTGTGTATGTGCTTGTTTACTTTCCAACGCATTTTGTTGCAAAAATATTTTCACTTTAATTAGAAAATATTTGTGGCACAATGGCTGACAATGACTTGAATTTAAATTTTTTTTCGTTCTATTTATTTTTTGTTTATTTATGTACAAATTTGTCGCTCTCTTATTTCAAAGTTGGCTTGTCACATTTTGTAAATTGGCCCGTTGGCAATTTGTTTTAATAAAAGCCTAAAACATATACGTTATACATTTTAATTGGATTATTTGAACATTTGATGCATGAATAATTTGGATTTTGGTTTTTAGATTTTTGTTTTTGGCCGCAAACTTTGTAATTAAAACTTTTGTCAAGTGAATTTGGCTAATATAATCCAATATTGGTTTCAAAGTTGTACAACTACAAACTTCAATTATTGCTTTTTGTATCAATTGCTTTTATGGCTTGACATTAACTTTTATTTTACAAGCCATTATACATACTATTAAAGTGCCAACAGAAACGACTTGATTTATACTCTACTAACAATGTCAACGCTCAAATCAATAACAACATTATGGAAACTTTGCCATTATTTTCTTTATTTTTTGTTATTGAGAAGTATCACAAGTGTTCTCCAGACAAAGGACAACAAACAATAGAAAGGTCAAAGCCTGGCCAGAACTTCAAGTGCAGCTAAAATATATGGCGCCTTGAACTGTACTGGCTTTAAGACTAAGTATGACAAACATAAAGCATATTAATTGCTAAGCATATAGCAAAAAGTATATAACTAAATCTTTATATTAATGTGGCTCTATTTGTGTGTTCGTGTGTGTGTGTCTGTGTCTGTTTCTAATATGGCTGACTCATTACTATGCAGTGCACACATGTGCGAGAAACATGCGAGGACATGCACATTAAAGAATTGTGCTTGAAGGACGTTGTCGCTTTCAGCAGCCCCGCCCCTCGTGTTGTTGTTACTCCCTTCACTACCAGCCATTGGTACACGCCTCATAAAGCAAATCAAAGCTACCATTTACAACGCCGGTTGTCATTTTTCACATGCTACAAATTTCACATAGCCTCTTGGTTTATACTAAATGGATTCGGTTTATATACTCTTTGCTTTCTAGGCGTAAGGGGTATGTGACGTGGGTCAGAATACATAATCGGCAGTTTCGGAACTCAATTCGGAATTCGATGGATAGCTAGCAACAGGTAACGAATCACTTTGATAATTGTGGCGGTCAGTTGATATCAAAATCGATAATCGATACTTTTTTGAATGTTTACAAAACAGCTAGTAAGACTGCGTGATTGAAGTCTGAGGTGCTGGAGTTTATATTACCTTGAATTCGGTAAAGTTGAAGCTTTTTAAAATGCGAGTGGGAAAAAATCACTTGGTACTAAATTTAAAAATCTTTTCACTTTATCGAGTAGCAACATATGACCTACGGTTCACATTTATTCCGAATTTTGACTCGAGTGTAATGTATAAATTACTATAAGTTATTGTAACAGTTTTCGCAACAATTTTTACTACGCATATTTTTGTTGACCGACCCCTCTCTTACTCTATCATTTAATTATTGTCTATCGTAGGAAATCATCGATGAACTATCGCAAATTTGTATAAGTCTTTGCTTTTATAATTGTTGGGGTTTAACGATGAATTCACCCAAAGCAGAACGTTTCTCCGTGCTACCGATTAAAATGGTTTCACTATGATAGAAACAAGCGCTCTTATACATATATTAAATACCATGGGAATTACCACAAATCCAAAAATGAAAATTATGCGGAAAAATTCGGATGTTTTTGGAGTTTTTAACGATAATTCTGGTACATAAACAAATTACATTTGAGCCGGAGTATGGTCGAAATTATTTTTTGAACAAGATTTTTGCTATACAAGAAGAAAAACTAATTTATTTATCTATTCGAGGACCTTGGAATATTTTCGGGAATTTTTTTATGTTTTCCATCGAGAGCAGTCATCATTTTGGGTGTTCCAGCTGGTTATATTTATTTTCGATTTCGCGAGAAGTAAAAATTCAAATAAATATTAGAAAGAACTTAACTGGTTATGTCGGGAAAAAGAAACAGAACAAATCGACAGATCGTTTTAAATATTAGAGGTTCTTAAGTAGATTAGTAAATTGACCAGAACTAATTTTCGTAAGATCTTATGCCGGCAAGCAAAGATACATTTGATAGTTATTATAGGTTAGGTTAAACCGGTTGACCCCTGGGCGGAGTCACACATAGACCGCATAGTCTTTAGTGGAACCGGAAGATATATTTAACTTATAAAGAAGATTTGATTGAGATATCTGCCAGACTTTTAACCATTAGATTTGCATAGAGTGTAGAAAAAAATGTACATTTTATGGAGGAAAGGTAAAGTAAGGGCTGCTATTTTGGTGACGTTTAGAAGAACAGCTTCCCTACGGCCATCAAAATCCATAAAGAAAAAATAAACATTTTTTACCTAAATAAAAAGCTCAAAAGAACTTAAAATTTATAATAAGTCATTATGTTCAATAAGAAATAGCTATAGAAAGGTATTTCATCATATTTTTTATGGGATATGCTCCTTTTTCTGCTATCGGTTGCAAATTGAAATCCAATAGAAGGGCGTTAAAACTAACTTCTTGGTAAAGGTAAATGATTCCTTTTTTTATATAAGGATTCTCTATCAAAGTATAGAATACCTAAAAGTTCTATGCTTCTTTTACAATCAAAAAATGTATTAATCGGAACCGATTAATTTTTCAAAGCTGTTGTGCGAAAATAGAAAGTCTGGAACATCTTGAAAATGTTACACAAATGAATATACATCCCTTACAAATTTTCCTTTTTTTACTTTCACACCTTTTTGCATTGTTGGCTAAAAGTATAAGATTAAGATTAGAAGCTGAGATTAGGTCCCAACTAATGTATAATGTATATTTTATAAACATGGGCTGTTTCATGGGCTAAAAATCCTAGAAATAGTGCAAGCTTTATGTTCTTCTTAGCCAAAATATTTGTTGACCGTCAACATTTTTTTTTTTTACCAAAATTTGTATACGAATATAGAAAGCATCGAATGCTTTAATAATTCTTATATACGGTAAAAAATTGTACTATAAAGGACCTCCCTCTTGAAATGTTTTTTTTTTCCTGAGTTCACTTCTTTAAGTAGTCTCGGTGAAAAGTAGAGAATTAAGATTAAAGGAAACACAAATTCTCAACAAACTTTTATTAACATGGATTCCCTAAAAAAACCTTTCAGCATAGTTAAAAGCTTCTTGTTCCCTTTAATCCAAGATAACTCAAATTCAACGAGCACCCCTCTTATAGCTGCAGAGTATCGTAAGTTCGTTACTCTTCATCATAAACATTTCACATGTTTCATTTTATTATTAGCAATTTCTGCAAATTATTTGCTGCTTTTAAGCGACGCACTGACTCAGCAAAAATCCTGCTCATACATTACATGCTTAGCTACTCATTCTGAATACGCAATACTGAGGAATATCCATCTAAAATATATTTTGTAGGCAAACGAAACTCGTAAAACTGACGTCAGCCGTAGGCAAAAGATTCTAACACAAAATAAATTTCACATGTGCGCATTTCCCATTTGATATTTGATAATCCTTTAAAAGGAGGACTAAGGACCATACACAATTGTGTGGAATACTCGTTTTGCTGCTACTTTAGATTTCCTAAGCCGACGGCAGGCAATTCAAGCATGGCAAATGTTTTTTATGTTCCAATGATTTGATTAAAGTTACGGATTTAAAGTTTATTGAATGAATTGATCCAAGCTCCAAGGCTGTAAGGCAGTAAATGCAAATCATATAAGCCATAAGACTCATGTCCTTGGGCACCAAGTCATGCTGTGTGCCATAAGCTTGTTTAAACATGGCCAGAACCACTACATAGTACAAACTACACGAAACATGGCATGTTATATGCCAATTTAAGTGATGACAATGACTGATGAGCCTGCCCAGATAATAGCTGTGGGCAAATGCATTTCACACATGGCTGAAGCCTAATTTCAGGACATTCTTGGCAATCAATGTATGAGCTAGCAGCTTGATTGCTAGACCAAAGTTAAGAGTTCATTCATGTAAAGGGTGTAATTATTATTTATGTGGCGATAAAGTTGTAACAAAATGTTAAATACTAAGGATCTATTGTTCTATGTAATAAAGCAGGATTACAAGGCAAGGAAGATATGTATCAAAAGTGAGATTTGACTTGTTTTGCTGAGTTTAACATAAAAGCAATTAATTACAATAAACTTGAATATAATTAATGTAAGAGCAAAGATTGAAATGCATGCTACGATTGCAAAGTATTTGGTTTGAGTTTTGTGACGTCACAAAATGGCTTTTTTGACTGGATATAACAAAACGTTATAGGCCACTTGTTGTTTTTATGAGGGTCTAACATTCTCATTTTTAGGAAACTTTTTGAAGACTTTTGTCCATCGGAAAACACTCGAAACACTTAAAATTTCAAGAGGGTGCAAGAGATGCCATCGACATATTGGGCATTGCTGTGCAAAAGTTGCACAAGTTTTACAAGCGATTTCTCAAGCAGCTTTTTAATATAGCCAGCATATAACTGGTAAAGAGATAAGGGATTTTCAGTTTAGTTATGCTGAGATCCCACCAAGTCCGTGCAATCCATTTCGATACCTAATAACGAGAGGATCCATAAGGAAGTATCAGAGAAGTGGCGAGGAATTGGGGAGGTGCTTAATGTAAAAGCTTTTCTGTTTAATTTCGTTCTTTCTTTAAGGTACTCGAGGGTCTTTTGAGGTACTTGACTGGCCAGACGTAATATCCACTTACATTATCTAATAATTGATTTCGCAAATGGGCTTAGTCTCTCTGCGAAAGAATTTTGCTTGCTTATATTTATTGCATTGCATGGTCCCTCTTATTTATACGATGGCAGAGGACGGGATTCCTTTCTTTAAAATTTCCTAAATCAATTTCTTAAATAATTACATACACAGATGGGAGAAAGCTTCTGCTCTCTGATTATTTAAAAACTATATGTTGGTATTAGGTTAGTTTAGTTTAGGGCGGCAGTCTGGACTTATCCCCCAACTCACTTAGGTCATGAAGAGGCCCGTTGTGATACCGCTACGGTGGACCACTCACCACTCTTCCCCACTTCTCCTATATGAGGTGGGACAGCCATCCGGCAGCCTGAATAAACCTTAAGAGGCATTTTGGACTCTGTTCGGAGAGCTGAGCTAAATCATCAAAAATGTGTGACTTTAGAAAACGTAAAGTGCTCCACTGTCTCCAGCTTCTCCTTAACGCCACTGCTTCTACAAAAGTCATGGTGGGAGCATTCAGCCTGGATGCAAGATTTCCCACCAGCCAATATCCTATGACAGCACGGATGACAGTTGAGCACTGGACTCTATTCAGACAGCAAAGCTCCTAAGTTCTTTTACTGCAGTATGTCGGCAAGGTTTGCTGCGAGATCCATCATGCTTGGCGAAGTCCAACTCCACGTTTGGTTTGCAAACGTCAGTTTGCAGCTGACCATGCAACCCTCCAGGCCCTCCTTGTCCTTGTCCAACCAGTTTTTCCTAGCATAATTTTAGTTCCAGCCTAAAGCTGACGATTATACCCATATCTCCGAGTATATCCTTCGTACTTTTTACGGTTCTGTAGGACGTACAACTGACATGACAAAAATTAGCAGAAATTATTGGGATTAATAGGGAACAAAGGGTTGGACTCTCACTAACAAGATTCCTTTCCAATTGAACTTGTTTCAGAGTAAATTATGGATTCCATGGAATGTGCACCTTACCACTCTAATTTTATTGTTTGAAAAATGTATGGTAAGCTTGATACCTTTTGAATTGAACTTGAGATCGACTAAATAATGGATTCCACGGAATGTGGACCTAACCACTATATTTTCATCGTTTAAAAAACTTGCGTTGATTTGATTTCTTTCGAATTAAACTTTTTTCCGAATTGATAATGGATTCCACGGAAAGTATGTGCCCAAATGGCATCGTTTGAATAACTTATGTTAAGCTGGATTTTTTTTAAATTAAACTTTTTTCCGAATTAATAATGAATTCCACGGAAAGCACATACAAACAACTTAATGGCATATCGAATAATTGACAATCTGGACTACTGTAGTTTGATAAGGGTATATCGGAATGCTAAAATCCGATGATAAAAAAATGCTATTAGGGCGCTGCTCTATGTATGTTAGTCTAGTGAAGCCAGAATTGCCTTTAAATTAACGCTCTTGAAATCCAAAAAGACGATTTGTAAGTCAGACGGCATATTACCATCTTGAGTCTAGCGTAGAACGTTATTTCAGTGATTCCTGTAGAGTAGCTTATACGTTGAGATATTATGAATATTTAAATTTTTATCGACATTTATTATTGCATAGGTGAATTTTAATAATAATAATAAATAAAAACTGTCAGAAAATATTTAATATTGAATATAATAAATGAATTATATTACTAAGTCACAATTTGCTTGCGCCCGCTAACGACTATCACATTAAAATAAATAGCCAACTATCGGCAACACATTTAATTAAAATATACGGCCACACTAATGTGATCACTTGCAACTAACAACTAAACATCAAGTCGTTATTAACAGCCACCCGAAACAATGAGGAAGTCTAATAATTTTCTTATGTAAAAGACACATTAAGGTAAATATTAAGGGTACATTAGTAATTAAAATATGACAAAAAAAAAAGGACCAATCAAATACGGAACTTGGTAACAAACCTTAATTGCTACCTACAGTTATAACGACCACAAAGTAAATAAATGCGCCATACATAACATATGTTCTATATATTGATTGATTTAATCATTTAACGTGGCCCACGAACATTAATATAACCGCATTGGGCTAACTCATTAGACTTAATTCTTTCTCAGGAAATTCACTATTAAAAGGACTCAAATTGGAATCTATTCTTATCATTCAATCAATTTTGCCTCCAAATGTCAAACACACCCAGCACTATACCAATTCTAACACCATACCAAGTATTTATAAATATTTAAGCTTATGTACCTACTCTATTGAAATAGTTTGCTGGAACTATTAGAACAATCGGAACCAGCTAGGAACCAACATAGAAATGCCATTAACACGTTGCAGAGTTGCTGGGAACCGCAACAACTGGCGCCAAAAGTTGCACGGAAAACGCGGAAAATGCGTATAGAAGAAAAAAAAAGTTGAAGAATAAAAATTTAGAACATGCTGGCCGCAACAATGTTGCTTGCCACAAGGGGGCAGCCACAAAACCTGACAACGTGTCCGCCGCCATGTTGCTTGACCACAATGTACAAAATGTTGTGTACGTAATTAAAAAAAAAATGAAACACGCCCAAACAAAGTTCTGTGGCACACACCAAATAAATTAGAATAATAAATTATGCATAATTTTAATTTAATTGCTTGTTGCGAGTGGAAGTCAATGTTGAAATTATTTTCATCAAAATATATAGAAAACGGGGTGACAATTTATTCGATGCAGTGCATACTTTCGATTTTAATACCCTATAAATTCTAAGAGATTGTATTAATAAATGCTGTGCTTTAACTATTGAAGGTAAATTAATGTCTGTCAGGGAATTTCTTTGCTCTATATCTTGAGATGGGGTCAAGATATTCATTGTTACTTAAAGTTGAACATCAAATGATTAATCATGTCAAGTGTCGGGATTTTGCAATAAAATTTAACGTGGATACTTTTGTCTAATCTCTACCAAATACGAATGTAAAAATCGAGAAAATCGTAGAGATCGAGGGAAAAAGTAGACCGTTTCACTTATTTTCGCCGTATACCATAGTTTTAGTGCTATCGATGATTTTTCATGACTAGGGCCCGAAAAACAATGTACAGGGTCCGGCACTCGAAGTGTAACCAAATTCAGACTGCTTGCGCAGCTGACGCACGGGCATCAGCTGTCTGTAAGTTAGCTAAATGACAGTTTAGAGTATTGTTTACAAGCGCACGAAAGCATTTTGTAAACGCGAAAAAAAAATCAGTAATGGATTTCAAACGTATTAGTGTAGTTGCATTATATTTAGCTGGAAAATCACAACCAGCGATTGTTCGTGAGCTCGAACACCTTAAAGTAAATAAAGTTTTCGTTTATCGCACCATAACTCGTTACAATGATACTGGTAGCATCACAAAACGTCATGGAGGTGGTCATCAAAAGACTGCAACGTCACGTGAGATGGTTCAAAAAGTGAAGAAGCGACTTGAAAGAAATCCCTGACAAAGTGTCAATCAAATGGCGAAAGAACTGAAAATATCTGACCATAGCATTCGTCGCATACTGAAAATGATCTCAAGGTCAAGCCTTACAAGATCCAAAAGGCACATGATCTCACACCGAAGCAGCAACAAGTCAGACTTGAGAGAGCGAAGGAGTTGCTTCGCTTGGCCGAAAGCGGTCAATTGCCGAACATTGTGTTTTCTGACGAGAAAATTTTTACAATTGAGCAATTCGTAAACTCTCAAAACGATAGGGTTTACTTGAGGGACCGTTCATACGAGAATTTGATTCATCGACTGGCCACCAGGAGGCAGCACCCGCCACAGATAATGGTTTGGGCCGCTGTAACCGTAGATGGGCGCTCTCCAATCGTTTTCATCGAGCCTGGCGTCAAGGTTAATGTGCAATATTATCGGGAAAGTATTCTGGAGGTTGCTTTGAAGCCGTGGGCAGATAAACATTTCGGTGGCAGACCATGGACGTTTCAACAGGACTCGGCACCGTCTCACAAAGCTCGGGTGAACCAAGAATGGCTGAAAAACAACGTTCCGAACTTCATAACGTCCACACAATGGCTCTCGAATTCACCAGACGCGAATCCGATGGATTATTCTCTTTGGGCCATTTTGGAGAGCAAGGTCCGAACTAAAAGATACAACAGTCTCCAGGCGCTGAAAAAAGCCATTATCCACGAGTGGGCCAAAATACCTGCAAGTCACATTCGGGCAGCTTGCGATTCATTTTTGGACCGTCTCAAGGCCATAGTGAAGGCAAAAGGTGGCCATATTGGGCGAAAGTAAATTGTTTCTAAATTTCGTATTATTTTTACACATTTTGTATCTTGAATTGAGTAAAGGTAATTTTCCAAAATGAATTTATGGCCTTTTTAATTTTTTTAACCCTGTAAGCGTTAATATAAATAGAAATGGAGAGAACCTGCCGACGTCAAACTCTGATGTAAGTACTTTAGAAGATCTTTTGGGGATGGCCATCATATTTGAAGGAAAGACGAACGATGACTTTCTTTGGAATCTCTGATAAGGTCATGTGGTGCTCTCAGATTCTGATATAGATTTTAATGATCAGTCAAATATAAAAAAAAGTTATCATATGGTTCGAACAGTTATTAATAGAGATCTCCAGCCTCCTCCCAGGGGTCAGTCTGGGAATTATATTACATATGTTCTTTACTAAAACTGCTGGTAATAACATTATTTTCTTGTGCCCTTTATTACGACTATGTCCTCGATTTTCTAAACTTAATCTTCTATATATATAAAAGAAACATGTTTTACGTGTTATGGATGTTTTCATGAACGCGTCGAAGAATTTCAAATCTGATTTATGCATGTGAGAGAGGTTATCAATATAGAGGTTTTAGGCATATTGCGATGTGTTTGTGCGTATTGGTTCGTGAGATATACGCATTTTTGTGAATATCGTGAATATAGCATAGTAGAAAACACATCGGATATTGCACATTAAGTGCAGCGTAGTTGCATAGGGGTGAAATGTAATTTCTGTGGAGTATGAGTTTATTAGTGATGGGAGCTCTCTTAAGAATTCTTAAGATATTCTTCTAGAGAGTCATGAAAGCCAACTAATCCAAAAATCTTATGATTGTCTAGATAAGCTATCTAGAGAATCTTACGATGTTTATACACTTTAAGCGTATTCATAAAGTTTGGGTAGGACAACGTCTGCCGGGCTACTCACTAGTAAAATATTTCTGCCGCTGGTTTCAACTCATTTAAATGTTGTGCCAAAAGGTGGATTTCTAGTTTGATTATAACTTACAATCCATACAACAAAAGGGTGGCCAATAAAAAACATTGTCCAATCAATCTAGGAGTTTGAAAAACTTCCCTATTATCTTTAAGCTATTAGCAGCTCTGGTCAGCCCCATAGAAGTAAAACGCCTAATCGATTTCCTCTGCCTCCCTAATTATCCTACGCCTACTCTTTAAGGTTATACGCCCAACCTTTTTCTTTCACCAACTTTCTGTACCACCTACCTACCCAAGTACAGTGTATAATGAAGTACTTATTTTTGTGTGAGTGAGTTAGTTGTTTAGGTGCTTTTTGTTTGAAGTTCGACGCATTGCTCATACGCCATGTGGTGCTTATAACGTCATACGTTTAAACAAACACATACAAACAAACAAGACACACACTTGGCACACATCAATTTTTAATTTTATACAACAACGTTTCCTGCACCTCTTCCTGCCATACTCTCATTGCCGGTTTTAACCGCCAACGCCCTCGCCTGGGGTCCCTGAAAGCCGTGCACCTAAGCCACCTAGGTGTAAATATATAAATACATACCTATATATATATATATATATATATGTGTGCGCACGTGCGTGTGTGTGCGTTCAGGAATATTATATATTATTTTTGTTGTATGTATTGTGCATTGTTTGTTTTTTGACTTTGTTGTTTTCAAGTATGTAATTCTTGCTGCCAAAAGGTCAAACTCGATTGTTTCAAGGGGCTTTCCGTGCCTTATTTTGTACTCTTCACCTGGCTTTAGCCTTTTTTTACATAATACCCAGTTAACGCTGAGTCAGTTAGGGTCGAAAAGTATAATTAAAGTTAGCTCCGGCAAAAAACAAGAGGTTTACATAGAATTTTTGGGGAGCCAAAGTTGGTTAGACTCTTGAATTTTCATTGTTTGCTTAGTGTTAAATCTTGATTAAGCCTGACGTTCGACAAGCAGTTCTTAAAATGTCACTCGTTCATATTATTGCTATATTTTAAAATTTTGCAAGCTAAAAATTTATCAATTTTTAAACAAAGTATACTCTATAGAAGTTATACGCGTGGGACTTTATGAACCGATTCTAAAACTAAGCGTTCGGAAAAAAACCCGAGTCATGTTTACTTTGTAAGTTCAGGTTTTTGGTATAAAATGAAAATATTGTAGTTCTGTTATAGAGATTACACCTTGCCAGTTTTGACCTTTAAATATTCTTGATCCCGACATTTGATTTGGACTTAACGTACAAAAAATGAAAACCTTCATACAGCTGAACAAGAAACAGCTAAAATTCTGTTTGGTACGAAAAAAAACGAAGCAAGTTTGACATCACAATTTTAAGCACAGATCTTGACCTTATCAATAGATTCCCTTCACTTCGCCTTCTTTTTGGCCAAATTTAAAAGATGAACCTCACTTTAAAGATGTTACCGATTTTTTATTATTTTTTTTTTCGCACTGGAAAATTTACTGGTTTGGAATCTATAAAATTTTTGAAAAATGATCCCTCTTGAAATTTGTTTCAAAAATTAAAAAATATTTATATTTTTAATTTAAAAATTTTGCTCAAAAATTTTATTTGCTTAGCAGATATGAAAAATATATTAAATCAAAAATTAAAATACGAGTTATCAGACAAATCGATAAATGTTGTTAAACGATTGTGAGGAGGCAAATCGCCACGTCACAACATTTGGATATTTTGCCAATAGGGGCACTGCTTGCACTGCTTGGTGAGAGTACTCTCACTAACAGCAACAACTGCTTGGTGAGAGTACTAACACCAACAGCTACAGCAATGTGGCGCGCTTAATGGTAATGGTATTAGTAAAGAAAGCCACTAACACTAGGGCAAAGATAGCGGCCAGGTTCTTGGCGGGCTTCTTAGGAGAAAGTATTAGTGTGTAAGTGTGAGTGTAGATTAGGCGATGGGGATAGATTCGAGTAGGCTGTACTCTGTCTTTTTAAGGAACTAAGGTAGGTAGATAAGCAGAGTACAGTTTAGGATGTGTTTGTATTAGTTTTGGCGGGAATTCCAGGATATAGCGGGATCGAGACTATTTATAAGGCGGATCAGTGGCCAAATCTGGGTGATTTCGAGTAGAGAGTTGGACGCGACGACTTCGAGCGGTCGATCGAAGTGGAAAAAGTAAAAAGTGAAGGCCAACATAGAGAAAATATTAAAGTGAAGTACAGTCAGAAGAAAAATTCGAAAATTGTATATATAAAACTCAGCCTGACGATAAAACTTGCTACCAGGAGAAATCTGGGTAAGCGTCGCCAAGGGCGTAGTTTTAAACATAAGTAATTACAACTACAATTAAGATATATAAGATTTAATCTAAATTGATCATTGTTAACTCGACAAGATTTTGTTTATTATCTAGCGCTTTAAATATAAGTAAAACATATTTTGTAAAAGTAGCGAGCGTGTCGGCTCAAGATACATAAGTGTTCTAAAGAAATACCGCGAAACGGCGGAAAATATATGTATTAAATTTAAGGCAAAGTGTTTTCTCATTTCAAATATCAAAAGTCTCAACAAATACAAATTTGTTGTGACCTTTACCCTGGGCATAGCTGAGCTATCCCAGCCGTTGTTCTGGACAAAACCAGAGGTCGTTACACGATCCATGACTAAAATTGAAGCTTTGAACTTAATGAGTACGGTCCCAGTTAAGAGTGTTAAACAACCAAACCGAAAGATAGCCCACCCTATATATATTTTTCAAATGCGCTTATTCAGCCGTTTTATTTGATACCCAACATAATCTGATCAAACGAATTTTTTTTTTAACTTCACGACACTAGGTCCTCTAAAGGACACTATACTTAATGTAATGTACTAATGTGACATAGCCTATAACCAGTAGACGATCAGGATGCTTTTAATGACAACTTATTGGTCAAATTATAATAAGGGTCTTAGACCGTAGAAGGAAATAGATCAACTTCGATACTTTTTAAATAGTCGTAGTCTGTTAATAAAATTATTTAAATTAACAATCCTATACATATTTTTGTGTCAGTATATACTTACATTTTATATTGTCAATTTATTTAAATTTTAATCATAATAGACATTTTTCACGTATTACGAATAGTTATATTTTTTTATACAAAATACTTCCTGCGCATTTTAAAATACTCTTAAACATTTTTAAAATCTGCCACTTTATACTCAAGAGTGTTTTATTTATTTTTATTAGTTAAGCGCTTGGTCAACGTATTCCGCCCATTTTTTAGCGCTCTCACTCCGCATCTAGAGTGGCCTCAGGGACCAGTCAAACTGGCATTCCATTTTGAATTTATGTAAAATATTTTTTTTTACACATTTTGCTTTAATTTTTTTTCTTCTTTGGTTTTTTTGCTGCATTTGTGCTGTTTGTTTTAACGGATTAGTTTGTTTCATTCTGTTTCAGCTGCACTTAACTGACTCGAAGTATCGATGCTTTTTCAAAATGTCGAGTACAAAATGAATTGTTGATTTCGTGCTTAAAGTTAAGCTGAGTGGCTTTACATCTCGAAAGTGACAACGAGCGTGGGAAAGAGTTTTTTCAATGACTTTCAATAAATCACTTTCGCCTTGTTGAAGGTGTACTCAATATGGATTTATTCTTTGCTAATGTCTAGTACATACAAACTTAATGTCATTGTACTATAGAGTAGTTAATTTAATATTTTTTTTAGCCACTCTCTTGTGCAAATAACACACACGGAAATTCAATATATAGTAAAGTTCGCACATAATGCCTGTAAACTGATGCTAAAATGTTTATAATGTCAGTGATTAAATGCAAATGACTTTCATGGAAACACACCTACTTATATATATAAACACACATATTTAAGTATATATATATATAGGCCATGTTCATTTTAAGCTTATTTAAGTGTTTACACACACACACACACAATCGTTCGCATGATAATATGGCAACATATACACACATAAAATTATATTTGTAGCGAGATAAGCAGCTGGCCATGGGCTCTACGCACAATTTTAATGAAAACTTTCTTGGTTTTTTTTGTTAAAAGTTAGGGAGTATATTAACTAAGTGCAAAAGAATGTTGTTTGTTGTGTCTTAGAGGTTGAAACAAATTCAAAAAATAAGGTTAAGGCTGCACGTATTTTGGGTTTCTTAAAACCGAGTCTGAGGTTTTCCAAGCCTACACACACTCTTTTGAGTTTATCGATTTAATTCTTAATTCCTTTCTTACATTACAATATTCGCTTGATAAGTATTTCTAATTCATAAATTTTTTATTGAAAAACAAATTTAATTAATCAGAAAACTGTCTTCCCCTCATTTGCTTTTACTTATTTGACTTCTTACTCGCACAAAGAAATGTTTGTTTGTATGAATTTTGCCCACCACTGCACTACAATCACACATACTGCTAATGCCCTATGCACTTATACACACATACCATTGCAACGAGCCCAACACACATACGCTAAGCCTGCTTTAGTATTGGTAAGAGTAAACTGCACTTAAAGCAGTGCAAACGGTATAAATAAGTGCACACCTTGCTTAAGCCGCTTCTCTAACCAAGCAGTGTAAGCAGTATTAAAATGCCCTGTTGCCAAAATAGGAAATTTACCTGCTCAAATATCTTTTTAAGAAGAGTCAATGAATTATTCAGTTATCGATAGCTTAATAAAAAATAAAATTGACTTGCCGAATATTGACCTATTTGATTATATCAAAAATTACTCAGCCCCACAAAAAAAAAAAATTTTGTACTTTTGACGCGACATCTCATTATATGGATTTTGATGCGCTGAAACCGAATCTGAAATAAAAACAGCACGTTTCCCGACTGGTTTTTGACATAACCTCAAAAAATCGTATTTTTCACAAATTTATTGGCCCTATCCATTTGAAAACACCCGGTCCGCGCAGGTCACGATGTGTCGCGTCAAAAGTACAGAATTTTTTTTTTTTTGTGGGGCTGTGTTATCGACGTGAGAAATGATTTGCTTTACTCGTTTTCTATAAGAAATAATTTGAAAGTAAACATTTTTATTTTTAATAAATTCTACAAACTTTAATGAATCCATGTTTCGTTTTAATATTATAATTTGCTTTAATTTTAAGCATATATATTTATTAAAAAAAAAAATCATATATCTTAAATGCTTACGCAACGCATCTTGTTAGATGATGGTCTTTATTGATGTAATTTGTGAATACTGAAAATTCTTTCCTTACCTTTCAAAATTGTCTAAATTGGAGATATCGATTTTAAAAGTGTTGGCTTTTGTGAGATCTGAGAAAAAATTTTCAAGATTGGAACGCTATTTTTAATATTTTTCACGTTATTGTAGATGAAGTTGAATCCATTACAAAATATAATTTTTTTGAAATCCATACGATAATTCATATCAATGATCCTGTATCATTAAATCTTTTACCAAACTTTTGCTTATGACTATAATTATGTAAGCTTCTAAAGAGAAGAATTCAATACAGTATTTGGGATAGAGAATTTTCATCCCAGAATTTCATTACAAAGAATGTGCCTAATTTTTTCTAATAATATGCATCAATAGATGACATAAAATAAAAGTCTTCCAAAAGAGCTTAAAAATTCGTCATTAAATACTATAGTATATAGTAAATAGTAATTTAAATATTTATTACTTACTTAATTATCTGTATAAACTTATTTGGGTAAATCTTTTTAAAGTTGTATACTCGATAAGCAATTATTCAAATTAGCTTTTCGAAAAATGTAGATTTTTTTAACATTCTACTAGCGTTTAAGTTTCCAAATCGGTTTCAAAAGAATCCATCAAAAAAAGTTGTCTCTGTTCGCAAGTTTTCAATATTTTCTTTCGAAAACAGATCAAATAAAAATGAAGGTATTCTAGTGGCATAACTTTTTTCGATTTTTTTTTTATTTGTATATAAATCAATCTTTTTGGGCCATTGGACACCTCCTAAGGCCATAACTACGCTGAAGTAACTACAAATTCTCTTCAAAAGACTTTCACAAATTGATTGGCAGTGTATATTATAGTCGTTATGTCTGACCTCTCCTTTTTAGTAATGTTTGCCTTTGCTTGACGGGGCTATTTAAATTGCCGTCGGCATTCAAATTGTATATTTGAGTTGCTTAAATGGCAAAAATATATACGTCAGTTTCGGTTTATTATTATAAAGCACTTACACTTACTACTTATGGTTATGATATTTTTTAAATGTTCGAAGCATTAAAGTTAAATGCAAGTTGTTTATAAAGGGAATGGCTTTTCACAGTTGCACAGAATGAATCACATATTTAAAAATTGTTTTGAAACGGACAGAAAAACAAAACTTTAGCTTCTTGTTTCACGAAATTTTTAAGTATTATTTTTAAACAATTTTACATTTTTGCAAGTTTTAAACGTGCCCCTTAGAAAAAAGTTTAATTATGAGTTATTCTTTTTATAGTCTATTTTCGAAACTCAGTACTTTCAAATACTTTTGCACAGAGAATCGAATGATTAAAAAAAACCTTATTTAAAAATAAATTTTTTTTTAAATTTTGGAATTTTAGTTAACGCAAAATATTTGTACCAAACCATAGAAATTGTGAATTATTACTTTTTGAACATTCAAGGCTGTCTTTTGGTTGAAAAAATCTAAGCTTAGAAAAAGGATGACTTTGGCAGTATGAGTCATCTGAAAAAGATAATAAAATATTTACTACTTTTAATAGGAGTTTTGGAAGAGTACCCTATCACTAAAAATTTCTTTACCAATCAAAATAAGAATACGAAATCAGAATGTCCTAGTTATCATCTGGTCCTTGACAAAATTCGCTTTAAAGGAGGTTACGTAGTGTACGACTCCATTTAGACACATAACTGGACACTTATATACAATAAATAACAATAAATTTATCTGTTGTAACATAATATACAGTTAGACGTCTAATAAACAAGAGTTTTTAATTGTTTTTATCTAGCTTAATTTCATTACATTACATGCTCAAATAGTCTCAATTTTCACACCGCAATTCAATTAAAAATTATGCACAACAAAATCAATAATATTCGTTTTAAAATTAATTGCATTACACACAATTTTTTCATTAAACGCATTGAAATTTATTTAAAAAAAAACTGTCAGCTGCTATTAAGCTACAATATTTTAAAAACACGAAGTGAGACACTTTATTTAATATTAATTTATTAGTTTATTTAAAATGAAGCTAGTAGCCAATGGAAATATTAATTTCAGCTGAAAAGTATGCAACAAAATATTAAAAATTTAATTTTAAAATACTTATGATAAAAAAAAATAGCACATCGTTAAACGATTTGCGAAGCCTTCATGAATTATTCAAACTGCATGCAACATTTTATACTCTTTATGTGTAGAGTATTGAAGACTTGTTTGTGGCACATAAGAAGGAAGAATTAAAATCGCACGAATTTAATCCCAACAACAATTTTTCAGTGTAATGGAAATCTCAAATAAACAATATTATGTAAGAAATTTCCTTCTTAGCAATTTTAATGCTTATCAAATTCTTTGAAAAGTATATAACTATTTATTTATATTATTGATTAATATTTGTTGATTTAATTTCTTGTCAATTTAATTTTCTTCTTTTCTTTTATTTCTTGATTTGATTATACGTAGAAAATAAGTTCATATGAGCTTAAAAATTATGGGAAAAACTATTTTTCTTGGAATTATATTTTTGGTTCTTCAAAAATTTTTATTTTTCAGAATTAGGGAATTACATGAACTACTTAATTTTGCTACGCATAATATTGCTTTGGGATTCTTAGAATTTTACCAAAAATTTCTTTGTCCAGATTTCCACGAAAAATCTTAAAACTTTGCAAAGCTCATAAGAATTTTTTATACCCTTTACCGTATGGTACCAAGGGTATATTAAGTTTGTGCAAGCCGAAAATGTATGTAACATATGAAGGAGACGTCGGAGACACCCCAAAGTTACCTAAAATATGATCAGGGTGAATAGAGAAGTCGATATACCCATGTCCGTCTGTCCGTCTGTCCGTGCGTCCATGTGAACGCCTAGATCTCAGAGATGGTAAAGGCTAGGGTTACCAAACTTTCACATTAGATCCCATATTATTCCATAGGAGAGACAAGTTTATTTTATTTTTTGATATCGGGGATAAATTATATATAGCTCCCATGGGGAGTGTTTGAGACGACCTCGACAAAAAAAAGCGTTTTAGATGAATAATTCGTTTGTTTATGAGATATCGTAACCAAATTTGAGTATTCGAAAGTTTTTTATAGTTCCCAATCACTGTACCAAATTTGATCAAAATCGGTTGACTATATCATATAGCTCCCATAGGACCGATCGGCCAAAATAACTTTTTTAAAGAAAAATTCGCTATATTTCGTTTTTTAATAAGGATATCATAACCAGATTTGGCGTTTGGAAATTTTTTAGACCACTTAAGCAATGTGCCAAATTTGAACAAAATCGAGTTGACTATCATATACCTCCCATAGGTCCGATTTTCCAAAATATCGGACCAAATTTATTGCCATTCGTGAGTATTTTATAGTTCCTAAGCACTGTACTAAATTTAATCAAAATCGGTTGACTAGATCATATAGCTCCCATAGGACCCAATCGGTCCAAAAACACGTTTTTATACAAAAATTCGATGTGTTTCGTTTGTTTGTAAAGATCTTTGAACTAAATTCAGCATTCATATCTTTTTAAGGTATTTAAGCACTGTGTCAAAATTTCTTGAAATCGGTTGACTATATTATATAACTTCCCATAGGAACGATCGGTAAAAAAAAAATTTTTTGCTTAAAAAATTCTTCTGTTTTTGGTTTTTTGTGAAGAAATCGGACTTTATTACAAGCTAGTGGTACAGGAGTATCCTAAAGTCGTCCGCCCCCGAATTTACGTCCGTCATTTTTAAAAATAATCTTGTTCAAATGTTGGCCGCAACTGCGTTAAAAATGGTCCATCCTGAAGGTCCAATTTTCCATGACTCGTTCAAGCATTTCCACTGGTATTTGGCCAATAACACGAGTAATAATGGCTTCCAAGGCCTCAATCATTGCTGGTTTGTCCACGTAAACCTTTGACTTTAAGTAACCCCAAAGAAAAAAGTCGAGCGGTATGATATCGCACGATCTTGGCGGCCAAGGTACGGTGAACCGGAGCGTCATCCTGTTGGAACCAAATGTCGTCGAGATCACGGGCAATAATTTCAGACAGCAAAAAGTCCGTTAACATGGTCCGATAACGTGCGCCATTGATGGTAACGTTCGCACCTTGCTCATTTTTAAAAAAATACGGACAATCATTGGCCACCAGCCCACAGACCTCACCAAACCGTTGTTTTTCTTGGATATAATGGCAGCTGGTGAACCTCTTCGGGTTGATCTTCTCCCCAAATACGGCGATTGTGCTTATTCACGAAACCGTGGAGTCAAAAGTGGGCCTCATCACTGAACAAAATTTGGTCAACAACGGATTTTCATCGATCTTACCAAGAGCCCATTCACTAAAACGGCAACGTGCAGGAAGATCATTCGGCTTTCCATGAATATTTGCCAATGAATACTGAACAACTTTGCCTTTGACGGCTGTCATGGATCACGCGTGATCCACACGAAAATCCCTATTGAAAAAAGGTCTTAATGAATCACCCTTTATAAAAAAATCCCCAAAAACATATTTTTTTTCTAAATTAAATAAAATATATCAAACTATTCGCGAAAATATTTGGTGTTCCTTAATAAGATAATAATAATTAATAAAAAGTTATCAATAAATTATTTTAAATTTTTTATTTATTTTTGTTATTTGTCTTCATTAAAAAATTCTTAAAAAAGCATTTTAATTATATTTGTGCTTGTATAAAATAAAGTAGTACATAGCTTTAGTAAGAGTATAAAAACTTCCACTGACGGAAGTAAGAATTTTTTATCATTTTTTTTTTCAATATTTTTTAAGGAGGTTCACAGATGTGCGAAGCCAGCTGCCGCTTCTGTCCTTTTTGTTTGAAACATATATTTTAACTACTAGTGGTAGAAAAAAAACCGTAAAGATGTATATAGCATATACAGTACATACATATATACGTAAAAATATATGTACTACACATATACATAGAGAGCGCTTTTTAATGACTGCACACGAAGCGGCAACAACACATATTGTGCGTGTGTGCGTGTGTGTGTATCCGTGTGACGTGAGGTATGAATATCTGTGTGTGTGCGTTGAATTTATGAAACCAGAAAAATGAAATGAAGGCATCGTTCATAAGTGTTATTCTTTTATCTGACCCGGTCTGTTCCTGTCGCGTTTAAGCTGCTGCACTTAAATATGAAAAAATATTAAAAAAAAAATCGCAGATAGATCCAGTCTCCACGTACGAGTTGCGTGCATATTTTTTTTATATTTTATTTTGTGTGCACAGAACTGTCTATGTCATATGGTGCAAAATCTTATAACTGTTTAGGTTTGGATTTAAAAAAAAATGGCCAGCAGTAAGGATATTCCAATTTTATACGGACTGTTGAATTTGGTTAGATATCCCGGTTTTTCTTAGAATTACGGCATAAAAATCAGAACAAGAGCAGAGAATCTATGCCAAGTTGCGATTTGGTATATGAGGAAGCCAATCTCATTACAATCTAAGAGCACAATTACTTTCTATAACTATAAATTGGAAAATAATCGTTCTTACGAAGGTATTCGAAATTTTAGTTTAAGATTTATTTTAATATTGAAACTAATTTTTGCGTCGAAATGAGTTTCGACTGGTTTATATACATAAATATGTATATCAAAAGATTGACATTAATTCATTTCTATAGCCCTTGTGACACTCATTCAAGTTTAAATTTAATTTATAGACAGGGTGCGCCAGAGAAACTTACTTATTTGAAAGGTCAATAAAAACAAAAGGACTTCAATTATTGTTTTAATTTTTTTTATTTAAGAATACAATATTCCAATTTTTTTTTTCGTGGAGTCTTGAAAATGACATCGGATAAATGGCGACCCCATTGCGCATACACTGATGAAGTCGATTTTTGAAATTCGTATCCACTCTTTGCAGCATATCAATCGGTATGTTGGCAATGGCGTCGCGAATGTTGTTCTTGAGGTGCGCTATGGTCTGTGGTCGATCGACATAAACCAGAGATTTCAAATAACCCCATAAAAAGAAATCGTATGGCGTCAAATCTGGAGAGCGTGCCGGCCATTAGAGATCGCCTCTGAGAGAGATGAGGCGGTCGGGAAAATGTTGTCGCAACAAATTCATTGAGTGTGCTGTGGCTCCATCTTGCTGAAACCACACGTTCCTAACGTCCATTTCTTCGAGTCTTGGAAGAAAAAATTCCTCGATCATGTTACTGTAACGAGCTCCATTCACGGTAACTGCGCGTTCGTTTTTCTTCAAAAAAATAAGGACCAATTATTCCCATAACCGACATCGCACACCAGACAGTAACTCGCTCACAGTTAAGTGGCTTCTGGTGAAGCTCACGTGGTTTTACACCACACCAATAACGCATGTTTTGCTTGTTGACGAAGCCGGAAATGTGGAAGTGAGCCTCGTCACTGAAAAAAACGACCGCGTCTTCAGGCAGGTTGTCAGCAGAATTTCACAGGCATTTTGACGGGCAACAAAATCGCGTTCAGTTAATTCTTACACAACAGCCAATTTATAGGGATGAAATTGAAGGTCTTCATGGAGAATTCGTCGAACAGTGGTTTCAGAAATTCCCATAGCAGCTGCGTGTTTGCGTGCCGAACGCCGGGAGAACTGCCACAAGTGACTGCCTCACGCTTCTATTTTCCGGAGTTCTGATGGTCCGTTGAAGTCCATTTCTGGGTTTGCCGACACTTCCACACTCCCGAAATGAGTTAACCCACGACAGAATCGAATTACGGCCAGGAACGAGTCTGTGAGGAGGAATTTCAAAGTGAGCGCGGAAAGCACGTTGCGTAGCAACAAGTGAGCGACCGTTAGAAAAGAAGCTCTCGACTGCGAAGGCCCGCTGCTATCTAGACCAGAGCATGATGGCAACTGACTGAAGGAAGGGTGGAGGGAGAAACAACCTTGGGAACTTCCCCCTACAGATGTGCCCTTTCTCGCCCCTCTACCCACCCAACACACCGCGCGGGAATTTTTTCAAATAATAATAATTCTCTGGCGCACCCTGTATAACTACAAGTTGGTTAGTTTTAACTGTGAATCCGCAAAAGACTTAAGAAGAGTTCGCCTTATGATCTAGCTCACTGCTCCACTTTTCTACGTAACAGTTAAAAAGAGTTATTTCTTAAAAAAATTATTTTCATAATTTATCTCTTTTGAAGCCAACAAACGAACAAAACGCATTGTGTGGCCTTCCCAACATTATTTGGTATTTTTTGTATTTTTTTTTCGCTTCTGGTATTTTTTGCGGTGTTTCGCGTTAAGCAGAAACGGTCACAATTAAACTAGAATTTTGAATACCAAAGGTAAATGTTTATTTAAAAAAAAAAATTAATTTAAAAACAATATAATCTAAATTACTATATAAAATATATCTTTTGAAAAAATATTTGTAAAGTATATTTCAGTTAAAATGTTAGCCATGTAAATTTTTAAATGATGACGAAAAATATATATTTTTAGTTTTAGTTTATAGCGCCAAAAATAAGTCCCTCGCCGTATTATAATAAATGGCTTAATTAAAAATGTTTAATCCCACCCTTAATTTATTTTGCTATCAAAATATATTTCTGCATATTCACTTTTTGTTTCAGTACTTTTTGTTTAGCTGCGTAATGCCCTTTGATGAACAATAACGCCAATAATAATTTTCTCGATGTCTTATTATAAATGGTATAATTATAAATGATTCATTCCACCCTTAATTATTTGCTATTAAAATATCTTTCAGCACATTTACTATATGATTCGCCGTTTTTTTTGTTTGCTGCGTACTGCCCTTTAAAGAACAATTTAAAAAAAAAAAATTTTTTTTCTTACTGTATCTTCAATAATCCAAAAAATACAAGAAAAAATGTAAGATAATATTTTAAATTAATGGAGTCAGTGCTAGGTTTTTAAAGTGGATTAATCTTCTATGGTAAATTATTTACTTCTGATTTATGGCACAAGCGAAGCAGAGGCAGAGCTTCTGATTTAAAAGCCATTGTTTAAAAGTAAAACCTAATCGATAATTTAATTTAAGAAATTGAAAAAAAGGTAATTGATTTTGTTTTAGTACCTGGATCAACTAATCAAATAATGCAATAGCTTTACTAGTTTCTTTTAATGTCTTTAAGGCATCAAATAACCTTCAAAATTTCCCAAAAAAAAAGCATATTAACCAAGTCTGTCAAGTCATGTAATAGTTATCCTCAAGCTTTGGCAATAAACACAAAGCCAGCTTATCCTTGAATTTAGCCCAAGGACAAGTAGACTCAATTTCGTGCTTCTCTGTAACAAGCATAACAAAAAACAAGTCGTAACTAAATAAAAAAATGGCAAATTAATTAATTAAATGCTATTTTAATCGCCTGCCGGACTGTCGCCGCATATAAAAGCAATTAATGTCACGTAACCCAATCAAGTTGGTCAAATCAAATAGATGCCAGAATGTGTTGCAACAAAAAACTAAAACAATATAATGTCTATTGTGATTTATGGCGACAACAAAATGGCCGCCTGTCCTAGCCAACGGAAGTTAACAAGTTCTTGGCTTGACACTCAACAATGACACTCGACACTTGAACGATAAACATGAGAAGGCCCTGCTTTAAGCCAAGGACAAGCTCGTTTTCCGAAATCAAGGATTTGTTTTTATTCTGCACTGAGTACCAAGAAAACCAACTTGATTTTAGCCAGCCAAGGCAATCAGTGCCACGTGTGGCAAGTCAAAGGAAAATTTGCATGAATTGCAAATGAAATTCGCGCTTATCAAATTTGGGATATACCCGCTGGGCTGCATTTCATTAGCTTTGACTTGCCAATTCGTTTTCTTGTTTTACGAAATAAAAAATATTTCATCAAATTGAGTCTTTATGGGTGGATAAAAAAAGTAAAGAAATTATTGAAAAAGTTTAACAAAAAGGGGCAATCAAAGCAGCGCACTGCTTTAACCGCTTCCACTGCTTGCTTCTTAGAGCAGTCAATTAAATTTTCAGCAAGTGTAAAAATCACATTTTTTTAAATTTTAAGCCTTAAATAGTATTTGGCCCAAACGGGTATATTAAAGATACTTTCATCACTTTCCAACACTTTAATGTGTTAGAACTTCTGCCAAGTCATGCAAACTTGGCTTAAAGTTAATTCAACTATTGACAGAATGAGCAGCAAGTGACTGGCCATAAAAGTATATCGCCTGCGATTAGGCCAACACCACAGACCAAAAGCCAGCAATAAATGCAACCAAATATCAAAGTTGGCCGCATTTTATTCAACATTAATTTGATTTTGAGATTAATAGGAAAATAAATGTTAAGGATTTTTATAATGCTCGTTTTTCCAGCACAGCTACCAAACACAACGAAGAACCACAAAAAAATTTTGTTGTTTAAATTCGAGAAAGAACGACGTGGGGATACTCTAAGGACTACTGCGTACTTTGTGCACACATTAAACATTTTTTTGGCAATTGGCAGTACGATGGGACTAAAAGCTGAGAGAATATTTGTTGCCCACGAAAACTTCCTTATAAGCGAGGAGGACCTGCTATATGAAAGCCCTTAAAGTCTTAGAAAACGCGCCCATTACCTCAGAGGACAATTTTTTGCTGTCTAGCAAGTTTGCCTATAGTGGATAGGCAAAATAGTTCAGCCAGGAAAGGACATATAAAGATTATATGTATATAGATTATTATATAGATTCCTTATAAGCGAGGAGGACCTGCTATATGAAAGCCCTTAAAGTCTTAGAAAACGCGCCCATTACCTCAGAGGACAATTTTTTGCTGTCTAGCAAGTTTGCATATAGTGGATAGGCAAAATAGTTCAGCCAGGAGAGGACATATAAAGATTAGGATATACTAGCCAACCTAGCTTCCTGGCAGAGGAGCTCAAAAGTAGTATAATTTTTGACTATAACTTTTAATATCGTATCATCTACTATCAATATACGCCTCTATTACAGTACCATAACAAAAATTTTCAAAAGCATTGCTAAAAACTTTGATACTCTTTATGGGAAGGTTCATTCAAATTTGGTCGAGAAAATCGATTTTTTTTTACAAAAAAATTAAAGCCAAAATATTCGTAGAATATGTATACGAAAGGATATTTCTATGCAATCCATATTTATAGAAACAGAGAAATTTATAGAATAAACGCACCAAAGTCGCGCGCGGTTTAGTCGCGTTTTTCTCGCAACCATTTTTTTCAACAGAATTCCAAGCACAGGTCTTGATGTATTGTTCCGATTCCTTTCATTTAGAGCATGTTTGAAAGGATATTAATACTTATACTAACAATATACTTGAAAAATTGTTAAATTCTTATTTTTGATCAAGGCCAATCACAAAAAAATTGTGTTTTTTTCGAACATCCGCTCTTTAGGTAATTTTTAGTCAAAACTCATTCTGGTTAGGTCTTTAAGCATAAGCCATCGAGAATTTCACTAATTTTAATAAACAAAAAACATTTTTCATTTCACTAAAATAGGCTGTAGAAATCAAATTTGGGGACTGTTCACTGCAGAGGCAGACAAGAGCCGCCATTTTGAATTACGTCGATATAAAAATGTCAAATTATTGTACAACAAAAATTGCTTTTAATAATAAAAACAGAGACTTTGTATATGAATTTTTAATGTTACAAATTATTCCCAAATTTCGGCTTCTTTTCGGCCAAATTTCAAAGAACCTGTCCTTAACGGGGAATAGTCAACAGAATTCGACCAATTTTAAAATATTTTGACTTTCTCCGAATAAAATTTTGATGTTCCTTGGTGGGATGGAAAAAGCTTCCATCAAGGATTGCCAACTCTTCTATAGGCCTAGAGCAGCCTTATTTACACTGGTAGTCCAAACCACATGTCAATTTCTCCTGGCAGTCAAAACTTTGAGTTAACATCATTAATATTTAAAATTCAGCAAATTAATTTCGTTCCCAACATCTAGCACTCGTCAAAAAAAGGTTACCATCCCGACTTTCTCCTATGGTTTCATACATTCCGAATAACTTTATATACCCTTCTTCACCGACATTAAAGGACACACAAAACCACAAAGAAAACGGGGGAAACGACCAAAGCGTAATGAATGAAACAAAAGGCAAATAATGTTAACATTGACATGGCAGCAAATTATCCTGCCGTGTTTTTGGTATTAATTTTATTTCTTGTTAACCAAAATCCTTGCGTACAATTCATGCTGCGTTTTGCAAGTGCTTCAAGTTAATAGAATCACATTTGAGTGTGTGTAATAAATACACAATAAGCGTAAGTGTGTATGTGGTGTCCTGTGAGTTGTAGAATTATCGGAGTTTGGTTTGTTCCATTAAGTGCCTTTACGACTTACATAAATATTGCTGCCTATTGGTCTAATTAGCATAAATCCAGCTAACCACAAATGAATACAAATGCCAATGGGTTTCAAAGGGAGTTTTTGAAGGGCGACAGACACAAGCAAACTAGTAGGGGAGCCCCCAAGGGGCCACTTAAATTGAAGTATTTCTATGCAGGGCTGCAAAGAAAAGTTTTTGAAGTGTTGTCAAAAATCATAAAAAATAAAGTACTCAAGTTCGATGGATTCATCCAATAGAGTATTTTTTCCCATTAATATTAAATGCGAGAAATTATTCTTCTTCTTATAAAGAAACATGGGTCTTCTTCATCATAATTGCACAAAGTGTCAAAAA